>CM040818.1:13437883-13954140 GCA_022828995.1 Vimba vimba | reverse complement strand
AGTGTTGGCTTTTTCTACGGGCACAGGTGAACATTTATAAATTCTCCACAGCCCCACCTCGTTACGCGTCTGTCAGTCAGCCGGAGCTCGTGCCGGCGCCCGGAGAGCTGTTTTGTGACGCTGTGAAATTGATAGCCTCCCCGGCTCTCAACTCATCCGGGCCTCTGCAGTCTGAAGCGAATTCCATTTTACTCTCGGAGCGATGATGTCCTTCCTGAGGCAGCGGTGCGGAGCGGTGAAGAAACGGCGCAGACAGTCGTATCGTTGCTGTGCGTCTGCGGCTTCAGAACATTCCGGAATGTTCCGCTGTGACATGGTGTAATGCTCGCATTACACTAACACAGACGAGACGGGGACACACACAGGACGACACAATGAACGCAGGGAACTTGAGAGTTAGTGAGAGAGGGAGAGAGGAATTCACACTGACAAAAATTATCAAAAGGTAACCATCATTTTTTTTTTTTTTTTTTTTTTGACAATACAAACCACAGTGCTGTGATTATCGTGTAGGGGAGCGGGTCACAACCTGACACTTTTTGATTTCTCAGTTTGTAAACACTTGGGGCTCATAGATGAAGAAACAGACATTCAGTAGAAAGAGAGCTGAACACAACACCCCGCTCTCTCCCCACGCAATTCTACTGACGAGCCAGAATGCTTTAAATTTCTTGACATAATCATTTCTGAAAATTGAATATTGACTCTTAGGTACGGTGGCCGAGAGAGCTCAACGCGCTGCAACTGAAGAAAACACATGCAAATAGAAAAACACCTGCAAATTAAGAAAACATCATCAGTTTCACAACACATGTGTGCTCCAAATACTCACAACACAACCAAATACAGAAACACGCTGCAAAAGTTCACAACATAACCAAATACAGAAACGCGCTGCAAAAGTTCACAACACAAACAAATACAGAAACGCGCTCCAAATAGGACAGAACACAACGGAAATGTTTCCGGGGAACCCAATAAGTGATGGACCCGGCTGGGACGTGCTTACAGCTGTCTACTTTTATTTTTTATTTTTTTTGCAAAACATACAGAGATGACACGTTTATGACATACAACTTTGTATACAATATACAAAATGTATTTACAATATGTTCAATGTCATAAGAATACTAAAAAGAACAATGAGCTGAAGACTAAAATAAATAAATAAATAAAGATAGATAGAGAAAAAGAACATGAGGGAAAGACATTAATCTATACATCAGTTACATTGTACACATTTTGTCATGTTATGTTAAAATAAGTTTCATAAGAAATGTTAGAATGCAGCTAGGGTCCAAATATGAGATGGCAAGTTTTAAAGTTGAGACACTCACACACAGATATAACACATATTTTAAAAACTTTGTTGTATAAAATGTATATTTATTTGCAACAGTTATGTTAACAGCAATACTACTATATTTCTGGTAAGAACAGCTATTCAGCTGATGGACACGCGCTGCGTTGTCATGGGAACATCCCAGGTGAAAATAATGAGGAAATTACGTTGTCTTTCGTTGCTTAGACATTCTCTGGTTGCTCCCTTCATCAACATGGCACACAAGTGCCCCGCTCCCTCCAAAGTGCCCAATTCAAGGGCTCTGCCGTCTGCCCTTTTAAGAGAGTAGGGCATAGGTAATGCTCACGAGCAATAAGCATGTCCCAATCATCCGTCCGTCACTTATTGGGTTCCCCGGAAACATTTCCGTTGTGTTCTGTCCTATTTGCAGCGCGTTTCTGTATTTGTTTGTGTTGTGAACTTTTGCAGCGCGTTTCTGTATTTGGTTGTGTTGTGAGTATTTGGAGCACACGTGTTGTGAAATTGATGAAGATGTTTTCTTAATTTGCGGGTGTTTTTTCTATTTGCATGTGTTTTCTTCAGTTGCAGCGCGTTGAGCTCTGTCGGCCACCGTACTTAGGACCCTATCTTACACCCTGCGCAATGCAGCGCCACTTTTACCTCGCGCACGAGCAGTTCCGTTTGCGCTCTGGAGACATCGGTCTTGGCTACTATCAAATTCCTTCATGTAAATAGCGAATCTGCCATGGCGCGAGCGCAACTGGCATTTAAAGGGAATGGGAGATGAGACTCTGGTTTAATGCACGTAGAAATCCCAAAACACACCCATTACTCGTTGTGAGAATAGGGGCAACCCTTTTAGACCATGTCACGCCGACCATTTTTCCCATAGGGTGTGTCTGAATCCACTTTTGCTACTTTATGCCTAGTTCACACTACAGAACTTTAAACGTCGGCAGATCGCTGTGCTGTTTAGACTACATGACTTGCTCTGGAGTCTTGAAGTCGTTGTGGTGTTCACACTATGTGACACTATGTAAATCTTCTGCAACAGGGGGTTACACACTACACGAGCTGACAACAACTGTCACCCAACGACTCTATCCGGTCTCAAAACCACATTTTGTCACGAAAACATGTGCAAGAAGTGGAATGGGAAATGGCGCATTCCAATGGCTCCTTGTCTATTTGAAAATGGACGGCAGGACAAAATTGGCAGTAAAAAAATAAAAAATAATAATAATAATAATAATAATAAATATATATATATATATATATATATATATATATATATATATATTTGTTTTGTTTTTTAGGGGTGTGACAGTTATAGTTGAACACCGTCATTAGAACTCTATAACTGCCAAAAGTGTTAAAATATTTTTTACAAACATTTTATCATAGAGAATGTTTAAATACCAATTAAAAACAATTGTTAACAGTCTGTGTTACTATTGGTCTATGTCGTTTCCAACTGTATTTGATTCTTTGCAAAATAGCCTACCCCTGACCGACCGCCAATCATTTGAGATAGAAATAAAAGCTATGACTATGATATAGTGATGTGCCATCATTATGAGATTTATTAAACAAATGAAAAACATTTGCAATAAACATTTGCAATAATAAACAACGTATCATTACCGATAACTGATTGTGCAGTTTAATTACCCCTTGACTGGCCCCAAACATGTTTGATAAAAGAAACATATACAGTGTATATATATATATATATATATATATATATATATATATATATATATATATATATATATATATATATATATATATATATATATATATATATATATATATATATATATACACATATGATGTGTAGCCTATTACATTTTAGCTCAAAAACAATTGTAATAAAAGATAGGATCATAAGATGCGCAATAGGCTATATCGGGTTTTTACCACTTAATAGACTTGTAGTCAAGACCGCCTAAACCGAGACCAAGACACTACCAAGACCAGAGGGTATCGAGACCAAGACCAAGACCAAGACCAAGACCAAGACGGACCAAGTCAAGACCAAGACCAAGTCGAGACCGGAGGGGAAAAAAACAGACTAGTGTTGAAGCTAAGCAATAACTTGTATGAATTCAAGAACAGCAGCATAGGGTTCAGCCGCAGTTTACATTCAATGCATATTAGATGGTATTACTTCAACTACACTGGCAGAACAATACAGAGACAGACCATGTCATGTGTGTGACTGTGAGCTCACTGTAAATGTTTTTGCAGATTGGGTGAGATCAGCTATGTGTAGCAATTGCATGACGGCTGTTACTGCACTATTAGAGGATTGAGACTCCCTTAACTTTTGTGTACTGTTGAGGACTGACATGACTGGTACTGACTGGTTCATCTGACAAAACAAACACCTCCAACACCATCTTGCTCCTCCAACAACTGTCTAAAGAATGAGAAATATGTAACCAATTGAAATTATAATTAATGTGTAGATGAAAATGTATAACATCAAATTAAAGATACACAATTATAAACTTGGATTAGGTCTAATATTTAGTCAACACAACGGAGATATGCAGATGATATTTAAAAGACCATTTATTTAGTCTAACACCAACAACACAACATACACACACACACACAGATATCAAAGATACAAATTCATCTAAGCAAATGCCTGCCTATCTCTGAGTCTCAGACTCCAAATGAACCCATTCTGCAACTTTTAAATACTTAATTACTTTTTTAAAAACGAAATTATAGGCTTAAGTGCGGGATCCGAAAGTTGGTCGTTTTGTCGCTATGGTTACACACACACACACACACACCGTTGGCAGTGCGCTCAAAGTCATCTGTCAGTTGTGTAGTTGTGCAGTTACCCAAAATGAATGACTCCTGAATGAAGTTAAAACCCATCATGTTACTGATATGTGTTTTTTAAACCAAGTGATCAAAGTGCTCGTTGCCGCTGCGATCAGTGGCCGCGGATACAGTGTTTTCTCATGTGGCTCGAGCACACGCCGCACTGTCAGCACTCGGACGCACGCTTCAATCCGTTCCGGATAATAATGTTGCATTATCGAACGTTGTGTCATCGTGGATATTGTAGTATTGTATTGCTAAATCCCCCGACCACTATGTCGGTCTGAGACAGCGAGACCTAGACAAGACCGAGAGGTCCGAGACCAAGACAAGACCAAGACCAAAGACAGTCAAGGTCGTGACAAGACCAAGACCGGTCTCGAGACATACATCACTACCACTTAATGAAGTTTTGTTTTGTAAATCACCAGACATGATTTTTACCACTTCATTAAGTTTTGCTTTGTAGAAAACATTTCTTTAAAGCGAATTTCGTTTTGTACAAATTTTATCTTAATTTTAATAAATGTTTCATCAACCAATTGAATGCATTTAATAAATAAAAAGCAAATAGACAATATAATAACCGTGACATGGAGGCGCCGGTGCGCCGCGTTCACTTGCATTGCATTGTGAACTAGATCGCATCTCATCGTAAATGAATGAAACTCAGCGTAGGCCTATGCCTCATACATTAGCATTAAATATCTTTGCTGCATCCTTTCTTGAACAGACAAGGGCTTTCTTGTGGCTCACATCAGCAGAGCATTGCATCGTCCATAGACCGCAAAACAATCAGCGGATGGCAGGCGGGTGCGGCTTTGAAATTTAGTCAAAAAACGTTGGTGCGGATGAGTTTTGTCTTTTGACTCACCACGTCATAACTGTCATCAATTCTGAAACTGACACATATATATATATATATATATATAAAAAAGTTTGCGCAATGATCCGTTTAGAACCCCGGAAAAAAAAAAATAATAATATGGGTGAAAGGATGTATAAGCACACGCGGACAGCAGGGATTGTCTGTCAGAGAGAGTTGGAGGCGAGTAAAACATTATAATGAAAAAGCAGCTGCCTGTTGTGGTTTGGCAACTGTTACCAAAGGTACCTAAGGTAACCATTCCTTTAAGCAAAGGGGAAAACAAAACTAACTACAAATGTACTCACCAAAAATAAACAGATTTATTGACAAATAAACCAATATGACAATACATATCAAAGAAAAAAAACAAAAAACATTGTAGAACAAAAAAACTCATCCCCCCTCAAAGGATATTAATAACCAGCCAACCTCCTATGAACCCCAATACAATCCCAACTTTGTCACACAGAACAATTCAAAAATAAAGCACAAAGTAAATGACACAAACAACCCCAAAATCATATTAAATAAAAGTATAACATACTCAAACCAACACAAATAAATAAATTCCACTGCAAACTTAAATCTCATGCAAATAAAGAGTTCATGTGTTTTAAAGCATCAATATAGTACAGGGAGTACAAGGGTTGGTTGGCAACACGAGGCTGGGAAGTGACATACAAACAAGCAAAAAGTAAAAAAAGAAAAAGAGAAAACACCCCACTAGCCAGTACGATTCACAACATCTATACACTCATTGCGCTGGAAGCATACAGCGCGCACATGTCGGTACTGGCTAGATGAGGAAAATCAAAAACAAAACAAACTCAAGAGGAACAGCGATCAACTAAACCCAATACAAAAACAAAAACATAATTAGCAATACAAATTAGCAATACACAAAAGTGACCACAAAACATTTATTTAATCTCATTAGAAAATAAAATCAAGACACTTACAAACTGTATAAAAAACCTCAAATTACCTGCAAATCCTGGACTAACTAATCCTGGACTAACTTCCAAGATAGAAACAGGCATGACCAATGGCCTACAAATCCACACTGTTTGGTGTCTGCATTAAAAACAATTCCCTAATTAAGTAAAAATCTTCATAAATATGAAACAAAGCAATCACTATTTATTTAGCCTACCTGCTCACCAAACCGTTCACGCACAAACCAACATGGACCTGTCACCGGACTGCACAATGTATGTGTCTGCATTAAAAACATCTAATTCAGTGAAAAAGGCTTTGTAAATATAAAACAAAAGTCAATATTTGCTTGGCCTACCTTCTCACCCAGACCACGTCTGTGCACCAACATACAAGGAAAGGCTACCAAACAGCACAATTCCACACAAAAGATTGAACCTCCTCTCTAGGCCTCCCTAGAGGTGCCTGCTTAAAAACCCTCTACCTACCTGGCCACGCCCTCTACTAATTGCCACCTCACCGGCTACACAACGATGGTTACAAATACAAAAGGCTTTTGTAATGTCATAACAAGCTGATCATTGGCCGTTGCGCGATGTGTCAGCGAGCGTTTTTGATGCATCGTTAAGTATTTCACACTTAAAGATTGGCGAGCGCGGATCACCCGCAGATTTGCACGTGATTACAGCCCGACCGGTCGGTGAGCTTGTTCATATGCATGAAATGTAAAGCAAGAAGGGCATACACTAATGCCTTATATATTGCATGGAAATAAAAAATAGACCTAAGTGAACAACAGCTTTTAAAATGACTTAAAATACATATAACAATGAGGCAATAATAATTGTTTCAAAGAAAGTATCAAAAGCAAGTAATTTTGTGGTTTTATTGAAAAACACTGTTGAAATACATAATGTAATATACATCTATAAACAATCAGCTTAGGTTTCACTTTATTTCGATGGTCCCTTTAACACATTCTGTAGTAGACTATAAGTAACTCTGGAGGACTGATTCATCGTGCATCGTCGATTCGAGAGGTTGTTCCATTCTGATTTTCTTTCGGTTTAAAGAGGATTCTTCAGGTCCTGGGACTGCCATCGAGCATTGCACATGCACATGCAGCGGATTTGTGAGTACAGTCTTACTGAGCTCTGTTGATTATCAAATCATTTGGAGGAAAAGTGCGCCAACGGTTCATGGCCATTCAAATGTACTGTTTCAGAGACTAAGTTTGGGAGTTATCACTTATATTATTTAGGTATTGAGTGTTTAATATCTGTTTTGACTCATGTGAATAAGACTTGTAATGAGTGAACCGATTATCAAAGACTGTTTAGGGAAACAAGCTAGTATAAGAATTATTTATTTTTAAAACAAGTCAATTTAAGAGTCATTCGATTACAAACAAACCAATTTAAGAGACTTTTGATTACACACAAGGAGTCTTTTTGGGTACAAACGAGTCAAAGCAGAGTCATCTGGTTAAACAAGTCAGTTTAAGAGTCATACAGTATATGTTTAAAAGAGTCTTAGTTGATTTTGAATAAGAGTGATTCAATTGTATTTGAGGTAACTGCAATTCTTTTATTTTATTGGTTTGACTATATTTAGTCATTGCATTAAAGGGTCATGAAACCCCCCTCTTTCAGCTCAAGTCTAGCTCACAATATTTTTGAAAAATGCAACTTAAATGGGCGTGGTGGCTGTGAGAAGAAGGGATGGGAGTGGGTGTGGTCAAAGCCAGTGGCCCATGCATATCGACTGTCACTAAAAATCAGTGGTAAAACGTGAGGAAATGCTAGATTTTTTAAAGCTGGCAAAGTTAAAGTCTAATGAAATACACTGACACCTTATTTTTGTCCTTTCAAAAGTAACTGAATGCCCTGCTACACATATTAGCCTACTACAGTAATCATAATTATATTTAAAACATATAAATGTCCATGCATATGTATAATTATGCCATTATAAAATATATATTTGTTTATATACACACTATAAATGCATATATTTTAAAATAATAAATTTTCCGCTTAAAAAAAAAAAAAAAACGTTCCGTACATAGCCTCGATCTACCCGCCCCCTAAACCCACATAATAAAGATGGACAGTGTCATAGAAATTTGCACAAACTAAGCATACGTTCCATACAATTGAGGTATTATCGAAATATCTAAATTTTAATAATGAGTGATTATTTAGCAAAAGGCAAGTAAAACGGTCAGGGTTACATTTTAGACACACACACACACACACACACACACACACACACACACACACACACACACACACACACACACACACACACACACACCTCTGAAGCGATAGAAAAGTCCTCGGGACCGCATCACTCTCAAGAAACCTGCATTGGTGTACAAGGCCGAAGTCCACCATTCTCCGTGGTTGATGGCCAACCAACCGCCCGCAGTCAGATTCTAGCCCTGGCAGCATCGTGACGTGGACACGATGAAGATTTTAAGCCCGAAAGACGAAAATAGCGGAAAAAAACTAAAATTTAACCACTTTGCCCCTACTATTAAATCTAACAGATGCTAACATTGTCTTCAATGGTGTTCAACACACATACCTCTGTTAAAATCTCAAAAAATTTGGTTTAGGGTTTCATGACCCTTTAATCCCATCATAAAGTTCCCCCCTGACAATTCAATTACTAATATAGTTTCATATATTTCATACCTGCTTGTGGAATTCCCCCACGGCTGTTGTTTCAATGTTTCAATCTGTTTTATGTAGTTAATTTAAACTTTTATTTTGTTTTTCTGATCTTAAATGTAAAATGATCTTGTAAATAGTTGTAAAAAGTACTGTGAGTAAAAATGTATAGAACAATTTATTTGGTTTCATCTACAAATTAATTGACATGACAAAAAAAATACAGAATGATTTATTTTATTTCATTTACAACTTGCATAACTAAAATCATGTACAAAGCAATTTCTTTTTTGTTTAATTTACAAATTTTAACTTGCGTTACAAAAATAAATCATGCACAGAAATTACTTTTTTTCTTTCATTAACAAATTATAACTTACATAAAAAAAAAAAAAATGTATAGAATGATTTTGTTTCGTTCACAAATTTTTATTTAAATAGCCAACATTTTATTTCTTTACCAATCTCTCAAGAAGAGAAAACTTCTGTCCATTCTCTCCCTGCTCTCCTGTGATCTCCTCTCCTTTGTCTCTCTGAAACTTTATGTCCTCCCTAATTACCTCGATCAGCTCATCCTCTCGGTCTCGTTTTCTCTTGGCTGGTATTTCTAGCTCCTCCTCATCTTCGTCATCCACTTCTGAACTTGGCCCTGGTGTGTCCTCAGGGATGGAGGCAATGAGGACATGGGGGTTGTTGGAATGCCTCTGTCTCAACACCTCATCCATGAGGACAAACCACGGCCAAGTTGCAGCAGTGGGTTTCCCACTCATTCCCTCACCTGTCCCAGGACACTTGCAAGGCAGAGCAAATAAACCATGCCTGTTAACAACAACAACAGCACAATACATTTCAGCAAAGATGTCTCTATTAATTTGCATACTTTGTATTTAATGTAAGTTTTTTTTTTTTACCTGAGAGAATGACCTGCAGCAGGCCCAAGAGAAAAAGGAAGCACATAAAAAATAAGACAGTGGTGTAATCTTAAAAAGATTAGAAAATATGGCACAGCAGTACATACATACAAAATACTCCAAAAATCATATTTATGGATACTCAAATTTGGTTAAAACATTTGTAGACATGGTTTGCATTACAGCACTACAAAAAACAACAAAGATTAGACTATTGCCTTATGGTTGTCTAATTGTTGTGGGCTTTGTATAGAGCGAGGGCTAATTGTTATAATACACAAGAGAGCCTACTGGAAATATTACAAATGGGTTGTTGCCTTACCGTCCAAGCCACACTGCAGAGTTTTTGGCCCCGGTAAATAAATACTAATGTTCAGCCCTCATTTTAATAAACACAGCTGTCTGCTCCTTGCTCCCTATACCAAAAGTAAATATTAGAACAAGTTTAGCCTCAGACCACCTAACAAATTAAGCCGTGCAGGGGTTAAGTTCACGTTTTTAAGAAAGACCCCTCTGTAATGATATTAGCTCAAAGGGGAAATATTAATAATAATCCATAATTACTAATTATGATTAATTATTAATATTTGGGTCAGTTAATTAGATTAACTTTGAGGTAAGCCAATTAATATTACAATCAATTAATCAGTTCCAACGAACTCTTTGATTATTCATTTATTCTAAGAAAAGTGTATCTCTCATGGCCACTGAAAAATAATTATTCCTTAGCATGTACAGTGCTTAGAGCATGTAACAAGATCAAGATCGTAAAAGGGACTTTGTATGCAAGCAGAGACACTTAGAAACCACATCCATATTGTGCACAAGTTTTATTAACTAACTCACAAACATAACTAACACTAAACAAACATACATACATTCATACATACATACATACATACATACATACATGCATAGGTAAAGGGGTGAGTGATGTGGAACCGGAAACAGGAAATAGAACTATGGCGCAAGATCTATTTCAGTATGAAAAGAACACCTCATTAAATTGATATACTTGCATGGTCAGTTGCAATCGTGGACAATTCTTGAAGTGGTTGAAAAATGAGTCCGTTGGTGGGTCCGTGAGGGTCAAAAGTCATGGTGCAAGTTGGGAAGGGGCTCACTTGGAGCTGCAGTTTAGGTCCGAGGACAAGAGCTAAGAGGGCCGGATCTTATGGTCAGTGTCAGTGACTTTGATGGCACACCCATTTGTCAAGCGTGAAGATGGCACACCCATTTGGAGATGTAAGAGCCAATAAGAAGTGTCTTCCTTTGGAGGGAAAATGTCTTTTTTATGACCTTTGTTCAAGCATGCTCATTTGCAATGTGTACTTTCATTGGGTGTTTAAGAAAAGAATCTTGAAGATTCTTATATAATTCTAATGCGTCACAAAGTTAGCAAAATGTAATGTAAATTAACAAATTGGGGACGCAGATTGGGGTTTATAGAGACCAAACACGCCACACATCTGATTTTGGTAAACCATAGTATGCAACAAAGTCTGAAAATCATGAGGTGGGAAAATTAGATGCATGTCTACACATTTCTCAAGAGGTTATACATAGAATACATATGATTAATAGGATTTATCTCTCCTTCTCAGCGAGAATTAAGTGAGAGTCCCGTTTTGGTTGTATAATCAAATATATATCAAAGTATATACATAATGGTACACAAGCCAGTAAATCATTCACACAGTTTCTGGGATGCATGTTCATTTCTAGATCAGTTCGTTTCTGATTAATGCAGCGAAGTCTGCATGGAAGATTGTTTCTGTCTCCTCATTGTCTCTCTCTTGCACATGCGGCCAAATTCTTTTTGATCGTAAAACCCTCTGTGTTTCCTGTAACAAGACGCCGTCCTGCCAGTGTGTTAGCTTTACTTGGGATGTTAGCTTTTGGTGAAAGTTTCACAGTGAGTTTGCTGGATTGTTCAATTAAATAAATGAATTGTGTTTGTCCGATTGGTCCAGACACTACACCTCGCTTTTAACACTTGTTTTGCTAGCTGTTTAAGTAAATTAAAACACAATACATACATTTAGAAGTGTATTCCTTGACGCCACGGAAGAAATATCACCCGGCATTTTCTTCCTGTTGTCACAGTTGTTGCATAGGCTAGGCAGCGAAGGACACTGACCATTTATTAATAGCTCTGCCCAAAATATCAAGATCAAATGTGTTGATCTTGTTTGTGTGTGGCAAGTGGTCATGTGTAATAAGATCCACTAAGAGATGCATTCGAGTTTGGCGCAAAGGTCTCCGATACAAACCTCAAATGTCTCTGTGATTTAAACTAGATGCTAGTTGAAAATAGCGCTGATATTCTCAACAACACTGACGTGGAAAACAAGGGAAGCACACAACGATCCAGTTAGAATACTTTCAACCCACAAATCACTAACCTTTACTATGGATTTACTGTAGTAACACTAACTGTAAACATGGTATTGGGGCAGAAATGTGGGAAATTCTTATCAAATCGGCATATAGTGGTACTGGATATGGCAACTGGTAAATACAATAATTTTCTTCATGCTGGCATGTGTGGAAATGTTTAAACCATGTGTGTTATAACTAGTACCGCATTAGGTTGTGAGCCACTGACCCCTACAATTTTCTGTTTTGAAAAGGTGATTTTTTATGAAGTTTTAAGTCAAAGAATGTCTTTCTCTGTTGAAACGTGTGATTATTACAAATAAAATAAAGCATGAAGGTCCACCCCTAAACATACCCACCTCTGGGCCGAAAGAAGATCTTATGAAAACTTTGAGATGATAGGAAGTCATATGAATTAACCACCAATTCACCAAAATGTAAAGTAGTTATGATATTGTGTTTATCGATTTATTTCCACTGAAAAGTTTAGTTCCTACCAAAAAAAATCATGTCATGACATGATTGTTTCAGTAGTGACAAATATATCTAATTTAGAGCAGAGAAACAAAACAATCACATTTAAATAATATTTTTATAAAATATTTCAAATAAAATAATTAAATATAATTATAATAATATTTATATTTAAATAATTGAATGATATTTATGATAATGATATTAATAGTTAATATTAAATAATATTAAATTAAGTAATATAATGATAATAATATTTTAACAATATTAAATTAATAATCTTTTAGATTAAAATGCAAAACTGTTTATTTAAAGACAGAAAATATGTCTTCGGTATAGTGGCAGTTCCTGCAGTTACACTGATTTTTGTCAAGCACATTTCAAACAAAATGATGGGATTTAACTACCGGTAATCACCATACAGCCATGATGGACAAGCACAAAAATTTAGGGATGCGGCAAAATCAGTCTCAACCAACTGACTAAAACATTTTGTGTTTGAGTTGTAACGTGAAATAAAATGTAATGCTTGTTCTTTACTCAGAAATGAAAAATGACCTAATACTATAATTTAGAAGGTTGCTTTGGAATAGCCACACAATAATAGAAAGTAGGCCTACTCTATAAATTAAATGTTATGTATTCATACATTTTATGTATATTTAGCTTATTGTTATCTTGATGAATGCTTTGGGTTTGCATAGACCATAATGACATATTCTTAGGAAATACCCAAGGTCTGAATTTATAATCTTTTCTTTTCTTTTTTTTATACCATTACTGCAGTTTGAACCAATTTGGTAGAATTCCCCCACGGCTGTTGTTTCAATGTTTCAATCTGTTTTATGTACAGTTAATTTAAACTTTTATTTTGTTTTTCTGATCTTAAATGTAAAATTATCTTGTAAATAGTTGTAAAAAGTACTGTAAGTAAAAATGTATAGAACAATTTATTTTGTTTCATCTACAAATTAATTGACATGACAAAAAATTACAGAATTATTTATTTTATTTCATTCACAACTTGCATAACTAAAATAATGTAAGTAACTAAAATAAGCAATTTATTTTTTGTTTCATTAACAAATCATAACTTGCATAACAAAAATAAATAATGTATAGAACGATTTTTGTTTTGTTTACAAATTTGAATTTAAATAGCCAAAATGTTATTATCTCTCAAGAAGAGAAAACAGCCTGTCCATTCTCTCCCTGCTCTCCTGTGATCTCCTCTCCTTTGTCTCTCTGAAACTTTATGTCCTCCCTAATTACCTCGATCAGCTCATCCTCTTGGTCTCGTTTTTCTCTTGGCTGGTCCTTCTAGCTCCTCCTCATCTTTGTCATCCACTTCATGTTAGAATGGCTCATATAAAACCGCAGTACTGTTTGCAAGGAACAGATCTTTCCTCCTTGTTTATGACACACACAAAGGAACAGCATGAATCATATTCTGAGAGAAAACAATTAACCTTTATTAAAAGCAGGTAATTGCACTTCTTCATTAACCATCATGCACGAGTGCTGTTTAGAAGGGTGGGCGGCATAAGAGACGGCTGGAATGATGTGTGTCAGGCAGAGGTGAAGGAGCGTCTCTATGGCAACAGTCATTAGGTGACAGGTGTCAAAGGTATATTGACAGCACACCTGAGTGCGTCGCCACATTATAATTGTACAGTGTGTGACATTTACAGAAACACACCTAATGCAAAGTGGCTATCTCACTGACTCTTCTACAATTAGGTTGAAGTCTAAAGTGCGAGTCTGGAATCGTCTCTTTGGTGTCCCAGCATGCTGTTTGGCAGCTGTAATGATCTCTGCTGGAAGAGTCGATGGGAGAGAACAAGAGCATCAATCAGCTGTGGATATATGAGCAGAAGGTCTGGAGGTGTTTGATTCAGTGTGAAACTGTGAACACCATCACGACAGGAACAGCATCATCATGGCCACTGCACCAATGAAACAATGCCAACACACTCTGGTCAAATATGGACGCTGATCAGGACCCATTGGCTTCACTTTTTAAAGTGCCCCTATTATGCTATTTTAAGGATTCCTAATTTTGTTTTGGAGTCTGAAAATGACTCATTTGAAGATTCAGTCTCTCTAAGCCCTGCCTTTCCGAGAGCTACTCTGCTCTAATTGGTCTCTGCTTTGTTTTGACATATGATGATAGAAATTGCTTTTGTAAAGAAGGACTACACGCCTGCGCACTTATATATTCAAATGCGCATACCTATACAGTTAACACGTAATATGCATGTGCATGCCATCAGCGTACTCACAGGTTTGTGTTTTTAAAGTTTGCGCAGAGAGAACTTAAGGGTTTTCTGTTAGAGCGGTGTCGTGTTAGCAGCCCCTAAGTTAATAACTAATGATCGTTGCGACAGAAGTGAATCAATCAAAACTAACTTTAGCTGGACAATAACTTTATTCTAGAGCTCCTGTAAAGTCAAAACAAACTCTGTCACTTTAATTTCCTATTGTCATTGTATAGCTGCTTTGAAACGTTCCCGCAGTTCTTCTGGGAACATGCCTAAGACTTTTGCACAGTACTATATATATATATATATATATATATATATATATATATATATATATATATATATATATATATACATACATATATACATATATATACTGTATACACACATACATATATAAGGCTACTTAAGTGTGCTTAAAAAGAGTAAACTTTCACAACTCTTTCTTAACACTCTTAAAGTGCTCACTGTAATAATGTCAAACGATAATCAATATAACAGTTTTACTGTAAAGTACATTTGAATCATTGTGTTTTAATAATCTTTTGTGCTATGTACACTTTGGTGTGTTGACTAACATACTAAAACACATGTAAAGTACTTGACTATAATTTCAACTGTGTTACTCAATATTACATTTAATGTATAATGTTAATGTAATGTCAAGTTAATGTATTATTTTAAATGTACTAAACTGCAACTTCATCATCACAAATATATTTAAATACATTGCATACAAGCTTCAATAGAAATTACATTAAAGGATATTTTAGTTGAAATGTTTTTAAGATAATAGAAGTTATTATAAAATAACATATAAAGATATAGGCCTACTTAAGAGGGTCAAAAACACACGTATGTTCAACTGCACTTAATATTAATTACTAATATCTTTATATTTAATTGCAATTAACATCCAATTAAGTGTCTGAAAACATTACATTCCGTTTACACTTAAGTATATTATTTTTAAATATATTTAGGCCTACATAAGTCGGCTACTCTTTTCACAAACGTAGTTGTTCGGAAAAAACACTAGTTGACTAATCAATGAAAATATATACTTTCACATTCCCAATTCATATACAACACAAGTCTGCAGAAGAGGAACTGGTTTATACTGATCTGAACACCAGTTTTTGTCTGGTGGTGTTCTGTAAAAGTGTGCAACAGATTTACTCTAATACAGAACAATATAAAAATGCAAAAGATATAGGCCTACTTTAGTGGGTCAAAAACTACGATGACCGGGAGGGGACATGTTCGGTTCACTTAGTTTTGTCGTGGCCACAACATATAAACTCATGGGAACGTGATATTAAGTTGTGGGAACGTCATAATATCTTGTGGGCACGAGATTGTATGTTGAGCGAACAACATCCTTTTCTCGTGGCCACGACTTAATATGTTGAGGGAACGACAACCGTTTCCCGTGGCTATCAGTTTTATAACATGGGAACCGAATCTTCACAAGCGATACGGGCTCCTCCTTTTACCCCGGTCTTAATTTACTTTGTTATTTGTTCATTTAAGTTTCTCATAATTTGTTTTTGTTTATTGCCTTAAACAGGACTTTATTCGTGACCCGAGTATTTCCTTCAAGCCATCAAATTTCCGACGAAAAAGCCCATTCAACTTAAGAATGCACTTCAGGTGTCTTTCACTTAAAACGTACACGTCTTAATGCCATAGACTGCACTATATCTTTATATGACATTCCTAATTCAAAGTAAAATATTATTTCATCAGTCATCTCCATCTCTGACTGCTGTATGGTTAGCCTACCGTATTGACCGGTGTGGTACCCTCAACATAAATGAGGTTTTATTAACAAAATTCGGGAGGAGCACGTTCAGATAATTAACACAAGTGGAGAGCACTCAGCAATCAATGGTAAGAGGTGTATATATGCATTCAGCAGTCTCACCTCAATCCATTGACAGTTTTGCAGCATCCCCCCACCACCCCTTTTCCACACTTCTAGTCCTAAACACTTACATACGGGGGGAGTACTCTGGGTTCGGGCCGAACTCCGAGCTCGGAGCCCTCCCTCCGGACAGCACGCCAAATACGCATTAAACTTTACCCCCTCAAATTGTATGTAAGTGTGAACTCGTGGCCACGAGAAATAGATGTCGTTCTCTCCAAATATGAAGTCGTGGCCACGAGAAAAATATATCGTTCTGTAAGACTGGGAAAACTGGAAGAGAGAGCTACTCTCTGAGAGAACAAGGGAAATTACCATTTGAACTCACCGTTTGAGATGCAAAGTCTCACCTCAGAACACATCTCTCCCCCTCTCTCCCCCTCTTCCCCACTCCCCCTCTCTCATGTTGAGACCGCATGTAAATCACCCAAAAATCCATATGGTTTAATGTGAATAATTATCATACAGTATTACACGTGTTTGGTATCATTTGAAATGTCTCAGTGCGACTGGTACAAAGGTCTCATTTCCAAATAAGTAAAACAAAAGGTAATTTTTAGTTTTAGAGATAACTGACACACAAAGGAAGGTGGTCTCTAGACAAATGGTCTCCTACCCCCAAAAGGTGTCAACTCTAAATGTAAATTCCCATTGTTAGCAGATGTTTCCATGTGAAAGAAGTTTCTATCTATAATGGAATGCAACGAGAAGATCGGGGCCTTCTGTCACTCAGATGAGCCCATGATGTTGAAGGACCTCAAAGAATTCAGCATCAGGTATTTTAATGTTGGGTTCACATCTCTTCTCTTTATTCCAGAGCATTTGATGTTTTGTTTCAATTATCTTTGAATTGATTATGAAATTGGCATGATACATTTACCTGACATAATAAATTGTTACATTTGATTATTCTAACCTCTTTGACATTATTTTCATTAAAGAGTTAAAAATAATAGTCAAACATTCGCTCACATTTAATGATACACAGATATCATTAAAACCTTTTCATTTATGGAGTCAGATGAAATAACGAGAGAATACATATTCAAATGTATTGCATTTAATCAAAAACTACTTTGCCTCGAGAAAAGACAGTAACACGTAAAGTCCTTCCGCGCTGGTCGGATGCTGGACTTTGGGCCGATCAAGCGCAAGCTTACAGTTCCCTGAACATATGATCTCGAGGCCACGACATAATGATGTCGTTTCCTGAACAAAATGATCTTGTGGCCACGATTTATCACGTTCCCACAAATTAATATCTCGTGGCAACAACAATCACGTTCCCACGAGTTTATATGTTGTGGCCACGAGAAAACTAAGTGAACCGAACATGTCCCCTCCCGGTCACCATAAAAAACACACTTATGTTCAACTACACTTAATATTAATTACTAATATCTTTATATTTAATTGCAATTAACATCCAATAAGTGTCTGAAAACATTACATTCCGTTTACACTTAAATATATTATTTTTAAATATATTTAGGCCTGCATAGGCTACTCTTTTCACAAACGTAGTTGTTCGGAAAAAAACACTAGTTGAGGCTAATCAATTTTGAAAATATATACTTTCACATTCCCAATTCATATACAACACAAGTCTGCAGAAGAGGAAATACTGATCTAAACACCAGTTTTTGTCTGGTGGTGTTCTGTAAAAGTATGCAACAGATTTACTCTAATACAGAACAATAGAAAAATGCAACACATGTTAAGAGCACAACTCACTCACTTACTCCGAGCATGCACTCGGACAGAGAGAGATGGGGGAGAATACGATTCATCTCTTAGAAGTATGAACCATCAGACATACATGAGAAAACAGCCACAGCAGCACGACAGCGACACACAGTCCTGATTTATAGAGAGACGGAGACAGAGATGCATTTCTCTTCCGAGCGTCTGTGTGTAGGAAGCGCCTTTTGCTTGCTTATGTGCTTAATAGGATTCGATTTTATAGATTTTTTTTTTTTTTTTTTTTTTTTTTTTTGGCAATAGCCTCCCCCGAAATTCCTCATCCTATTGTAGCGTGATAAATTCACTGAATTAAAAATGGCTCTCTGGCCTCTAAATGAGTGTGAAAAATAACAAAGATTCCACTGCCTGCATGAACCTAAAACACTGGAGTGTATGACTGAATGTCCAGGAACGCACTTCCCGAAACGCATTTCCGCTCAAAAGCTTTCTGCTGTGAGCTGTGGGAGTTGATCAGATTATCGGCATGGCAACTGTGGGACGATCGCAGCTCAGCTTTATTTTAATACGGATTAAAAGTCAAAACTTTTTGCTTTTAAAACTCATCTGATTATAATAGGAAATTGATCTGTTTCAGTTCCCACCTGTTTACTGCTATTCCGCTGATATAAATGTGTCATCTAAGTTTATTTGTGTTCTACATTCAGCACACATTCATAAAGCATTCATAAAGTGTGCACACGTTGGTGAGGATGGTGAAAGAATGCGCATGTTATAAGCCGTTATTAAAGTGGATTATGGATTTTCGAATATTTCCTTTCATGCAGTGTGTAATATAACTGTTTGTGAATGAAAAAGTTCTGCAAAGTTGTAAAGTTGAAAGTGCTCTATAAATAAAGTTATTGTCTCCCAAAAGAAAGTCTTCTCTGAACCGCCTATAGGAGTCATTTGACCAGCCCACAAACGTCATTTTACTGACTTCTCAAATCTCAGAGTTCAATGTGGGTTCATTGCTAGTTTTGTGTTTTATATTGTGTATTTTATATACTTATATTTTATAAGTTTCTGGCTAACTGGCTAACTCACGTTATTACAGTCTTACTGAAATACTTCCGCTAATCAGCTGTGGGCCACGATTACCTAAAACTGTGTCTAATGCTGATTGTTTGTCATTCTCTCTACTTCATGTAAAGATAAAGGATGGAGGAAGATTTGTTTTAACGTTTATGTTACATCAGTCATTCATGTTAGCGCTGGGCTAAGGTATGCGCTGTTATTGATACAGTTCCGCATGTGCAACGCAATAAATTAGAAATATACATATTGGTTTGTTGATGGACATACTCTTGTTAATGCTGATGGTTTTGATGGCTGATGGAGTTGTTAATGAACTCTTGTTAATGCTCTTGTTAATGCTCTACCTGACCTGGTTGATCCTAAAGATGATCTGCACTGAGTTTTAATAATCACTTTGCCTCAATGGGTGTAAATCTGTCGAAAAATATAAGTCAACCGAAGAGTGTCAACTTTAAGCATTTTCTCTCTGGAAACTACATTCATTCATTTTTCATGAGACCAACAGACAGTACTGAACTCCTCAAGATCATTCTTGACTTAAGGAGCTCAAACTCTACTGGTGCAGATGGAATATCTAGAAAGATTATGAAGGCCATTGCGAACATCATTGTAGAGCCAATGGCTCATTGTATTAACCTTTCTTTATCTACTGGTAATGTACCTAAAATGACAAAAATCGCTAAGATAATTCCAATTTATAAATCGGGCGACCGAAATGATATGAACAATTACCGGCCAATATCAATTCTACCCACTTTCTCTAAAGTATTTGAGAAGGTAGTATATAATAGATTAAGTGGCTATCTTGACAAATTTGATATTTTAGTTCCGTCCCAATACGGTTTCAGAAAAAAGAGTACAACTTGTATGGCGATACTTGACCTTATTGAGCAAATTAATGACTGTATTGAAGAGGGAAAATGTGGTGTTGGCATTTTCTTGGACCTATCAAAAGCATTTGATACCATTGATTTTGATATATTATTGCACAAATTGTATCACTATGGTATCAGAGGTTTAGCACTTGAATGGTTCAGAAGTTATCTATATGGAAGAAAACAATATGTCTATGTCAATGATTGTAACTCTTCCTGTAAGCCTTTAACCGTTGGGGTCCCCCAGGGCTCTATCTTGGGGCCACTCTTATTTATCTTATATATAAATGATTTTGTAAATTCATCTAAAATATTCCATAAAATCATCTTTGCAGACGATACTAATTTGTTTACATCACATAGTAATCCAATTATTCTTCAAAATATAGTAAACTTAGAACTAATTAAAGTTGACACCTGGTTTAAATGCAATAAACTGTCATTAAATATTAGCAAAACTAACTACATAGTATTCAAATCAACCAATAATTTTCTTTTTAAAAACACTGATCTCTGTCTGATTAAAATAAATGAACAATTGATAAAAAGAGTGTTTTCCACTAAATTTCTGGGGGTCCTCATTGACGAATCTCTTACTTTTAAATGTCATATTGATCATCTTGTTACCAAACTTTCAAAATGAGTTGGCTTGTTTTATAAGATCAGACATTTTCTCCCTCTGTCTGCTCTTCTTGTGTTGTATAAAACTTTGTTTTAACCACATCTTAATTATTGTAATGTGATATGGTGCAACACCTACACAAGTCATCTTAAAAAACTTATATCATTACAAAAGAAAGCCATACGGGCTCTTTCCTGGTCAGAGATAAATTCTTCTTCATACCATCTATTTTATCGATTTGAGTTATTAAGAGTAGTTGAGCTAAATAAATATCATAATGCTTGCCTTATCTTTCAAACTGTAAATAATCTGAACTCTAGATTAAATAGTCTTATTCCTATCTACAGCCCCCAGCACACATACCAAACGAGAACTAAATCACTAATATATGGTAAATATCGCCGATATTTGCGCCCTAGTATGAGTGTTGCATGTAGGGGGCCCCAGATTTGGAACGGGATCAATGATGACATTAAGGTGTTGCCCTCTATCTCCAACTTTAAAAAACAACAAAAAAATTATTATTTATCAACTTATATTTAATATATAACTGCTTTCTCATGGACTACTGCAATGTATGAGCATGAATGTATGTGTATGTACTGTATGTATGTCCTTGTGCGTTTTTCGTGTGTGCCCTGTTATCATCGTCTGGTACCAGGTGGTGATCATGTACCTTTACCGTACCACTTTTCTCTTGTAAAATTACAGGCCCCCACCCATAAGCTTCTCTAGCTTCTTTGGGGGACCCATTCATTATACCTATTTGATTTTGTTCCAATGACTGCATTATTATACTTTTGGTATTTTGTGAATAAATAAAAATGAAATGAAATGAAATGAAAATTGTGAGGAATTACAGTTGCAACATCTCATGTGTAGTGTGAGTAGTGTATAACTGAGAAACATCCTGCTCAAGTCGTCCTTGCGATTGAGGCTTGGGTTGAATAACTAGTTCTTACAATGTTTCATCATCAGACTCACGCTCGGATTGATATGGTAAAATCGACGTCACCATTACTGTCTTTACAGTGTGTACAATCGCTGAGCTTTAGGAAGCTTCCTGACAGAGCTGAAGTTCAGTTATGGAAATGGCCGTTTAGCTTCCGACAGACTGGACCATCTGGCCAATCAGAGCAGAGTAGGCTCTTGAAAGGAGAGATTTAGAGAGACTAGGTGCGTTCCATTCGATCGTAAGTGGACTACGAAGTAGTCTTCACTGAGTGTTCCGCCATCTTAAGTGAGATTCCAATCCCAAGGGCGCGAACATGTTCAGTTCGAAGTGCACTGTAAACGGCATAGGGAATAAGGAAACATTGATACATAGAGCGAAAATCAACCAACTGTCATTGCGCACTGCGTCTGAACTAAACATAGAGATCTGGGTTAAACACAAACTTTACTTGATGAGTACAGGCAGGACATACACAACCACATCTAACATTAATGAGAACCGACAAGGGACTGAACAGAACAGGGAATATAAATGCACAGGAGGAAATGAGGAAACTAACTAGACACAGGTGGAGAAAGGTAAACTAATCAGGGACTAACGAGAACAGGTGCAGTCTAGACAGAACATAATCGTGACGCCCCCCTCGTAAAGGCACGTCCTCGTGCCGTGATGCCAACAAAAGTTCCAAAAAAACAGAAAAAAAGGACAGAGGCTTAGGTGGAGGGTGTGGAGCTGGTGACAGATGGTGATGAGTCGGTCGAATTGTCGACCATGGTGGTGCTGATGGTGGGAGGAACCAGGGAGGAGTCTTGACAGAGGGGGCGGATGGAACCCTGGGACCGATAGTGAGTGAGTGGCGGAGGAACCAGTGGAGCAGAGAGGCTGATGGACCAGGGCGACATCGCAGGCTTGGAAGGCTGATGCTGAGCTGCTGACTCGCGGGAGGGGGATGACGAGGACTTGGATGACCGAGGTGATGCTGGAGCGAGTGAGGACGACGAGGAGGTCGGAGGAAGGGAGGTGTCCGATGAAGCTGTTGGGGTTTAGGGTGTAGGAGCAGCCGGAATCCCGGAAGTCCGACGCAGAAGCTGGGCGTCAACCTCCGGAGGCTGACCTGGAGAGAAGATGGAGCCCAGTGGAAATTCCAGGCCGAGGTGGAGCGATGGGCCTGGAGGCCCGAGGTGCAGCCGGGGGCTCAGCCTCATGCCAAGCTGGTGGAGGGGAAGCCCCTAGATCCGGGTTAAACACAAACTTTACTTGAGTACAGGCAGGACATACACAACCACATCTAACATTAACGAGAAACGACAAGGGACCTAACAGAGCAGGGAGTATAAATACACAGGAGGAAATGAGGAAACTAACTAGACACAGGTGGAGAAAGGTAAACTAATCAGGGACAATTAACGAGAACAGGTGCAGACTAGACAGAACATAATTGTAACACTGGTGTGGTATCTGTCAGGAGTTATAAAATAATAAAGCACATAAGATAGGAGTGGCGAACTTCATCCATCTTCTTTTACCCTTTCACTTCCGTTCTCCACACATTACTTAAGACTTCCTCTTTAAAATAGCAGTCACAATACGATTCACTTATGAACACAACATTTTCCCCTTTTTCAAGAACAGAATAGAACATATCTTAGTCAGGGTTCGAATTACGGGGGAGCTAAGGGGAGCTCGGCTCCCCTGAAAAGGACCTGGGCTCCCCTGAAAGCCTACTTTGAGACATTTAGGGGGAGCTCTAAAACACTGTCCATTTTTTGTGTCGCATATAGATTTTGATTTTCTGTACATTTCTTGTACATTCTGTACAAGGGAAAACTCCTTTTCTCGAGAATATTGAAGCCTTTATTTTAAAACGCATTGCAGCAGCACAGGCGAGAGCGCTGATAGGCTGTGCTGAGGCAACTGCACAAACCAATGGCGAGAAAGCAGAAGCGCGCGATCCAATAGGAGCGCTTGGCGCCCTGCCAGACTCTGCGCGCCAAATAGAAGAGTATAAATACAGAGAAAACTCGGCATATTACAGATCTAATCGACTGAAGCGAAAACACCTGACGTGAGAGAAATTGCACGGCAAGGCAACGCAGTACTCGTTCCCTTATCTCTAAGGGAACCGAGGTTACGTTAGTAACCAAGTACGTTCTGTACTGTTTACTGTAAACCTATTGTTTTAAATGCCCGAACATGCACCAAAAGCGTTAAAGTCAGTCAGGGAGGATCGGAAAATAGGGCTCCCCCAAAAGCCACTTTGTAATTCGAACCCTGATCTTAGTACCATAGTCTTTAAACCAACTAGACTTCTGAACATCACGTTTAGGTTTAGTGTAGTGGTTCTCAACGGGGGCATTCAGAGAACAACGGGGGGCGTTGGAGGCAAGATTTTTGAAAGGGGGGCATTCAGGTATTCATAGGTGTTCATGAGTCATGTGGGGCGTTCATGAGTTTACACCAAAGATCCAATTGCCTACAACATTCTAAAATCTGCCAGTGTAATGCGACATGTAAGTTATGTATTGTTTCTTTTGCAACGACTCTTATTTTTCCAGTCGTAGACCAGCACTCAAGCACTGACTAGAATCCAGCGCTGACAACAATATAGTGGTGGCTAGAATCCAGCGCTGACTATTATCACACAGCGGAGGAATGGAAAGTTGACAAGCCATTAAAAAAGTATTGACTTAAGAATCACTTATATATTTTCAAATATTTTGAATAAATCATGTCCCCATTCACTCTGGCGACAATTTTTTAAATTAATTAAACTAAATTCTATTTATAAGGTAAAACTTTTACATTTTAGGCATTAACTATGCCAATGCCTAATGCCAAAATGTTTTCTTTGTTCACCAAGTAATTTACTGGTCAGGCATTATTGTTAACTTGCAAGAATGTAAGAAGAAAATGACAATTTGATGGATAATTTTCTGTAATCACATTTTGGTAATGTATTAATTCCACCGTCACATCTGAGCACGAAACG
This sequence comes from Vimba vimba, assembly GCA_022828995.1. NCBI lineage: Eukaryota > Metazoa > Chordata > Actinopteri > Cypriniformes > Leuciscidae > Vimba > Vimba vimba. The sequence goes on along the minus strand of CM040818.1, from coordinate 13,929,346 downwards.
CTGCATAGATAGTTTCAAGATAGTTAAAAATAATTATAATACAATAATAATTTAATTGTTCATATGTGTTTATCCTTGTTAGAAGATTTTTTTTTTTTTTTACTGATTATGAACACAAATCATTCATGACAAACCAAATTAATTGTAAATGTATTAATTATACCATTGATGAAAACAAGCTGATACCAAGGTATTTTAGGCCTACAATTCTAACATAATTTTTCATGAAAAATCATGATTGCATTTATTTTTTTATTTTTTTTCGAAAGTAAGGTTAAGCAGCTTCTTGCAATGCTCTCCTAAATGCGTAGTAAAACCTAAGTGCAAACATTACCGCTTTAATGACCGCTACAGTCGTTTTTACTGTCCAATGACAGCCCATATCTACTTTGAGTGGCATGGGAGAGAGTCGGAATTTGTTGCCCCTGTTTATAATAGCATATTTTAACAAGATTTGGATAAAGAAAAATGGATAAAGAAAAAAAAAAACTGCCAAAATGTTTTTAAATGTCTTTAAACTATATTTAAACGTGAATAAACAGTCTCATGTCTATTTATTTTTAATATAGGCCTAGCCTACTATTTCATTGTTCTATTTTATTTAACATTTTTACATTTAACATGAATAATCAAACATTTAACATAAAACAAGAATTGCACAATAATTTTAAATGTTTACTAAGAGTGCCGACTCGAACCAGTCGGGGGCCGTTCACATATCGTGTTTTATGCGCGTGCAAATTCGTTATTTCAAATGCGGCAAGCGAGCTCATAATAGAAGCGACGCGGTCGGTTGAAAATATCTCACTTTTCAGAATGCCGCAAGCGCCACAGCTGCAGGTCATGTGACAAAAACCTACCGATCTGCTTCGGCCTTTCCGTAACAACATTGAAAGCTCGGCCGAACAGCTGATCAGCTGTACCGGGCGGGTTTTTATTTCTCATCTCCATAAATATATCTAGTAGTAAAGCTAATGCAAGGGCTAGAAATCAATTCATTTTGGGGTGGTAAGGGACCTGGATAATGGATTTTTTTGGCTGGACCAAAAAAAGGTTTAGAACCACTGGTTTAGTGGTGTGTGTGTGTGTGTGTGTGTGTGTGTGTGTAGTGAGCAGTGTTCTCAGTCTGAGTTGTTGGTGTGCATGGAAATTCAGTGAGATGGGTAATATTCCATGTCTTTCTATCACTAAGAATGTATGTACCCACCCCAAGTCTTTTGGCAACCATGAGAGGATTGGTAAACTTTCTGTCCCTTAGGAACAAGCATGGGGTTCCATACCCTCACTTTTTCCCCCTCCTGGAAACAAGGAGTGCAAGCACCCCACTTAGCATCAGCATACTTTTTCATTTTGTGTTGCAACGAACAATCATTTCAGTTGATGGGTGCACCGGAGCAGATGGCAAAATAGACAGCCTTGGGCACATTTCCCTGTCATAGAGGAGCTGAAAAGGTGAAGTACCAGTTGCAGCATGTGGAGTGGCGTGGTACACAAGAAGTCAGTTACCATAGGTTTTCATGGCTGATATTTCTGGATGGCCATGGTCTATAGCACCATTAGCTGCCAGGTAGTAGAGAGAGGAATAATGGTGATGAATATTCCTTAATTTCAGAAAAGCAGTGAAAGCAGCTAACGTAAACTGAACACCGTTATCAATAACTATACTCAATGGTTTTCCATGGCGGCTGAAGACTGATGACAGAAATGAAACCAAAGGATCTGTAGTGACCGTGTGAGTAAAGGAGCCCTCAGGCCATTTACTGTAATAATCAGTTAATATTTAATAAGCAGTCAAATATCCTGACTATATCCACAGCCACTTTCTCCCATGGTCCTTCTGGCAGTGGCACCGGCTGGAGAATAGCAGGATGTGATTTGACAGTTTTGTTATTGAGCTGACACACTTGGCAGGAACAGACAGCATCATGAACCTGAGCATGGTAGACCCATGAACCTGAGCATCCATCCCTGGCCACCAATAGAGATCAAAAAGGTGTTGTTTGGTTCTCACCTCTCCCTGATGTCCTTTGTGCGCAATGAGACCAGCACAGATTGAAGAGCAGCAGGTGCAATCAGCCGTGAGCCTCAGAAGAAAGTTTTTCTTTCTGGCCAACCATTAGAAATCTGGTTAACACTTTACAATAAGGTTAATTAGTTCACATTATTTAATGAATTAACTAACATGAACTAACAATGATCAATACATTTGTTACAGTATTTATTAATCTTAGTTAATAAAAATACAGCATTGACTATGTTAACAAATACAACCTTTGATTTTAATAATGTATTAGTAAATGTCTAAATTAATATTAACTAAGATTAATACATGCTGAAGAAGTATTGTTCATTCTTACTTCATGTTAATTAAGGTAGTTAACCCTCAGACGGTCCTCGGTCATTTCTGACCGAAACATTTTCTGTTTTGAATTTCTAAAAATCACAGCTTCATCGGAATGTTATGAAACTTGGTGACTTTTATGGCATTAGGTATGTGAATACAAAAAAAAATTGAGGTCATGATCCGAGCATGCTAAGTGGTCGTAAAAAAAATAGTGACGATTTTGGTCTTCGGTCAAAAATGACCGACCCATAGGAAATGAATGGGAAATTGACAAAAAAAAATAAATTCTCCGAATTTTTGTGTGTACAATCTACAAATCGGCCTCAATCCTAAAAAAAGTACACCGCTGTAAAGGGGTGACACTCTACAACATCAAGAGTACAAAAAAGACACACCCACCCACACACACACACATACACACACACTTTTATACACATAAACACCAATACATTTTGATTAAAAAAAATCTGTTTTGAATTTTTAAAAATCACAGCTTCATTGGAATGTTACGAAACTTGGTGACTTGTATGGCATTAGGTATGTGCACACACAAAAAAATTGAGGTCATGATTCGAGCATGCTAAGTGGTCGTAAAAAAAAATAGTCACACTTGTGGTCTTCGGTCAAAAATGACCCCCATAGAAAATGAATGGGAAATTGAAAAAAAAATAATAATAATAAAAAAAAATTAAAAAATTAATATTATTTTACAAAAAGTGTTATAATTGAATGAATTGCATTTTTTGTTACAAATTCTGTACAAAAAAAAAAGGAAATGTGTCCATAAACAGCTGGGGAATTCACATGCCTCTCCATAGAGAACTGTAGATGCCATCTAGTGGTTACACCATGCTTCTACGCTTTCTCTCCATACTCTCACCAGATGGTGCTAATCTGCTTCAAACATTTTTTTTTTGAAGGCCTAGACTCTATATTAAACTAAAATACTGCATAAATAAAAAATAAAAAAATACATATATTTATATATTTTTTTTTATTAATTTCAATGGCAAAAATAGACCATAAATATTGCATAAATATTAATAAATTCAATAAAATGATCTCAAAATACAAAATTAAAAAGAATAAATATTATAGAACAAAAATAAATTGCATTGGTTTTACTGGGATGGAGGAAGTTTAATTTTTAGGCCTCCGGTCACTTCTGACCGGGAAGGCCCAGGATGTGACTCCGAAACTAAGACCGTCTGAGGGTTAACTAATGTTAACTAATAACCTTATTGTAAAGTGTTACCGACATCTGTGTACGAAGTTTGGTTAGAGCAGGACAAGAAGCACATGAAGCTACAATTTCAGCAGCAGACAGATAATTACAGGCAGCATGTAGAAAAGCAACAAACAAAATGCATATAGAGAAAGCAACAAACCTCTTTCCAGATACCTTGGCATTGTTGTACATTATCAGTATATGGTTTTCTAATTTGCATGAATACAGGCAATAAAGCTGATGCTAGTTAATAACAAATAATCTTTAATTTTTTTGGTTAATGCATAATAAGGTTCTCCTCCTTATTAGTTAAAAAAATAAAATAAAATACAGTTTACCTTTCCATGAGATAATGTAACTCTTCCATAGCCACACCCAACTTAATCACTTGTATTTTATGCGTCGTATGCACTTTATTCATTTATCATTCATGGTATACATTTGTTACTATTGATTTATTCTTGTTTATCTGTTTGTTAATACAATTTATTTCATTGCACTTGTGTCTTCCTGGTGTTAATAACGGAAGAGTCTCTACAAGTTAACAGTATCTCATGAATTCCTCAATAGTGGTCAGATGACAAACTCCCTCCAATTTACATAATTTTATTTATTCAACAAACATTGATTGTTATTTTACCGTTAAGGCAAAATTCCTTAACTGGTGACCCGAGAAAAAGGGAGTAAGAGGTCATCTGAAGCTCTCACATTTACCTTAAAGGAATTGTTCACTTCAAAATTAAAATTCTGTCATCATTTACTCATCCTCAAGTTTTTTTCAAACCTGTATGAATTTCTTTCTTCTGCTGAACACAAAAGAAGATATTTTGAAGAATGTCGGTAACCAGACCGTTGATGGGACACCATTGACTTCCATAGTATTTTTGTTTTGTAGTTCATTGTAGTTTTTCAGGTGTGTCTGGTTAGTTCCCTTGGTTACCTCCCCGTGTGTTCCCATGACAATTTACCATGCCCCCTTATTACCTTGTTAGCCTGTATATAAATTGCCCTTGTGTTTCTTTTGTGGTTTGTCAGTCGTTGTGTGCTGTAACATGCTCCTGTCCTGAGTTTCTTTGTTTGCCCTGGATTCCCTGTGTTTGTATTGTTATATAGCGCTTTTTACAATACAGATTGTTTCAAAGCAGCTGATGATGTATTACTCTTTTCTGTATGACCCAAAGTATTTTAAGTTGTTTCCGCTGTTATCAAGAAAAAAATGCAAGTGATCACGCCGGCACCTCCATGCAGAGCCGAGCAGCCCTATACGCACACTACACAAGTTGCGTAGGGCCCCACAAATTACTCAAGGCCCCGCCTCCCCCTCGTGTCAAAGCGCGTCATTCAAAGTTTACAACATCGATGAGAAAATTAAGCGGAACTATACTTCTGGTCACGAAAAGAGAGAAAAAAAAACACCAAGAGAGTGAATTGCGGGAACAGCAATCAGGTAGACTTGTTTTCTCTCCTCTTCAAGTTTGATGTCAACAAAGAACTAGTTAAAGGGTTATTTCTCCCAAAAATGAAAATTCTGTCAGTAATTACTCACCCTCATGTTGTTCCAACCCTGTAAGACTTTCATTCATCTTCGGAACACAAATTAAGATATTTTTGATGAAATCTGAATTTTTGATGAAAATGTAATTGCATCTGCTGGCCCAGAAAAGTTAGTAAAGACATTGTTAAAATAGTCCAAGTGACTACAGCTCAACCTTAAGTTTATCAAGTGAAGAGAATACTTTTTGTGCGCAAATAAAAAACAAAAATAGCTTTATTCAACTATTAATTTTCTTCTGTGTGGGCCTCTTTTTTTGGCATAAATTGATGCCAAAAGCATTGAAAATGGACAGACTAAAAGTCACAAATAGATATTACAACTTGTAAACACAAAACACAATCTACAAATAGATTAAAAATCTGCAAACAAAGTCCTCATGATCCGCAAATGTAAAACAAGATCTACAAATAGAAACAAAGTCCTCAAACAAACTCTTTGTGATCCACAAATATAAAGCATGATCTACAAAAAAAATCAAAAATCCACAAATAAACACATCCTGATTCACAAATAGAAATCAGTGACTTGTACTTGAAAACCAGAATTTGAATGAATGTAAAGTGACTTGTTTGCAGGTGAAGATCATGTTCTGTTTGTAGATTGTCACATTTGTTTTCAGAATTCTGACACTATTGTTTCGCTGTTGTGACAAAATAATGCCATAATCAAAAATAGTCAAAAATGCATATTACAATTTGTAAACACAAAACAAGATCTACAAATAAATTTAAAATTTGCAAACAAATTCCTCATAATCTGCAAATGTAAAACACAATCTGTAAATAGATTCCAAATCTGCAAACAAACTCCTCATGATCCGTAAATGTAAAACAAGATATACAAATAGATAAAAAATCCACAAACAGACTCTTCATGACATACAAATATAAAATGCGATCTACAAATAGATTTAAAATCCGCAAACAAACTCTTTATGATTCACAAATAGAAATCAGTGACTTGTACTTGACAACCAGAATTTGAATGAATGCAAAGTGATTTGTCTGCGCATGAGGGTCATTATTTGTTTGTAGATTGTGTTGCATTTGTTTTCAGAATTTTGGCACAACTGTTTCGCTGTTCTCTTACGAGAGTTCTCTCGTACTGCGTCTTAGCTAAGACGCTGCGGGAAAAGTCTCTTTTCACGAATATTGAAGCAAAAAATTATCCTTAATTTTAATATTTGTAAAACGCATTTGCAACAGTATGCAGCCATAGGCAAGACGGCTCGTTTGCTCATTGGCTGTTCTACTAGCAAATGCATAAGCCTATCGAGCGCAGGCTGATGCAACATCAGACCAATGAGGCCACTTCCCGCCGACGCGGGCGTGGCCTCGCCCTATAAAGGTAGCTCGAAAAGGCTGACTCACTTGATTTTTCACCTCTTCAGCGAACCTCTCACATCGCTGGATCTCGGATAGAAGCAAGCGTCGTCTGAGTGCAAGCACATCAGCGGGACGAGCCATCTGAAGTCGCTGGCCTTCGCCGCCTTCCACTGCCGTACCTGCTGCGCTTTCCGGCGCTCATATCCTTTTTCTGTTCCTCTGTGTGTGTGTGTGTTCGCCCTGCGACACACACTCGTAAAAGAGCTCGCGTCTTTTTAAAGATGCCTTCCTGCGGCTCGTGCCGAGCCCCACTCAGCGAGGGAGACCGTCATGTCATCTGTGTCTCCTGCCTGGGTGAAGATCATGCAGCGCTCGCGCTCGCTGACGGCGGCTGCCCTCACTGCGAGCTTATGCCTATGGTGACTCTGCGGACTCGCCTGGCAGTATTCTCCGAGCCTGCACTCCCCGCCGCGTTGCCACGCCGTAAAAAGCGCCGCTCCCAGCGGATTCCGGAGTCCTCTACAGCCCGACCGAGCTCGCCGGAGCGCCCGCTCGCTTCGCCGGCCTCGCCTGTATCACTTCCTGATGCTCAGCGCCCGCAGTCTGCCGCCGCTTCATCAGAGGAAGTCGATTTCAAAGCCGCGTCGGGGGAGGAGGACACGTGCTCTCTGTTAGCTTCGGGCAGCGGCGATTGGTCGAGCTCTGAGGATCTCGCGCTCGCTGCTCGTAAGCCTAGCAGACGAGCTAACATCGAGAAGGAGTTGATGCGAGTGCTCTCGCTGGCCGCGACGAGTCTCGGCCTCGAGTGGTTTGCACCAGCACCTCCCTCTCGTACCCGGCTGGATGGTAGCTTCCTTCCCGGTGAGCATGCTTCTCCTGAGTCTAAGCCCGCCCCCTTTCTTCCTGAGCTTCATGAAGAAGTGGCAAAGGCCTGGAACGCTCCCTTCTCAGCACGAACTCGTTCGTCTGTTTCTCCAGCATTCTCCGCTCTGGACGATGCTAAAAACAGAGGCTACCAGTCACTTCCGCCGGTGGAACAGGCGATAGCGACGCACCTTTGTCCGCCCTCTGCTGGACGGCGGACGAAACCAGTGTTGCCATCCAAAGCCTGCCGCACGACGTCATCGCTGCTCGCGCGAATCTTTTCCGCTGCTGGGCAGGCTGCGTCTGCACTACACACCATGGCCACGCTGCAGATTTTCCAGGGAGATCTCCTCCGTAAATTGGACGAGATGGGACCTGATGCAATCTGCCTCGCGGATTTGAGAAGCGCTTCGGATCTCTCCCTTCGCGCTACTAAGTCTGCCGCTCAAGCTATGGGACGTGTTATGGCTTCCGCCACTGTGGCTGAAAGACATCTGTGGCTGACGTTTTCAGACATGGCCGAGTCTGAGCGCACCGCGTTCCTCGACGCCCCGCTGAATCCCACTGGCCTCTTCGGATCCTCTGTCAATGAGTTCATAGAGAGATTCGCAGAGGACCAGAAAGCGTCGCAAGCCTTTAAGCACTTCCTGCCGAAGCGCTCCAGTTCTGCAGCGAGTCGTGCTAAGCCGACCCAGCGGAGCTCTCAGCCACAGCCCCCTCCTCCTGCTGCGTCATCACGACAGCAACGCAGCGCGAGACCTCGCTCTCGCTCTACCAGCCGTCGCCCCGCGCCGCGTGGTCCACGGCAGAGGATTGTGGTGAAACCGGAAGCCCCGAACACATCCTAGCACGCCTAGGAAAGCGCCGGTGTACGAGTCCCGCTGCGGCCGGGCTCACACCCAAGCGCGCCGCTGTTTCAGTTCCAGGTATTGCGACTGTCTCAGCGTCTTATGCAACGCGCAAGCCCGTACAGTTGCCCGCTTGCCTGCACACAAAAGCCGTTTTCACGGCTACCCAGATATATCCCATAAAGAGTGTATTTTCTGGTGTCCCGGCCACGGCCGATGGTGCTATAAATGTAACGCTGATGCCCACTATTCAGTGCCCATCCGTACACACAAGCACAGCCCTTCACACAGGGCTCGCGCCCATAAAATCGGCTCAAGTCGATCGCGCGCACTGCATAGTAGACGTGCCCACTCCTCAGTGCACACGAACACTATGCCACGCACGTCTGACGGTTTCTGTAAAAACGAAACCTGTGCACGTTCGCTCTGCTCAGACAGACAACGCGCCGAAAGTAGTAAAGGTGCGCGCTTCCAGCCCACATTTACTCACAGACGATATGAGTCCCACGGGACCCGCTCAGCCCTCCCTCACTCAGCTAAGCGTAGCGGGGTCGAGGACGAGCGCTCTGCCCGCTGTCATCAGCGCGCCCCACGCCTTGAATGCCACAGACATAACGCCTGTGTTACAGCACACCGAAGCGCTTCCGTTGCTCAGCCAACAGAGTGCGCTTCGCATCCAACCCTTAGCCATCCATGCAGATGCATGGGCAGCGCTTCCAGGGGTTTCGGAATGGGTGCTAAGCATTATAAAGAGAGGCTACTCGCTACAGTTTTATCGACGCCCTCCCCGCTTTACGGCGCGTGTCGAAACTACGGTGAATTCGGAAGTAGCACACCTACTCCGAGCCGAAATTTCAAAACTGATGAGCAAAGGGGCTATAGAGCCTGTATCTCATGCTCAAAGCGAACGGGGGCTGTACAGCAGATACTTTCTGGTTCCCAAAAAAGACGGGGGCTGCAGACCCATACTGGATCTGAGACAGCTGAACAAAGCATTAGTGAAACGCAGTTTCAGAATGCTTACGACCAGGAAAATCCTCGCGCATGTTCGCGAAGGAGACTGGTTCATGTCAATAGATCTGAAGGACGCGTATTTTCAAATACAGATAGCGTCACGTCACAGGCAATACTTGAGATTCGCCTTCGACGGTCAGACATACCAGTATACAGTCCTGCCATTCGGTCTGTCCCTAGCACCTCGCACATTTACGAAGTGCATGGACGCAGCGCTCGCCCCTCTCAGACTCAGAGGCATGCGAGTGCTGAACTATTTGGACGACTGGCTGATTCTGGCTCGTTCACGATCAGAGCTCGTGGAGCACAGGACCATGTTACTCGATCACCTCGAGAAACTCGGTCTCAGAGTCAATTGGACGAAGAGTTCACTGAACCCCAGTCAAACGATTTCGTTTTTGGGCATAGTTCTGGACTCACAGTCTATGACGGCGCGGCTGTCGCCACAGCGCGCGCTCGGCATTCAGCGTGCAGCGAGATCTCTCCGCTGCGACGCGTCCTTCCCGCTCAAAACGTTTCAGAAGATGCTAGGTCTCATGGCCTCAGCATCGCCAGTTCTTCAGCTGGGCCTGCTCCGCATGCGCCCCCTACAGTTCTGGCTGAAAGCGCGGGTACCACGCAGAGCGTGGACTTCTGGTCGACTGCGCCTCAAGGTCAACCAGAGCTGCGTTACAGCTCTAGAACCTTGGACGGTGAACGACTGGTACCAAACAGGTGCAAGCCTGGGGACTTCCTCGAGAGTGAGAGTGGTGTCTACGGACGCCTCCACCTCGGGATGGGGAGCGCTGCTCGAGGGCAGACCGTTATATGGCCTGTGGTCAGAACGGGAAAAGCTCCGACACATCAACTGTCTGGAAATGCTGGCAGTAGAAAACGCGCTGATGCGTTTTCGTCCCCATATCAAGGGCCATCACGTCTTAGTCCGTTCGGACAACATGTCTGTGGTGTCCTACATAAATCGCCAGGGCGGTCTCAGATCCCGAGATCTGTACAGGTTGGCGGAACGCCTCCTGGTATGGGCTCAGCACAACTTGCGCTCGCTGAAAGCAGCTCATGTGCCTGGGATACAGAATGTGGGTCCAGACAGGCTGTCCAGGAACAACATTCCCGCGGGCGAATGGTCTCTACACCCACAAACAGTCCAGCTGCTGTGGGAGAGATTTGGCAGAGCGGAAGTGGACCTCTTCGCGTCCAGCGAAAACGCTCACTGCCCCGCGTTCTTTTCCAAGAGCGAAAGCGCGCTGTCCCAGAGGTGGCCGCGCTGCCCGCTCTATGCTTTTCCCCCCGTCTCCCTCCTTCCAGAGGTGATAGAACGAGTGAGGGAAACGAAATGCTCAGTGCTGCTTGTAGCACCACTCTGGAGGAACCAACCTTGGTTTCCAGAGCTGATGCAGTTGGCAGACACTGCCCCATGGCCGGTGCCATTGAGAAGGGACCTTCTCTCGCAGGCCAGGGGCTCGATTTGGCACCCTCAACCGAAGTTGTGGGCCCTACACGTGTGGGCTCTCAACGGTTACCCGCTGATTTCTCAGTAGGAGTGCTAAATACTATCACTCAGGCTAGAGCACCGTCGACTCGACGGCTCTATGCCTCAAAGTGGTCGGTATTCTCCAGTTGGTGTGTGGCTCGGGGATGCTCACCCCTCGACTGTGAGGTAACGGAGGTTCTCTCCTTCCTTCAAGAGCTGTTGGATAAGGGCAGAGCCCCATCCACGCTCAAAGTATATGTGGCGGCTATCGCAGCGTTCGCTGAGACAACGCTCGGTCAGTCGATAGGAAGGAACGATTTGGTCATCCGCTTCCTCAGGGGAGCTAGGAGACTGAACCCTCTCAGACCCCCGTCGGTCCCTGTTTGGGACCTCTCTACGGTCCTGGAGGCCATGAAAGGTCCCCCTTTCGAGCCCATCCAGACGATTAGTCTCAAACATCTGTCATTTAAGACAGTGTTTTTGCTGGCCCTTGCTTCAGTGAAGCGCATAGGGGACCTGCACGCGCTCTCGGTGAGCTCGTCGTGTCTGGAGTTTGGGCCTAGTGACTCGAGAGTCATACTCAAACCTAGGCACGGCTATGTGCCGAAATCCCTCAACACGCCGTTTCGGGCTCAGGTTATATCCCTGTCCGCCCTGCCGGTGTTAGAAGAGGAAGGAGACTTGAGCTCTCTCTGCCCTGTCAGGGTTTTAAGAGCCTATGTGTCTCGCTCTGCTGCCTTTAGACAGACTGAGCAACTATTTGTCTCGTTCAGTGGACGTTCCAAGGGAATGGCTGTTTCGAAACAAAGCCTATCCAGATGGATAGTCGACGCCATAGCGTTAGCATACACCTCCAGAGGTCTTCAGTGCCCGCTGGGTGTCAGAGCGCACTCCACGAGAGGCGTTGCCTCTTCGTGGGCCTGGTCTAGTGGGATATCTCTACATGATATTTGTATGGCGGCAGGCTGGGCCTCGCCGTCTACATTTATCAGGTTTTATAACCTCGAGGTTCCCGCTTTGCAGGCTAAGCTGTTATCGGTGTAATTGAACACTGAGAATGCAAGCACAGTGCGTTACTACTATCTTACGGGCAGTTTACGTAAGACCCATATTCCCACTTTAGTCAAGGGTGTCTTGTCTAAGTGATGTCTTGTATTGCGTCTGCGGACGCAGCCACATATCAGAACGGAGAGTTCCTCCTCCGTTCTAGGACTCTATGTGAGTCCCTCTGGTGATTGTGCACTGTAAATCCTGGATCCGCCTCCAGGTTTATGGTTGTTAATCCCTGCACGCACGGCGTCTTACATTGGGTTCCCGCAGCGTCTTAGCTAAGACGCAGTACGAGAGAACTCTCGTAAGAGAACGTACTCGGTTACTAACGTAACCTCGGTTCTCTCTAGTAGAGGGAACGAGTACTGCGTTCCTTGCCGTGCGTACGATTCACTTTGGTTCGCTTCTTCGTTGAAATAAATCAAGTGAGTCAGCCTTTTCGAGCTACCTTTATAGGGCGAGGCCACGCCCGCGTCGGCGGGAAGTGGCCTCATTGGTCTGATGTTGCATCAGCCTGCGCTCGATAGGCTTATGCATTTGCTAGTAGAACAGCCAATGAGCAAACGAGCCGTCTTGCCTATGGCTGCATACTGTTGCAAATGCGTTTTACAAATATTAAAATTAAGGATAATTTTTTGCTTCAATATTCGTGAAAAGAGACTTTTCCCGCAGCGTCTTAGCTAAGACGCAGTACTCGTTCCCTCTACTAGAGAGAACCGAGGTTACGTTAGTAACCGAGTACGTTTTTTCCCATTAAAAAATCTACAAATGCCCTCCTCACAATTTGCAAACAAACACAGTCTAACTTGTATTTTCAAACCACTGTAAAAAGACATTCTGGCAAAGCATGCAAGTGTTGAATCTGTGTTTGCAGATCACAGGGCATTCACAGATCCCTCTGCACACGTCTACAGATCTTTTTGGCACTATCTTTCTGCAGAGTGTGTGACTACGATCCACACGTGTAGTCAGCCAATCGGGGTATTGCTTCAATGTCATGTCACGCCCCCTCAATAAGCCCTTTTCAAAATAAGAGCTGACACTTCTCGGATGGGTGGGCTGGGCTCACTGCCCTTTACCGGGACATTCTAAAACCCTTAACGTGAAAAAACGCTTAACGAGGCTTACTGTACTAAGACAGTGATATTAAAAGACCAAACTCAGTACACATCATATTAATAAACCATACTATGTATAAAAAATCAGATGGGCCCAGAAATTGAACGCAATGCGTTTAATAACACGTTAAGCATTTTCCTCTCATAGAAAACTGTTATAAGAAATGCTTAATGCGGCGTACTGTACTAAGACAGTGATATTAAAAGACCAAACTCAGTACACATCATATTAATAAACCATACTCTATGTATAAAAATCAGATGAGCCCAGAAATTGAACGCAACACGTTTAATTACACGTTAAGCATTTTCCTCCCATAGAAAACTGTTATAAGAAAACGCTGTGGAGTAAAAAAAAAAAAAAAAACTTTTCCTCTTTATCTCCCTTTTGTGAACACGCCCCTTTTTAGAGCACATGCCTACAACCAATCACAAATCTTTGTTTTTGAATCGTCCAGTCACCACACAATGTAATCTTTTGAAATGCATGTAACTGTCATCTGTAGGTATAAATAAGACACTGTCAGTGGCACCACAACCTGTCATTTGTGCAGTCGCCTTGCAAGAGTCGTTGTATAGGTCTTGCTGTCATTCAGTTGGATTCAGATTTTTGGAATCGAAATTTCTTTATAAAAAGCCTTTTTAAAGGCTACAACTCATTTTCACTGGTGTCATACTAATTACCAGGGTATTCTTAATATACATATATTATATTATATTACATTACATTACATTATATTTTGTTGTAATACCTGCCTTTGTGGCTCTTCTGATCGATTGCTCCTGTCTGCCTCGCTGCCTGCTGTGAGTGTGTTTGCTTCGGTGCTGTAAGCTCCGTCTTAGCCTCGTATTTCCTTGTTTTGAACCATCATTTACTACAATTTTTAGTTGTTTATACTACTACTAAATACAGCTTACCCAACATCTCAGATTAACCTGACATCGCTAGCTTCTGTTACTACTAGCACAACACGCTAGTAATTCGCTAGCCTGTTAACGCGCCACCCGTGCGCTCAGCTATTTTTATTTATTTATTTTTCTTGCGCGCGCTCGCGCCTTTGAGTTCATAAAAGCTCAGGTGAGTAAGAATCACTCAACAAACACGGTGAGTAATGTCTTGTCCAGTTGTCCTGTTATTGTCACCTGCACTTCATGTCACATGTTTAGCATAGCCTTCTCTGTTGGCAATATAGGATTTATATGTGATAAATGCAAGGAGACAGTTAGGCTGACAGAGAAGATTTCAGAACTAGAAACACGCATCCAAACTTTAATTGAGGATAGTAAGAGTGCTAGAGCTTCAGATACTATTTTGGATGCGCCTAGCATAGTGAACTCTTTACATGATGCGGTTCCAGCTGAATTAGTGCCTGCGCAGCCGGGCAAATGGGTGACAGTGAGGGATCGCTCTAGTCGCGGATCAAAAAACCATTCTTCCGTTCCGATTACCATAACAAATCGATTTGCCCCGCTCAGTGAAACACCCACTGAGAATGATTGTGCCCTAGTTATTGGCGATTCTATTACACGGAACGTGAAAATAGAGACACCAACCACCATAGTCACACGTTTGCCGGGAGCCAGAGCGCCTGACATCAAAGCAAATTTAAAAGTGGTGGCTAATGCTAATCGTAAATTCTCTAAGATCATTATTCACGTCGGCACTAATGATGTTCGACTCCGCCAGTCGGAGATCACCAAAATTAATATTAAAGAGGTGTGTGAACTCGCAAGTACGATGTCAAGGACTGTAATTTGCTCTGGCCCCCTTCCTGTTCGCAGGAGTGATGAGATAGTTAGTAGATTGTGTTCGCTTAACGGTTGGCTGTCTAAGTGGTGTCCGCAACATAATATAGAATTTATAGACAATTGGAAAAGTTTTTGGGGCAAACCTAACCTGTTGAAAAGAGATGGTATTCATCCCTCCTGGGATGGTGCTGCTCTTCTCTCTAGTAATATGGCTCATAGTCTTAGAGCTCAAACATGACAATCTGGGACTCAGGTCAGGAAGCAGACAGACTGGCTAAACCGACCGTCTGCTAGCGGCCTCGCGTCACCAAGGTCAGATAAATCCCATCACATAGAGCCTCTTTCACCTAGCTATCATCATATAGAGACTGTGTCTGTTCCCCGAACTTGGAAATCAAAAAAACTTTTAAACCCATCTAAGGTTACAAATGTTCAACAAATAAAAAACAGCTATAATACAGATGAGCAAATGCTGAATATTCGATCGCTTACTTCAAAAGCACTCAATGTTAATGATATGATTTCAGATAATAACCTAGATGTGCTATGTTTGACAGAAACCTGGCTAAAACCAAACGATTACATTACTTTAAATGAGTCCACCCCGCAAGATTACTGTTATAAACATGAGCCTCGTCTGAAACGCAAAGGTGGAGGAGTTGCTGTAATCTATAGTAATATTTTCAAAACCATTAAGAAATCAAGTTTTAAATATAATTCTTTTGAAGTGTTAGTACTTAATGTAAAAATATATAGTATAAATGATAAATCGCGTTTGAGATTCGTGCTGGCTACTGTATACAGGCCACCAGGGCACCATAAAGATTTTATCAAAGAATTTGCAGACTTTCTATCAGAATTAATATTGACTGCAGATAAAGTACTAATTGTTGGTGATTTTAATATACACATCGATAATGAAAAAGATGCATTGGGATTGGCATTTAAAGACATTGTAAACTCAATTGGAGTTAGACAACATGTGTCAGGACCTACTCATCATCGTAATCATACTCTAGATGATTACATCATAGATGTTGATGCTGTTGAAATTCTGCAGCAGAGCGATGACATCTCAGATCATTATCTAGTCTCGTGTAAACTTCATTTAGCCAAGGCTGCAAAGCCGACTCCGTGTTTCAACTATGTTAGACCTATCACTTCTGCCACTAAAGATTGCTTTATCAATAATCTTCCTGATCAGTTTCATCATCTCAGCATCCCAGATAGCTTAGAAGAACTCGATATTGCAACAGAAACTTTTATCTCTCTTTTCCAGCACTTTAGACACAGTTGCTCAGTTGCGCTTAAAGAAGATTAAAGAAAATAGTCCAACGCTGTGGTACAACGAGCACACTCAGGCCCTTAAGAGAGCAGCCAGAAAAATGGAGCGCAACTGGAAGAAAACAAAACTAGAGGTATTTCGCATTTCATGGAAAGAGAGCTCGATTACTTACAGAGAGGCCTTAAAAGCTGCTAGATCTGCTTATTTTTCAAACCTATTAGAAGAAAATAAACATAATCCTAGGTATTTATTTGAAACGGTGGCTAAACTAACGAAAAAGAAAGCTTCAAGCACCGAAGTTTCCAAGCAACACAGCAGTAATGACTTTATGAACTTCTTCACTTATAAGATTGATAATATCAGGGAGAAAATTATAACTATGCAACCGTCTACTACAGTATCGCATCAGGCAGTGCATTGTAGTCTCCCGGAGGAAAAATTTGATTCGTTCGTTGCTATAGAAGAGGAAGAATTTACTAAACTCGTTAAATCATCTAAATCTACAACATGCATGTTAGACCCTATACCGACTAAGCTACTGAAAGAAATACTTCCAGAGGTCATAGATCCTCTTCTTAATATCATTAATTCATCTTTGTCTCTAGGATACGTACCAAAAACCTTTAAGCTGGCTATGATTAAACCGCTTGTTAAAAAAACGCAACTTGATCCTACAGAATTAGTCAATTACAGGCTGATCTCGAATCTACCTCTATCTCTTTTCTGTCAAAGATATTAGAAAAAGCAGTATCTTCACAACTGTGTTCCTTTCTTGAAAGAAATGATATCTGCGAGGATTTTCAGTCAGGATTTAGACCGTACCGTAGTACTGAGACTGCTCTCGTTAGAGTCACAAATGATTTGCTCTTATCATCCGATCGTGGTTGTGTCTCTCTATTAGTGTTACTCGATCTTAGTGCTGCATTTGATACTATCGACCACAACATTCTTTTAAATAGACTCGAAAATGATGTTGGCATTAGTGGAATTGCACTAGCATGGTTTAAATCATACTTATCTGACCGTTATCAGTTTGTAGCAGTAAATGAAGAGATGTCTCATCGATCACAAGTTCAATATGGCGTACCACAAGGCTCAGTACTAGGACCGCTGCTGTTCACTCTGTACATGCTACCATTAGGAGAAATCATTAGGAAACATGGCATTAGCTTTCACTGTTATGCCGACGATACTCAGCTCTATATTTCTTCAAAACCTAACGAAACTTACCAATTCACAAAATTAACGGAATGCATAGCGGATATAAAAAATTGGATGACTCGTAATTTCCTACTTCTAAATTCTGAAAAAACAGAGTTTCTAATTATTGGACAAAAAACTTCCTCACGTAATAATCTAGAATACTGTCTAACACTTGATGGCTGCTCTGTTAAGTCGTCGGTTAGGAACCTGGGTGTGCTCTTTGATACCAATCTTTCATTTGAAAGTCACGTGTCTAGTATCTGTAAAACTGCATTTTTCCATCTTAAAAATATATCTAAATTACGTCATATGCTCTCATTGACAAATGCGGAACAATTAGTTCATGCGTTCATGACCTCAAGGCTAGATTATTGTAATGCTCTACTGGGTGGTTAATAAACAAACTACAGCTAGTTCAAAACGCAGCAGCTCGAGTTCTTACCAGAACCAGGAAGTATGACCATATTAGCCCGGTTCTGTCAAAACTGCACTGGCTCCCTATTAAACATCGCATCAATTTTAAAATATTGCTGATCACGTACAAAGCACTAAATGGTTTAGCTCCGCAGTACTTGAGCGAGCTCTTAACGCATTATAGTCCTTCACGTCTATTGCGATCTCAAAATTCTGGCCAGTTGATAATACCTAGAATATCAAAATCGACTGCTGGCGGTAGATCCTTCTCCTATTTAGCACCAAAACTTTGGAACAGCCTTCCTACCATTGTCCGGGAAGCAGACACACTCTGTCAGTTCAAAGCTAGACTAAAAACACATCTCTTTGACCTAGCTTTCACATAATACATTATAGACTTCTATAATTCAATATTAGGCTGCATAGATTAGGTCAGCTGGAACCAGGAACACTTCCCATAAATCCTGATGTACTCGTTACATCATAAGAAGAATGGCATCTACGCTAATTTTAGTGTCTTTGTTTATCCCGAGGTTTTCCCGCAGCCTGCCGGATCCAGGCCGTATCCAGATCTGATGAAGGACCCGATGACAACGCAGTGCTTAAGTGCCAACTAGTCTCTCCCTATGGAGGATCCCTTTACCATTCTATAGATAAAGCGTTGTCGGGAAACTCAATTCGCGTATCTACCCCGAATTGATAAAATAAAATAAAATTCTGTATCAAAAATTATAAGGAAACACCAGTACTTTGTTTACGCTTGGTTTGTAGGGAATTACAAACCTGCGTACATATATTCAAATGCACATAACTATAGAACCAATTGTTAATGTGCATGTGAACGCCATCAGCGTTTCTCACAGGTTCGCGTTTAAAGTCTATGTAGAGAGAATGGTGTCATCTTAGCGGCCCCTAATTTAATAACAAATGATTGTTGCGACGGAAGCGAATCAATCATAACTAACCTTAGCTGGAAAATAACTTAAAGACCGCTAAAATACTAAAGAACCGCTATAAAGCCAAAACAATCTCTGTTACCATAAATTATACGTTTATCTCTGTAAAGCTGCTTTGAAACAATCTACATTGTTAAAAGCGCTATATAAATGAAGATGACTTGACTTGACTTGACTTGACTTGTATTACATTGTTTTGTCTTTTTTTCCTCTTTGTTATATATTCACATCGACACAGGTGAATATAAAAAAATAACTTTAATGCAAAAACAGTCTTTACAGACTGAAAACAGAGTTTACACTTAAAGAAGCAGAAGCAATTCTAGATGACGTTGAAAAATACAAGGAGTTAATTTCCAGCGAACCACCATTACATCCAAAGGGTGGTGATGTGTTCCTTTACAAAAGTGTAATTTCACTGTCTTAGTACAGTAAGCTGCGTTAAGCGTTTTCTTATAACAGTTCTCTTACGAGAGGTTCTCTCGTATTGCGTAAGTTGCTTACGCTACGGGAAAGTTGTCTTTTCTCAAGATCTGAAGCCAAAAATTATCCTTAATTTTGTATTTATTGTCAACGCAGTGCGGCAGCCAGCAGACCATAGCAGGCTGTATAAGCATGCTCATTGGCTGTCCTGCGGCAACTGCAGCAGCCTACCAGTGAGCCCTGCGTGACGTCGCGCCCTCTACGCGCCTCAGCCCGCCAGAATGGGTGTGGCTAGCGTGTATAAAAGAGGGGCTCACAGGCTGAAATTCTGATTTTCATGTCTTCAGCGAAGCTCTACGCATCGCTGGACTCTGAGAGAAGCCGCCGCCGTTGAATTCAGCGACCAGCAAGCTAAGGACAGCGCCTGGAGAAGCCGGTCGTCTTCGCCGCCTTCAGCCTGCCGTGCCTGCTACGCTATCCGGTGTCATATCCTTTTTCTGCTGTGTGTGTTCGCCGCTGCGACACACATTCTGTCTAAAAGAGAAATTTCCTACGAGGCGTTGTTTCAAATGCCTCGCACCTCTCTCCCTCTGTTCGAGCTGCGCAAACTGCGCCGCTCACTAGGGACGTTAGAAGCGGATGGTCACGGGGCTAGCTTCCTCGCATTCTCGCCCTCTGTTCGAGCCGCGCAGCTGCGCCGTTCACAAGGGTTGACAGAAGCGGACCGTCTGAGCTAGCTTCCTCGCGCCCCTCCTCTGTTTGAGCCGTGGAAACTGTGCCGCTCACAAGGGATGTCAGAAAGCGCACGGTCACGGGCTAGCTGCCTTTACGTTACAAGAAAGCTACCCCGCTGGCAAAAGGAGAAAAGAGTGTTTAGTCCCGTCGAGACCGGACCAACCTCCAGTTTTCACATATTTCTCAGTCCCCTCTTTAGCTCAGGCGACTGGAAATACCATTATTGCAGTAAACGAGCCTGTTATAATACACGCACGCCTGCAAACTAACGCTGACGCAAAACACGCGCTCTCCCCCTCTGTTCCAGCCGCGCAAACAAGGGATGTCAGAAACGGACGGTCACGGGCTAGCTTCCTTTACGCTACAAAGTTACCCCACCCCGTTCGCGCGCATCACTCACCGGCGAAAGGAGAAAAGAGGTGCGGACCAACCTCCATTTCTCACACATTTCTCAGTCCCCTCCTAAAGTTCAGGCGACTGGTAACATTTATATTGCAGTAAACGAGCCTGTTGATACATGCACAACTGCAAATAAACGCCGTCACAAGACATGATGACACTCTCTAGCTATTCGCCTATTACAACATCTTCCCGCTCTCTCTCCCTTTGTCTGAGCCGCGCAAGCTGCGCCGTTCTCAAGGGATGTCAGAGCGGACGGTCACGAGCAATGTTCAGTACCGCGTGCCTCACTCACCGGCGAAAGGAGGAAGAGAGAGTGTTTTAGTCCCGCAGCGGACCAACCTCCAATTCTCACACATTTCACAGTCCCCTCTAAGTTCAGGCGGCTGGAAATACTAATATTGCAGTAAACGAGCCTGTTATAATACACGCACGCCTGCAAACGAACGCCGACACAAAACATGACGCTCTCTTATAAGCTTGTGCTACCGAAAGCTTATATGTTCTCCCCCTGTGGCTCAGTGGCGGAACATTAGGCTTTCGTGCCAGAGACCCGAGTTCGAATCTGGGTCTGGCGGCGGATAAAAGTTATGCTGCTCACTTCTCCGAGCTCGCGGCCAGCTTTCTTACATACAGAAAGCGAACCCACCTCTCGCACCCTCCCACTCACAGGATGGTGCTTGAGTAGTTTTGAGCGTATAAACATATGAGCCGTCAAAGCATTTCGCTCTGTCAGTCCCCTTAAAAAGGCGACTGCAGATGTGTATTTTGCAACCAACGAGCGCGTTATACAACCCATATGCACCCAAACACCGTCTTTACGGCACCCCAGAGAAATCTAAAAAAAAATAAAATAAACGCTCTGTCAGTCCCCGTTGTCATGGCTACTACAGATGTTTACCTCGCAGCCAACGAGCCGGTAAATAAACCCGCTCGCCTGCACACAACCGCCGTTATCACGACGACCCAGAGAAATCTCAAAAAGAGCATAATGTCTGGGTGTCCGGCTCACGCCGCATGTGTTTCAAGTGTAGAAAATGTGCTCACATTTCTGTGTTCACCCCTACACACAAGCACGATAAACCCCGTGTCTCTCTCAGAGCCCACTCTCATAAAGCGGACAAAAGCCGCTCGAGTGTTAGATGTAGGTCACGTGTCCACATCCCCGTGCCCACACCTACTCACTGCCCGCTCTGTTACACGGCCTCTCACTACCGGTCAAATGTAAGTCCTGTGCCAGCCCTCGAGCGCTCACACATACAAACACTTCACCCCCTCGCACAATATGTTCCCCATCATATGCCACCGGGACATTGTGTGTAAACCGGCCAGCCATTGCTGCATGCGAGCCGCCGTATTCAAGCACCGAGAGCGCGCGCGCTGCGCCCGCGCCTCCGAATCAGGTTCTCGAGTCCGCGGAACACGGCAATCAGAACCCGGAGGCCATTCTGCCCCTAGCCATACATGCGAAAGCGTGGGAAGCTATTCCGCGTGCATCAGAATGGGTGCTGAGCACAGTAAGAGAGGGCTATTCATTGCAGTTCACTCGCCGTCCCTGCACTTTCAAGCGCTAACCGAGACGATAGTGAATGGGGAAGTAGCACACCTACTTCGTGCAGAAATAGCAAAACTTCTGTGCAAAGGGGCTATAGAACCGGTACCCCCTTCTCTGAGCGAGTCAGGCTTTTACGGCCGTTATTTCCTCGTGCCCAAGAAGGATGGAGCTCTCAGACCGATCTGAGATATTTGAACAAAGCTCTTATGAAAAGACCGTTCAAAATGCTCACAACCAGTCAGATCCTCGCGCAGATTCGCCCGAGGGACTGGTTTATTTCCCTCAATCTGAAAGACATGCGGGTTTTGACATGCGGGCAAGACATGCGGGCATGCGGGTTTTAAACTATGTGGACGATTGGCTGATTCTAGCACAGTCAGAGGAAGAACTTATCTCTCACAGTACAGTGCTTCTCAGCCACCTGGAAAGCCTGGGTCTCACGGTCAACTGGACCAAGATCTCATTACTGCCCAGTCAGTCAACCTCTTTTCTGGGTTTGGAACTGGACTCTGTGGCAATGACGGCCTGGCTGTCGACACAGCGCGCGCCGTATCCGACACCTGGCCGCGTCTTTCCAGTTGGGCAGCGCCGCACCTCTAAAAACATTTCAGAGGATGCTGGGTTGTATGGCATGTATGGGTTGTATGGTTGTATGGTCTACTGTGTATGCGCCCGCTACAACGCTGGTTGAACGCTCGAGTGCCTCACCGAGCCTGGGCGTCCGGCGGCATACGAATCAGAGTGACTCTGAGCTGCGTTTCAGCACTGAGACCCTGGTTAGCGGCCGACTGGTACCAGCGGGGAGTGACAATGGGAGCCGTCTCGCACCGAAAAGTTATCTCGCCGGACGCATCCAACTTAGGTTGGGGCACTCTTTTAGGTTGGGGCACTCTGCAGCTATTGCAGCATTTGCGGAGACGACGCGCAGCCGTGCAACAGGAAGGAACGAGCTTATCATCCGCTTCCTTAGAGGAGCCAGGAGGATGAACCCCCCGCGGCCCCCCTCGGTTCCTATTTGGGATCTTTCTCTGGTCCTAGAGGCCCTGAAAGCATTTCCCTTTGAACCATTAGAATCCGTGGATCTGAAATACCTTTCGCTCAAAACCGTTTTTCTGACAGCTCTGTCATCAGTAAAACGTGTGGGGGATCTACACACACTGTCTGTTAGCCCCGCATGTCTCGAGTTTGGACCAAATGACTCCAAAGTCATCCTCAAACCGAGACACGGTTACGTCCCCAAAGCGTTTGGCACTCCCTTTAGGGCGCAGATCATCTCCCTGTCGGCTCTGCCAGCATCCGATAGCGAGGACAGTGATAACCTCTTATGCCCCGTCAGGGCGCTGAGAGTTTACATCACACGCTCCGCCACCTTCAGGCGTTCTGAGCAGCTCTTTGTTTCGTTTGGTTGGCGCACCAGGGGTCTCGCCGCCTCGAAACAGAGCCTGTCCAGATGGATAGTGGACGCTATTGCAGCAGCTTATGCGTCCAAACACCTGCAGTGCCCTATGGGCATCAGATCCCATTCCACTAGAGGCATGGCCTCGTCGTGGGCTTGGTCCAGCGGGATTTCTATTCACGACATTTGTATGGCGGCAGGCTGGGCCTCCCCCTCTACATTCGTGAGATTTTATAACCTGGAAGTTCCCGCCTTGCAGGCTAAACTGTTATCAGTTTAAGTAATATGTATGTTCTGCCCAGTCGTTCATGCGCAGACTACTTTCGTGTACTACTAGCTTTCTGGTGAGCTGCACTAAGGGATGAGATTCGCTTGTGCACTGGTGCTGGCACGCGTTGCTGGCCGCCTATTCTCCACTCAGCTGCGCTAGGGGTTATACTCTCTATACATAGACCGGCGAAGCCGCTCTATATTCTCCCTATGATGTGCTTATGTACTGTGCTGGCCAGCGCTGCTGGCCACATTCTCCATGCTTATACATAGACCGGCAGAGCCGCTCTATATACCTATGAAGTGCTTATGACATGTGCTGGCCCGCGTTGCTGGCCTCCTGTTCCCGCATGTTGTGTTCCCCGGGCTCCCCTGGGACTCATGCAGTGGATGCTCGGTGCGCACGGCATTGACAAGGGGTTCCCGTAGCGTAAGCAACTTACGCAATACGAGAGAACCTCTCGTAAGAGAACTCTCTAGAAGAGGGAACGAGTATTGCGTAACCTGCCGTGTCGCGCCACGAGCTTATTCGCTTCAGTCTATGACAACCAGAATTTCAGCCTGTGAGCCCCTCCTTTATACACGCTAGCCACACCCATTCTGGCAGGCTGAGGCGCGTGGAGGGCATCATTGGGCGTGACGTCACGCAGGGCTCACTGGTAGGCTGCTGCAGTTGCCGCAGGACAGCCAATGAGCACACTTATACAGCCTGCTGTGGTCTGCTGGCTGCCGCACTGCGTTGACAATAAATACAAAATTAAGGATAATTTTTGGCTTCAGATCTCGAGAAAAGACAACTTTCCCGTAGCGTAAGCAACTTACGCAATACTCGTTCCCTCTTCTAGAGAGAACCGAGGTTACGTTAGGTAACCGAGTATGTTTTCTATGGGAGGAAAATGCTTAACGTGTAATTAAACGTGTTGCGTTCAATTTCTGGGCTCATCTGATTTTTTATACATAGTATGGTTTATTAATATGATGTGTACTGAGTTTGGTCTTTTAATATCACTGTCTTAGTACAGTAAGCCGCGTTAAGCGTTTTCTTATAACAGTTTTCTATGGGAGGAAAATGCTTAACGTGTAATTAAACGTGCTGCGTTCAATTTCTGGGCTCATCTGATTTTTTATACATAGTATGGTTTATTAATATGATGTGTACTGAGTTTGGTCTTTTAATATCACTGTCTTAGTACAGTAAGCCACGTTAAGCGTTTTTCACGTTAAGCGTTTTAGAATGTCCCGGTAAAGGGCAGTGAGCCCAGCCCACCCATCCGAGAAGTGTCAGCTCTTATTTTGAAAAGGGCTTATTGAGGGGGCTGACATCACATTGAAGCAATACCCCTGATTGGCTGACTACACGTGTGGATCGTAGTCACACAACTCTGCGGAAAGATAGTGCCAAAAAGATCTGTAGACGTGTGCAGAGGGATCTGTGAATGCCCTGTGATCTGCAAACACAGATTCAACACTTGCATGCTGAGCTTTGCACAGAATGTGTAAGTGGTTTGAAAATACAAGTTAGATTGTGTTTGTTTGCAAATTGTGAGGAGGGCATTTGTAGATTTTTTAATGGGAAAAAACAGCGAAACAGTTGTGCCAAAATTCTGAAAACAAATGCAACACAATCTACAAACAAATAATGACCCTCATGCGCAGACAAATCACTTTGCATTCATTCAAATTCTGGTTGTCAAGTACAAGTCACTGATTTCTATTTGTGAATCATAAAGAGTTTGTTTGCGGATTTTAAATCTATTTGTAGATCACATTTTATATTTGTATGTCATGAAGAGTCTGTTTGTGGATTTTTTATCTATTTGTAGATCTTGTTTTACATTTGCGGATCATGAGGACTTTGTTTGCAGATTTGGAATCTATTTACAGATTGTGTTTTACATTTGCAGATTATGAGGAGTTTGTTTGCAGATTTTAAATTTATTTGTAGATCTTGTTTTGTGTTTACAAATTGTAATATGCATTTTTGACTCATAGTCTCTTCATTTTCAAAGATTATGGCTTTATTTTGTCACAACAGCGAAACAATAGTGTCAGAATTCTGAAAACAAATGTGACACAATCTACAAACAGAACATGATCTTCACCTGCAAACAAGTCACTTTACATTCATTCAAATTCTGGTTTTCAAGTACAAGTCACTGATTTCTATTTGTGAATCAGGATGTGTTTATTTGTGTATTTTTAATCTTTTTGTAGATCATGCTTTATATTGGTGGATCACAAAGAGTTTGTTTGAGGACTTTGTATCTATTTGTAGATCTTGTTTTACATTTGCGGATCATGAGGACTTTGTTTGCGGATTTTTAATCTATTTGTAGATTGTGTTTTGTGTTTACAAGTTGTAATATCTATTTGTGACTTTTAGTCTGTCCATTTTCAATGGTTTTGGCATCAATTTATCCCCATACCTCTGACGTGAGTTCACGAGAGTGCCATGACGCATGCGGGAGAACTGAGAAGATGACGCAGATGGGTCTCAATGTAGTGTTTAAAATGGTTCTAAAGTGTGCCTGGATGTCCGAATCGTAAGAAACCAACGAGAAAACGTAAAAGTGCCTTAACAATGCCACAAAATGAATGGATTACCTTTCACACTTTCCCATCGAATGATCGTGAGCGTCATCATCTCATTTCGCGCTCTCGTGAACTCACATCAGAGGCCCACACGGGACAAAATTAATAGTTGAATAAAGGTGTTTTTTGTTTTGCTCACAAAAAGTATTCTCGTCACTGTAGTCACTTGGACTATTTTAACGATGTCTTTACTAACTTTTCTGGGCCAGCAGATGAAATTATCTTGCAGCCTATGAAGAAGTGAGCCAGCTCTTAGATTTCATCAAAAATATCTTAATTTGTGTTCCGAAGATGAACAAAAGTTTTACGGGGTTGGAACAACATGAGGGTGAATAATTGCTGACAGAATTAAAATTTTTGGGTGAACTAACCCTTTAAGTTGAAATGCATCTTTCTCTAAGTCTGTCTGTCAGTTGTTGGAAACTTCTTTTCCTTCATCGAAGCAGACCAGGAGACGTTGGGATCGCGTTCAAACAGAAGTTATTCTTTATTGAGCGTGGCTGCAGTTCGTCCAACATTCTGACCAAGGGAACTTTACATGGTATCTTATAGGCAATTCAGTGGGGAGTGGGCAGTCCTTAAAGGTGCTGACCTTACACACAGCCTTAGGGAAGACCACTAAATCTAATCATCTAAAGACAATAGAGGCAATTACCCCCAACTGAGATAATGGTACCCCCCAAATTGTTTAAACAACACATGGTCACAAGAACTAAGACTAGGTAAACATTCACACAGTTCAACTCTCAGTAGGAAGATCAAAGACTATCAAAACCCCTTCAAAGGAAACTATGTTAAATCTAATCAGTAAATGGATGCCCTCATGTTCACCTTGAATGCCCAATACAGTATAGTTCACCTTAGTTTTTTTTATGTGATGTTATGTAAGGAAGTAGGATCAGCAGATCTAAAACATATTCTTAAATTTGTAATCCTACAGCCCCCTCTTTGAGAGTTCTAATAACTCTCACAAAGTACAAATTTAAACACTTAAAAGTTCATTCTTGTAACTTGAAAAAGTTACAGGCACATATCAAGTTCATTCTTGTAACGTGTGATAGTTACAGGCACATAGCATGATCTGTGTTGATTTTCTGTAATTGCATGCTGACACAGAAACAAACATGCAATTAAGGTCCGTGAAGTCCGTGAAGTCCCACTGCGTCACGTCCCGCAGAAACGGGCGGGGCCTTGGGCTATAAATATAGCCTCGGGAGGCTGGTCTAGCTGATTTTTCATCTCTTCAAGCGAAGCTCACGCATCGCTGGATCCCGAGAGGAAGAAGCCGCGCCGTCTGATAAGCCTTCTGCGGGACGAGCCTTTGCACCTGAAGCAGCTGGTCGACAACTCGTCGCCTTCAGTTGCCGTTCCTGCTCACGCTTTCCGGCGTCTAGATCCTTTTCTCTGCTGTGTGTGCTCGCCGCCGCGACACACACTCCCTATCTAAAAGAGCCGAGCGTCTTTCTCAAGATGCCTCGCACATCCTGTGGCTCATGCCGAGCTCCACTCAGCGACGGGGACCACCATGTCATCTGTGTTTCCTGCCTGGGTGAGGATCATGCAGCTCTCGTGCTCGCTGAAGGCGGCTGCCCTCATTGCGAGCTAATGCCTCGCCTGGCATTTTTCTCCGAGACTGCACCTTCGCCCGCTGCGTTGCCACGCCGTAAGAGGCGCCGCACTCAGCGGGTCCCGGAACCGCCTCCAACCCGCGAAAGCTCGCCGGTGCGCCCGCCAGCTTCGCCACCTGCTTCACCCGAGTCTCTCACTGCCGGCCAGCGGCCGCTGTCTGCTTCCGCCATAGGAGACTACGAGGAAGCCGTGTGTGTGGAGGATGACAGTTGCTCTCTCCTAGCGTCGGGCAGTGAGGACTGGTCGAGCTCTGCGGATCTCGCACCTTCTTCTCAACGGCCCTCTGGGAAAAGAGCCAACATTGAAGCAGAGCTCATGCGTCTGCTCGAGCAGGCCGTCGCTAGCCTCGGCCTTGAGTGGTCGACGCCCCAGGAGCCTGCACACAACCGACTGGACGGTTGTTTTCTGCAAGGGGGCCGTGCTTCGCTGCCTTCGAGACCAGCGCCTTTTCTTCCTGAGCTTCATGAAGAAGTCGCTAAGTCCTGGAGCGCCCCCTTTTCAGCCAGAATGCATACTTCCGTGTCAGCAGCATTCTCCGTAGTCGACGGTGCTAAAGACAAGGGGTACCATTCTCTCCCCCCCGTGGAGGAAGCTGTAGCTGCCCATCTTTGCCCGCCCTCTGCTGGACGGCGTGCTAAGACGGCACTACCATCCAAAGCTTGCCGCACGACGTCAGCCTTGAACGGTCACGCTTACACCGCCGCCGGGCAGGCTGTCTCTGCACTACACTCCATGGCCATACTACAGATCTTCCAGGCCAACCTTCTCCGTAAGATGGACGAGGAAGGACCGGAAGCTGTTAGCCTGCCGGATTTGAGGAGCGCGACGGATCTCGCCCTTCGCGCCACTAAATCCGCCGCACAGGCCATAGGGCGGAACATGGCCTCTCTCACTGTGGCTGAGAGACACCTCTGGCTCACGCTTTCTGAGATGTCGGACTCGGAGGGCTCCGCGTTCCTCGACGCCCCCGTCTCTCCCGTTGGCCTCTTCGGATCTTCTGTCAGAGACTTCGCAGACAGATTCGCTGAGGTACAGAAGACATCGCAGGCCATGAAGCATTTTCTGCCCAAGCGCTCCAGCTCCGCAGCAGGTCGCTCTAAACAGCCGTCTGCTCGCAACTCTCAGCCGCAACCCCCGCCGACTGCCGCCGCTTCACAGCGCCTTCAGACCCGGGACCAGAGACCGCGCTCTCGCTCCACCGGCCGCCGCCCCTTTCCGCGTAGGCCCCGGCCGAAGATTGAGATAAACCCAGAGGCCTCAAAGTCTTCCTAGCCAGCCTAGGGAAATGACGGTGTTCAAGTCCCGCCGTGGCCGGACTTCCACTGAAACTTCTCGCTCGTTCAGTTCCAGTAATTGTGACTGTTCCAGTGTATTCTGCAGTAAACAAGTCGGTGACACAGCCCGCTTGCCTGCACACAAACGCCGTTTTTACGGCGACCAAGATAAATCCCATAAAGAGTGTATTTTTCTGGTATTCCGGCCACGGCCAATGGTGTTATGAGTGTAGTAAAAATGCCCACTGCCCAGTGCTCATTCCTACACACAAGCACAGCCCGCCACACACGGCTCGCACAAATAAAATCGACTCACGTAGTGAATGTGCCCACGACCCAGTGCCCATAAACACTACACACTGCATGTCTCACGGTTTCTGTAAAAACGAAACCAACGCTATAGGGGAGCAGAGCACGGGCAGGCTGCCCGCTGTTAAAAGCGTGCCCCCGGCCTCACACGCTGCAAGCACAGCGTTTATGTTACAGCACACCGGTGCTCTCCGCTCACCACTAGGTCGCGACCAGAGCCCAGATATCATTTTACCCTTAGCTACTCACGCGAATGCATGGGCAAAGCTTTTCGGGATATCAGAGTGTGTGCTGAACATTATAAAAAGAGGCTATTCGCTACAGTTCGTTCGACGCCCGCGACGTCAATCGGCGCGAACCGAAACAACGGTGGAAAAGGAAGTAGCACACCTACTTCGAGCCGAAATAGCGAAACTATTGAGCAAAGGGGCTATAGAACCCTTATCACAAGCTCAGAGCGAAGGGGGCATGTACAGCAGATATTTTCTGATACCCAAAAAAGATGGGGGTCTCAGACCCATTTTAGATCTAAGACAGCTGAACAAAGCACTTCTGAAACGACAGTTCAGAATGCTCACAACCAAGAAAATCCTCTCGCAAATTCGCCAAGGGGACTGGTTTATGTCAGTAGATCTGAAAGACGCTTATTTCCAAATACAAATAGCGTCACGTCACAGGCGATTTTTGAGATTCGCCTTCGAGGGCCAGGCATATCAATACACAGTCCTGCCATTTGGCCTGTCCCTAGCACCTCGTACATTCACGATGTGCATGGATGCAGCGCTCGCACCCCTGAAACTCCGGGGCATATGAGTTCTGAATTATTTGGACGATTGGCTGGTTCTAGCTCGATCACACTCAGAGCTCATAGAACACAGGACCATATTACTCGATCACCTCGAGAATCTAGGTCTCAAAGTCAATTGGGCAAAGAGTTCGCTGTCTCCCAGTCAGACAATATCTTTTCTGGGCGCAGACTGAGTATTCAGCGCATGATGAAAACCTTTCGCCACGGCACTTTAGTCCCGCTCAAAAAGTTTCAGAAGATGCTGGGTCTCATGGCTTCAGCATCTCCAGTGCTTCAGCTGGGTCTTCTTCGCATGCGCCCGCTGCAGTTCTGGCTAAAAGCGTGTGTACCACGCAGAGCGTGGACCTCCAGTCTCTTACGCCTCAAGGTCGATCAGAAATGCATCTCAGCTCTGAAACCTTGGACAGCGACCGATTGGTACCGGTCAGGTGTGAACCTGGGGACTTCCTCGAGTGTGAAGGTGGTGTTTACAGACGCCTCAACCTCGGGATGGGGAGCGCTGCTCGAGGGCAGACCGTTCTTTGGCCAGTGGTCAGAACGGGAAAAGCTTCTACACATAAACTGCCTGGAAATGGTGGCAGTCGACAACGCGCTTTTGTCCCCAGATAAAAGGACACCACATCTTGGTCCGTTCGGACAACATGTCGGTGGT
Organism: Vimba vimba; assembly: GCA_022828995.1. Lineage (NCBI taxonomy): Eukaryota > Metazoa > Chordata > Actinopteri > Cypriniformes > Leuciscidae > Vimba > Vimba vimba. The sequence continues at coordinate 13,898,883 of CM040818.1, read as the reverse complement.
GGCTTATATAAATCACCAAGGGGGTATCAGACCCAGAACCCTTCACAGGCTGACGGAACGCCTCCTGATCTGGGCTCAGCACAATCTGCGCTCGCTGAGAGCAGCGCACGTGCCAGGTCACTTGAATGTGGGACCAGACAGACTGTCCAGAAACAATGTTCCGGCAGGAGAATGGTCTTTACATCCTCAGACAGTCCAACTGCTGTAAAAAAAAATTTGGCAGAGCGAAGACCTATTTGCGTCTCAAGAAAACGCTCACTGTCCGGAGTTTTTCTCCAAGAGCAGGGATGCGCTGGCCCACGTCTGGCCCCACTGCCCGCTCTATGCGTTTCCCCCTGTCACGCTCTTACCCCAGGTATTAGAGCGGATCAGGGAAAACAGTGATCCTCATGGCCCCATTCTGGACGAACCAAGCCTGGTTCCCAGTTCTGATGCAGCTGACGAGTACCGCCCCATGGCCGATACCAGTGAGGAGGGATCTCCTCTCGCAGGCCAACGGCTCGATCTGGCATCCTCACCCGGAGCTTTGGTCCCTACATGCGTGGGCCATCAACGGGTACCGGTTAACCTCCCAGCGGGAGTATTAAACACGATCATGCAGACTAGAGCCCCGTCTACTAGGCGGCTCTATTCCTCAAAATGGTCTGTGTTCTCTAGCTGGTGTACAGCTCGTGACATATCACCCTCAGACTGTGGGGTGTTGGAGGTTCTTTCCTTTCTACAAGAGCTACTGGATAAGGGCAGAGCCCCATCCACGCTCAAAGTTTACGTGGCGGCCATAGCAGTGTTCGCTGAACCAACGCTTGGCCAGTCACTGGGAAGAAACGATCTGGTCATTCGCTTCCTTAGATGAGCTAAGAGGCTGAATCCTCCCAGACCTCCCTCAGTTCCCATTTGGGACCTTTCCACGGTTCTGGAAGCCATGAAAGGCGCCCCATTCGAGCCAATTCAGTCAATAGACCTAAAGCACTTATCTTTCAAGACAGTGTTTCTTCTGGCTCTCGCTTCAGTAAAGCGCATAGGGGACCTGCAAGCGCTCTCAGTGAGCGCGACGTGTATGGAGTTTGGTCCTAATGACTCAAGAGTCATACTCAAACCAAGGCACGGATATGTTCCTAAATCCCTCAACACACCGTTTAGGGCACAGGTGATTTCCCTGTCGGCCCTGCCAGTCTCTGAGGAGGAAGGGGACGCGGGCTTCCTTTGCCCGGTCAGGGCGTTAAGAGCCTATGTGTCTCGCTCATCTGTTTTTAGGCAGACGGAGCAGCTCTTTGTTTTGTTCAGCGGACGTTCTAAGGGACTAGCTGCGTCAAAACAGAGTCTATCCAGGTGGATAGTTGATGCTATAGCGCTAGCTTATACATCTAAGGGCCTGCAGTGCCCGTTAGGTGTCAAAGCTCACTCCACGAGAGGCATGGCCTCGTCGTGGGCTTGGTCTAGTTGGATTGCCTTACAAGATATCTGTATGGCGGCAGGCTGGGCCTCCCCGTCTACATTTATAAGGTTTTACAACCTAGAGATTCCCGCTCTGCAGGCTAAGCTGCTCTCGGTTTAATAATTCAGTATTGTCTGCCCGATGCTATCGGCTCAGGATGCTGAAACTGCTAGAGCATCGATCACTGATCGACTATATACCTCTGTGGGCAGTGTGTAAGTCCCCTAATACTTATCAGTCCAGGCCGAGTTCACCCTGGCTGTGGGGAACACTTGATATAATCTGCTCTTTATAGAGCACTATATTCTTCAGGATTGATGCTATTCTAGCCCCTCTTCCCGGATTCTCTGTGAGTCCCTTATGATTATGCACTGTATGAGCCCCGGGCACCTGCCCTTGGGACCTTAGTGTTGAATCTTAGCACGCACAGCGTTTTAGACTGTGTTCCCCTAGCGTAAGCTATTACGCAGTACGAGAGAACCTCTCGTAAGAGAACGTACTCGGTTACTAGCGTAACCTCGGTTCTCTCTAGAGAGGGAACGAGTACTGCGTATCTTGCCGTGCATGCATCACGCTCTGGTTCGCTTCCAGCTAGACCAGCCTCCCGAGGCTATATTTATAGCCCAAGGCCCCGCCCGTTTCGGCGGGACGTGACGCAGTGGGCACGAAGCTCCCTTATTGGATCTGACGTCATGAGGGGTCTCTCTCGATAGGCTGGTGCAGTTGCCGCAGAGCAGCCAATGGGCGCGCGAGCCGTCTCGCCCATGTCTGCATGCTGCCGCAACGCGTTTTACAATATTACAAAATTAAGGATAATTTTTGGCTTCAATATCTCATGGAAAAGAGTTTTTCCCCTAGCGTATGCTATTACGCAGTACTCGTTCCCTCTCTAGAGAGAACCGAGGTTATGTTAGTAACCGAGTACGTTTTACATGGTTATTTTGTTCTCTTGTAGTTTTGGTGAAGTATAATAAAAACAGACATTGTCATGAGTATACCTTACTTCTCACCGCTGCTTACTGATGGTTTAGAGGACAATTACTCTGAGTCTCCCCCTATTACAAAGAATAGTATAACTGCTTATGCGTTAAGTATAAACGGCACACCTGTTTGGGGTCAGCGGAGGCTTGAGGCGAGGAGCCAGGTGAAAGTATAAACATGGCTTAATACTTAGCTTCCACAATCCACACAAACACATGGATATGCACCTAACAATAGTGCACATTTATCTAGGTTAACATTAGAGCGAGCGGCCAAGTTACTTACATGTTTCAAATGAAAAGCCATATTTGAGGTCGATGGATGATAGGCGAATGTTTATATTTCCTGTAATTACCACAATGACCCGCCATTAACAATCTGTCCCTCATGGTCTGCGAGACTTCGCCACTTCCTGTGGAGTTTTTTTTTTCTTTCTGTGACTAACCGAAATGACCCGAAGCCCTAAAATTATTTTTTTGTCTTTGTATTTTTTTTTTTTTTTTTTTATAATATTTTTTCTATTGTTTAATGCTTTTTTTTGTGTGTGTGGAGATTTTTGGTTATTTTTACCCTTTGGTTATTTTACCTTTAAATTACTAGATTTGAGCAATAAATAATAAATAAATAGTAATTTAGTAATTTAAGCACATTCCTCACATTCTTTCAACTTAAATTCAAAATAACTCACTATTTCATGCATAACCCTTTTAAAGGTACAATAGGTAAGATTTTTGTAATAAAATATTCAAAAACACCTTTCACAGTGTGATATATTTCATGCAGTTGTACACTTATATTATCCCAAAAGTTACCAAGGATTTGTAAATCCAGAGAAATTCCAGTTTTTAATAATGGCTCGTCCCTTGTCATTGTCGCCTATAAATTACGTAATATTTGCACTATCCTCGGTTTCCGCTTGTAGAAACCTAATACATAGATGCCTCATTAGCAGCCTTTCAATGGGCCGCTTATGCAAGCTGCTAATAATGGCCTGTGTATAGATATCTATGATACAATATCTCACATGCCGCTGTTGTCGTTCAGTCATCATGGTCCACGTTTATAGATTGGCGAGTACAGAAAATCCAAAAAAACGTAAACAGAGATCAATTTAGGCAAGCAGGCTTTATGAAAAATGGAGAAATAAAACAAGGATCAATATCGGCGTGGCATTTTAAGGATGGAGAGAACTTCGCAACAAACTTGAACTTGGTCTGTCGACAGAGACTCCGCTCTCACGTGTTTTAATAGACAGGTAAGCAAATATATATTATTTATTGTGCACTACAGTTATATTGCACTTTGTTTGTACTTCAGTAACGCTTTTTATCAAGACTGGTGAACAAGTCAATGGCAGTGAAATTAAACAGTATGTTGCACAAAAATATTTAGCCATTACTTGCAAATACTGTGGGTTTGTTCAAATGTTGGCTACTTTTAGTACAATTGTTTTAAACGTGTAAAACTGTGCAGCATTAACCCACCAAATCATAGTCACATATTAACAGGCTATATAGCATTACATTTCACGTTTCTTACAGCTAATTAATTACGATGACATAACATAGTGTGGTCAAACATACAGGTAATACAAAAACTAATTTATTAGCTGTTATATAATTTATATGATTTGTGATCTCTGGATGGTGAAAACGACATCTCCCATCGTTCCACTCTCCTACATAGAGTCATCAAGCTTTGTCTTTGTTTTTGTTTTGAAAATGTGACCACTGGCGGAGAAAAAAAACAATACAGATTGTACCTTTATTTCAGCTCAAAATATCTTACATTGGGTGTCTTTGCCGACCTCTTGTGGAAAAAAAATATATATATAACATGTTATTTCATGACTCTTGCCACTAGCTGTTCTGCTGGGTCCTAAAGTCAGTTTTTCTTCAGTGTGCATTCAGATACACATGTAGACATTATAAAATGTTTTTTTGGTAAAGTTTTAGCATTTTTAGTTTGAATTTTGAGCATTTCTAGGTTTTTCTATGTGTACTGAAGCATTCCTCGCATTCCATTCATTCATATGGGGGTCAAATTGACCCGCAAGGGAAGGATTTGTTAATTTTTAAAATTTCATCCACAAAACTCCTTGAATCCATTCATTTTTTTGTGTGTGTGTATTCGTGGTTCAACTGCGTCAAAAGTCCTAGGGTCTTGGACCCCTCTGATGAACACTCATTTTTTTTTATTTAAATCTCCCGACCCGAGGGAAGGATGATGTATAGCCAGAATTGTGCTCTCCCAGATTCAGAAAGCGGCCCTCTTTAAAATGCATTGTACACAAGCTAACTTTTGGGCTGTACTGCTCAGGATCAGCATTATAAATAAATCTTAACCACTGATTCCTAACAAAGGGGCTTTTGCTTTTTCATCCAAACACACAGCATCTCCACGACATGATGTAGACGTTTGAGGAAATAATATCTGGACTTCCATTGAGGTGTTTTAGGCAGGTCTGGAGAAGTATTCTCTGTTAGACAGAATAAATCCCTTTGTGCGAGACTATGAGCTTTGTAACTTTGCAGATAATATACATCAGGGATGGCCAACGGGCCATAGTCCTGCAAAGTTTTGCTCCAACTCTAATCAAACACACCTGGACAAGCTAATCAATGTGTTAAGGGTTACTAGAAAGCTACAGGCAGGTGAGTTTTTATCAGGGTTGTAGCTAAACTATGCAGGACTGTGGTTCTCCAGGACTGATTTTAGGCACCCCTGGTATACATGAACATATATATATATATATATATATATGTATATGAAGAGTTCAAATGCAAAAGCCTCTAAGTGCCATCTAGAATGATAATTTTTATCAAGCTTGTATATTTATGTTCAGTAATTTCACTTAAATGGCAATGAAAATTACCTATTAATTGTCATTTATGATCGTTCTATAAGAAAATTCAGATGGCACTTAGAGGCTTTTGCATCTCAACTCTTCATATATATATATATATATATATATATATATATATATATATATATATATATATATATATATGATGTGTATATATATATATATATATATATATATATATAGATATATATATATATATATATATAGATATATATATAGATATATATATAGATATATATATATAGATGATGTGTATATATATATATATATATATATATATATATATATACTGTATATATATATATATATATATATATATATATATATATATTTATATATAAACTCACCTAAAGGATTATTAGGAACACCATACTAATACTGTGTTTGACCCCCTTTCGCCTTCAGAACTGCCTTAATTCTATGTGGCATTGATTCAACAAGGTGCTGAAAGCATTCTTTAGAAATGTTGGCCCATATTGATAGGATAGCATCTTGCAGTTGATGGAGATTTGTGGGATGCACATCCAGGGCACGGAGCTCCCGTTCCACCACATCCCAAAGATGCTCTATTGGGTTGAGATCTGGTGACTGTGGGGGCCATTTTAGTACAGTGAACTCATTGTCATGTTCAAGAAACCAATTTGAAATGATTCGAGCTTTGTGACATGGTGCATTATCCTGCTGGAAGTAGCCATCAGAGGATGGGTACATGGTGGTCATAAAGGGATGGACATGGTCAGAAACAATGCTCAGGTAGGCCGTGGCATTTAAACTATGCCCAATTGGCACTAAGGGGCCTAAAGTGTGCCAAGAAAACATCCCCCACACCATTACACCACCACCACCAGCCTGCACAGTGGTAACAAGGCATGATGGATCCATGTTCTCATTCTGTTTATGCCAAATTCTGACTCTACCATCTGAATGTCTCAACAGAAATCGAGACTCATCAGACCAGGCAACATTTTTCCAGTCTTCAACTGTCCAATTTTGGTGAGCTTGTGCAAATTGTAGCCTCTTTTTCCTATTTGTAGTGGAGATGAGTGGTACCCGGTGGGGTCTTCTGCTGTTGTAGCCCATCCGCCTCAAGGTTGTGCGTGTTGTGGCTTCACAAATGCTTTGCTGCATACCTCGGTTGTAACGAGTGGTTATTTCAGTGAAAGTTGCTCTTCTATCAGCTTGAATCAGTCGGCCCATTCTCCTCTGACCTCTAGCATCAACAAGGCATTTTCGCCCACAGGACTGCCGCATACTGGATGTTTTTCCCTTTTCACACCATTCTTTGTAAACCCTAGAAATGGTTGTGCGTGAAAATCCCAGTAACTGAGCAGATTGTGAAATACTCAGACCGGTCTGAAATACTTGGTCTGGCACCAACAACCATGCCACGCTCAAAATTGCTTAAATCACCTTTCTTTCCCATTCTGACATTCAGTTTGTAGTTCAGGAGATTCCACACCCCTAAATGCGGTCCTAAATACCCCTATATATATATATATATATATATATATACATATATATACATATACATATATACATACATATATACATATATATATATATATATGTATATATGTATGTATATATGTATATGTATATATATGTATATACATACATAAATATATATATATATATATATATATATATATATATATATATATATATATATATATATATATATATATTACACACTAAAGGAAAATAAAAACATTTAAAAAAAAAAAAACATCATATGATGGAATGGTTTTTATATTGTGTATGTACAATCCATCCATATCTTATCATCCTGGGCTTTAGTTTGTTTGATCTCAGACCTGACCTGGTCTTGACTCACATGAGCTGCTCCTCAAATTTGAGGTTCATATAATACTGAGGTCATAGATTTGATTGTAATGATGATAATAATAATAAATGAAGGTTGACATTAACAGACACTACGTTTTAATATTAAATGTTGAAATTAGCATGAACTAAGATTAATAAATGCTTTAGAATAATTTTTCATTATTAGTTCATGTTAACTAATGCAGTTAACTAATATTAACATATGGAACGATATTGTAGAATATATATATATATATATATATATATATATATATATATATATATATATATATATATATATATATATATAACATTTTATGTAATTAATTAGTTTTTATTCTCAAAATGGGATTCATATAATTTATATCTAAGCACAACTGTTCCCTTTCGAGGGAACTCGCGATGCGTCAATGACGCTTTGGGAACGCTCCTGCGTGATTGCGTCTGAAGCACCTATGTCAACTAGTCCAATGGCGAGAGTGGGCGTCACGGGCGGGTGACGTGACGACCAGGAAAGGATAAAGGACATCCGGTTTAGAACCGCGCTAGCTTCTGTGCCTCAGCAAGCGCTCTGTGTTATACTGTCTGTTTTATTTATTGTTGTCTGTCTCTATATCAGTCAAAAGCAATAAGATATTATGGCGAACAAACAACCTTAGATCGTGTGTTTCTCCCTGCCCTCTTTCTTTACGGGTGGGGATACACACGATGTATGTGTTGTTTGTTTGGAACGGAGCATGATCTGTCAGCGCTCGAGGGCGCTGACTACGATCATTGCGAGTTACTATCGCTTTACTCGCTCCGTTCCCGCTTGTCACTCTTTGAGGAGGGTGTTCAGGCTCGCGTTCCTCGCAGTACCGGCCCTGTGTTGCCGAGGCAGCACGGAAGCTGGTATTGTGGGGTTCGCAAATGGATCTCGCGGAGGGGTTAGAGACGGGCTCCGCCTTTTCTCTGCCTTTTCCCGGGGGATCCAGCGCGCTCTCTCTCTGGTTCGGAAGCCCGCGCCGCGGCTTCTTCCGCCCTGGTTAGAGAGCCCGGTGTTTCAGCAGTCTATCTCCGAGGAGGTAGATATGTTGAGCATCAATGCAGTCCACAACCACAAGCATATATATATAGACAGGAGTATGGGGAGCAAACATCTGTGGATCGTGTGTTCCTCCCTGCACTCGATTCATGTGTTGTTTGTTTGGGGGTGGAGCATGCACGGTCAGCTCTAGTAAAAGGGGACTGACAGTGTTCATTCATAAATTCCCGACGTGTAACATTTGCACTATCGAGAGTTTAGCTCTGCTCCTTATGGCTTTCTTCTCGAGGGAAGAAAGTCAATAAAGATTCTTTGGCTCGGATCTCGCGTGTGCTGAGGCAGCGCGTAGATTACGTGGTCTGCATTAAGAATAATAGTGGACGGGCTACGGTCATTCATGAAAATTACCCACGTGTGTAGCACTATCGGGAGTTTCCCCATGCTACTGTTTATTTAAAAAAAAAAGACTGCATTAAGAGTCCAGTGGTTATGCAAATGCAATGCATTTATTAAAAAATAAATAAATAAAATTGTGTATTGCAAGCTATGAATTTATGATTCTTTTATTGCATGTTGAAACTATTTTTTATATATAAGCTTATATATAAATATATATTCAGCCTTTCATCTAGACTATATTAAATTGTCTGGTTGATTTTTTTGCTGTTTAATTCTGAGGAATTAAATAAGTGGGCTGCATTTAAAATGTGCTTATCTGACTTTCATTAGTTAGATTCATGTATATGTTCAGTAATTCATCCAGACCGTGTTAACTTGTCTGGTTGATCTTTTTCTATATTTAATTTTGAGGAATTAAATGGTATAGTTTGGTGCTACAGTTGTCCACCTCCGAGGAGATGGATGTGCTGAGCATCGAGTTAAGGGAATTGAAGATTCTACATCTCAATCTTCTGTGGACAATGAGTTTATAACTTTGCAATTGGGGCTGCTGGGTGGAGCAGCTCTAGCCATTAACAAACTCATTGTACAGACAGAGTGTCATTTCCTGTGCTCCCCCTCAGAAAGATAGGGGACCAGAATGGCATTCTCAACAGAAGCCTTTAAAGCAGAAGATGGATTCTGAGGACTGTTTTACTGTGAAAAAGGTTTTCAGCCAAGGTCCTGATGCCACTGGTGTCAGACCTCTGAGGGCAACCCCGACCGGGGTGGAGCGGTGTACACCTCATTATACGGTGCCCGCCCCACCTCGGTGCCCTCAGGAGGCCGTTCTGCCAACCCCGCACCCTTGGTCTCGGGGCGCAGCGGTTTCCAGCGAGCACATGGCTCAGTGTCACCACGACACTGTGTCAAACTCGCACCCTCTGAGGGGGGTTCAAAAAGAGTCAGTTCGGTTGTTTCCTGCCAGGATGCTTCAGGTCACCGAAGTGGCTGTTACAATAACACCAGAGGCCAGTCTCGAGAGACTGGTACCCTTAGTAGATTTTCTGACAGAGTGGAAGAATCTGCCGAATATATCTCCATGGGTGCTGCAGATAATAGAGAGAGGTTACAGAATACAGTTTAGTTTTCCTCCACCTCGTTACAACGGGGTGCTACTCGCGTTAGTACATCCCGAGCAGGCTCTGGTAATGGAGCAAGAAGTAGAGTCTCTATTAGCGAAGGGAGCTATAGAGCAGGTGTACTCTCCCGACAGAGAATCGGGGTTTTACAGCCGCTACTTTATTGTTCCGTAAAAGGATGGGGGGCTGCGTTTCCACTTTTAGATCTTCGTCTGTTGTATCGTGCAGTCATGAAACTCAAGTTCATTATGCTCACACTCAAACAGATTGTGACTCTTTTCAGATCCGAGGACTGGATAGTCACAATAGATTTAAAAGGCGCTTACTTCCATCTTCCCTCAACAAAGGAAATTCCTGAGGTTTTCTTTTGGGGGCAAAGAATACCATTATCGGGTGCTTCCATTCGGTCTAACTCTATCACCCTGCACGTTCACGAAGTGCGTAGATGCAGCTCTGGCCCCGCCAGGCTGCAGGGCTACGCATTCTGAACTACATCGATGACTGACTGATTCTGGCGGAATCGGAGCAGTTAGCAGTTCGGCATCAAGATGTCGTCGTCGCTCAGATGAAGAAATTGGGGTGAGACTCAATGCCAAGAAGAGTGTGCTTTCTCCACTACAGAGAACCACTTTCCTTGGTGTGGTATGGGATTCAGTCACGATGCGAGCCATACTTTGCCCGTTCGTGTAGCTGTTATCCTCGCAACCACAAAAGAGTTGAAGCTAGGCCAGCCACGCACTGTGAAACAGTTCGAGAAACTGTTGGGCCTCATGGCAGCAGCGTCCAATGTGATACCCTTTGGCCTACTGTACATGAGACTCTCGCAGTGGTGGCTCAGAACCAGAGGGTTCTCCCCGAGGGGAAACCCACTTCGTATGATCAAGATCTTGCGGCAGTGTCTCCGCGCCTTGGTTATATGGGGGAATACTGGTTCCTATCTCACATGAGCAGTCACGCATTGTGAAACAGTTCGAGAAACTGTTGAGCCTCAAGCAGCAGCGTCCAATGTGATACCCTTTGGCCTACTGTATATGAGACTCTCGCAGTGGTGGCTCAGAACCAGGGGGTTCTCCCCGAGGGGAAACCCACTTCGTACGATCAAGATCACGCGGCGGTTTCTCCGCGCCTTGGTTATATGGAGGAATTATTGGTTCCTGTCTCACGTGAGCAGTCACGTATTGTGAAACAGTTTAAGAAACTGTTGGGCCTCATGGCAGCAGCGTCCAATGTGTTACCCTTTGGCCTACTGTATATGAGACTCTCGCAGTGGTGGCTCAGAACCAGAGGGTTCTCCCCGAGGGGAAACCCACTTCGTACGATCAAGATCACGCGGCAGTGTCTCCGCGCCTTGGTTATATGGAGGAAATACTGGTTCCTTTCCCAGGTTCCGGTGTTGGGAGCTCTTTGCCATCGAGTTGCTATCTCGACAGATGCTTCCCTCACCGGCTGGGGAGCGGTATTGGGAGGCCGCTCATCTCAGGGCCTGTGGAGGAGTCATCATCTTTTTGGCACATAAATTACCTGGAGATGATGGCAGTCTTCAATGCGTTGAGACATTCCTCCCAGACCTGAGGGACCATCATGTGCTTGTCCTTACAGACAACACGTCAGTGGTCTCTTACATAAATATGTAGGAGCAGACATCCTGTTGAGGCAGGGGCTGAGGCCCGGGGAATGGAGGCTCCACACCGAGGTGGTGGAGCACATTTTGGGGGGTTTATGGCCAGGCACAAGTGGATCTGTTCACGTCTCAGGATACGACGCATGGTCCACTTTGGTTCTCCCTCACACACCCAGCTCCCTTGGGGCTGGACGTTGTGGTATGGACATGGCCGAGGCTACGTCTGTACATCTCTCCCCGATTATTCTGCTCCAAGGAGCTCTGGAGAAGGTCTGCCGGGACGGAATAAGTCTACTATTTGTAGAACCGTACTGGCCGGTCTGATTGGTTCTCAGACCCGGTGTCTCTACTCGATGGCTCTCCCTTGGAGATTCCAGTCAGGAGGGACCTTTGGTTTTAAGTGGGAGGGGTGACCCTTCACCCCAGCCCAGATATATGGAACCTGTGGGTTTGGCCTCTGAGGGGGCCAAACTCATTGACTTGGTCTCTCAACTGAGGTTGTGGAGACCATACTTCACTCCAGAGCTCTCTCCACGAGGAAACTTTATGTATTTAGTGATTGGTTTTCACTTCATATTGCGGGTCTCGGGCCCAGTTACTGCCCGATTGGTACAGTGCTGGAGTTACTGCTTGCTTGTTTTTCCGCAGGGTTATCCCCTTCCACACTGAAGGTGTTCGTGGCAGCCTTAGTGCCTACATGTCCCTTTTGGTGGTATTTCCCTGAGGAGGGGGAGAAAGGGGGGGGCCTTTGGTTGTTTCCTCCATGGTGATTTAAAACAAATAGACCAGGACAGGAGTATGGCGGCTTAGACGCCTTATTATATATATGTAGATATCCCTGTAGGGTGTGGTATGCGGCAGGCTGGTCCTCTCCGCTCACATTCATAAGGTTTTGCAACTTCGACCTGGGTGCTTCCCCAGGTTCTCCAGTTCTCTTGTCTTAGTTGTGCAGTATTCACACAGACAGGTTCTGGTTCGTATGGCGTGTTGGGCATTCTCGTTCCCAAAGCGTCATTGACGCATCGCGAGTTCCCTCGAAAGGGAACGTCTCAGGTTACGACTGTAACCATAGTTCCCTGAGAAGGGAACGAGACGATGCGTCACTTTGCCATACTTACTACATCCCTGTGATCGACTTGCTTCGGCCCTTTTCGAAGCTAGCGCGGTTCTAAACCGGATGTCCTTTATCCTTTCCTGGTCGTCACGTCACCTGCCCGTGACGCCCACTCTCGCCATTGGACTAGTTGACATAGGTGCTTCAGACGCAATCACGCAGGAGCGTTCCCAAAGCGTCATTGACGCATCGTCTCGTTCCCTTCTCAGGGAACTATGGTTACAGTTGTAACCTGAGACGTTTTTTTCGCTGATATGTTTGCTGTTTGTTTGAAATATGTTTATCATCTTTAAGATGTAGTGATTTGAATTTTGCTCTTCAAAGTAAATAATATTCACATGGTGTATTTTCTGTGAATAAGCCATTCTCAAAATATTGCAAATGAAATAAAGAAAAACATAATAAGCAGAAACATCAACACCAACAAAACATGAAATACGAATGTGTCTTTGGCTAGAGCTCAGTGTGTTCAGAGTCTCAGATTTTATATTAGTTATGTGAGAAGCTGCTGATTCTGGAGCATATGTTACATTGATGTTTGCTAATAAAGGCCCCAGTATACTTTAAGCGAAATTGAAGAACGATCTTGTATGATGTAATTTCAAACAAAATCAGGCCAAAACAAAGTTGGAGTTTGTTGAAACAGCTTCAAGGCCCTGATATACTCACAGCTAAGTTATTTTTTCGTTCTTAGCTAAGGGTAAAAAAGAATTTTGAAATACTTGACCAGCGATATACTGTTAGTGAGCATCCCAACGCCATCCACACTGATGAGAGAGACATTTAGATGAATTTAAATATGTGCTGCACGCTTTCCTCTCAACAACAAAATAAACACACAACTAAATTTACAGTTGTGATAAAACAACAGTTACGGAAGCATTGATCTTAGCGATGTGGATATGTTTGCACCAGCTCTGCAGTTCTCCACGTTTTCTCACCGCTGTTATTTTTGTTGTGAGTTTTTGTTATTGAGAGGATAGTGCCCAGCATATATTTACATGGTCATCTAAATGTGGATGGCGTTGGGATATACGCTTAAAGTATATCACTGCAAAGATATTTCAAACTTCTTTTTACCCGTAAGTGAAGAATGAATTAGAACTTTGCTGCAAGAATATTGAGAGATACACAACGTTTCAGAATGTTCCATCTACATGTCAGACCAGAATCTAATCCAACTATCTCAGTGTTTTACATGAGAGTCATAATATGCTGTTTTCCAGATGTGATCGTCCTGTCAGCGATGTACAACACTTTAAATCTTGAATAAAACATCAAGCTCTTTCTGCGAGCAGTGGTGTGGAGCTGTTGACAAAACCAGAGGCACAAATTTGCAGGATGTTCTTACACCATCTGAGGTTGTCAGAAATACAGTCTTTCTTTTGATAAAACACTCTGTAAATGTTCATTCACACAAAGATATTCTCCAGAGATTACATAACCGCTTCAAAAACAGAGTCTGTCAATGCTATTTCCTTTGGTTTGATTTCCTTTAGGTTTGAAGATTGGTTTGAATATAAGGCATCTTTCTCATCTGACTGTAGGAGAAACATTTGTTGTTGTTTTTTGCTCAGATGTGGGTCATTCAATTTAATCCTTTATTAAGTAAATGATAACTTTTTTAGTAGCTGATGTAAACTTTATGCATTCCCAAATGCATTAATTAGATGTCAAGTTGGTAAACTTTATTTTTCTCACTGGATCAGAACAGAGACTGCAACAAACAGACATGCAGTCCCATAGAAATTCTCCCCCCTAATTCATTGACAAATCTGCCCAATGAATGAACATGCATTTCCGCAGTACATATTGTGTATTATTATAGATTGTGTATTGTCTTTTTATATTGTATAGTGTTATGCATGCCTGGTGATATAACTTAACTACTAGTTAAAGGTGCAGTATGTGAGATTGACAGCTAGCGGTTGAAATGGGTACTGCAGTCCAAATTCAAAATATTGGAGAGAGTTGTTTCTCCCGCCCCCACTCACGTGGGTTGCCAGATTGAGGACACGCAACAGGAACGAGCGCAAGAGACAATGGAAGGATAGAAGACTTGCACTGTAATGATGACCCAGTTCGTTCCATAGCTGCAATTTGCAGTGTTTTCCACCAACTGGCAACCTGTGGTGGCGAAATACTATTGGGTAAATTGGCAACGTGCGGTATCACACAGACCAAAACAAAAACAAACATTCCGACACGGAACGCACATTTCAAAGTAAAATATCTGCCTATAGAAGTGTTTTTCAGAAAAACGAGTGAACTCAGCATTTTTCCTAAATATCTTTATTTTTATGCTTTAGTACAGTCAAAAACTTACATACAGCACCTTTAATGTAGACCCATCTAGCTGGTGTCACCCATCAAAATATTACTTAATGACACACTTTGGTGGACATCACCTTCTTAGAAAATGCAGTGTGTGTTTGTTATATTTATCATAGTATAAATGGACACAAACTGCCAGCTTACTCCAATCACGCAAATGAGTTTTCAAACAAAGGAACTTTCCCACTTGAGAATTGCACCTTTCTCATTGGTCAAGCCAAAACTCAAAGGCAGGACCTCTGTGGAACTTTAAAAGTCAGCACAAAGTTCCCTCTGTGTGTTCGCTGGCTTCTGCTCCTGATTGCTGTTCACGTGAGACGCCAAGTGCGCCGGCCGGCACACACATCGAGCCATGTGTACCTTCCTCGACTATAACAGAGCCAACTACCTCCTCAAGTTCACCATCACTTCTTCATACAATGGGGAAGAAATCGATTGCAGCTTCAGCACTATCGGACCGAACTATCAAGACTTTCTCCTCACGGACACTCTTCAACTGCCAAGGCAAATGCAAGTATTGTATGATATACTGTACTAAATCGCTGTTTAGTTAGTCAAAGTTGTGAAGCCCTTTGTTAACAAAGGAGCTTTGTAGTAAGGAACTGATTGTTCTTCCAGGAGGTTAAATAACTTCATTCCTCTCTTCTGCTCCCGTTTTTCAGTCATCTTCACTTTCCATTCTACTCCTGTATGCAATAATTGTGTGTATGTATTTGTTAGATTAGTAATGTGTTCGTGATTTAGTTAAATAAAACCTTTTTGTGCACATTCGTGCAAGTTTGATTTTGATTTACGATTATGATCACAGCAGTTATTTTTTTGTGGCCATCCTTTCTGAAGAGTTGAAAGCCGATCAATAATGAGTGTTCGCTGGATGAACAGATTAATTGATTGTAATATAAGTCAGTTATATGAATTTAATTCGATTAACTGATCCAAATATTTATAATTAATTATACAAAGTTATAATTATGAATAATTATTCATATTTCTCTTTTGAGCTAATTTGCTTCAAGCTTTCTAAAGACATATCTCTCATGACTGTGTGACAAGTATTCGCTGAGTTCCGGTTAAAAAAAAAACCAAAGGTTCACAGAGACTGAGACAGCAGAAAGCACACCCTGTTTATTTTCCAAAAGGAAAAAGTTTTGTTATTGTGAGTGTTTTTATTTGTGAGTGTACACAAATAAAAGTAAACCCTGTACAGTTTTGAATGATGTATGACAAAAACTTATGGAGTATTTTAAGTCGATTTAGCTGCTATGTGGAAAAAAATCGATCACGCCTGGCTCTCCCTCACTCATCTGACCATTACACTCACCAGAATAATGAACATGGACTACATTTCCCATCATCCAACCTGTCACTCAATCACACACACCTGACACGCATCAGATCTCATCACTGGCACTATAAATAGAGCACACACACACACACACACTACCAGTCCCCGTTTGGCCTCATTGTATGTTACGGACCACTGACCTGCTACTTACCTGTTTGATGTGCCTATTTACCTTGATTGCTAATCTTGTTAGGATCTATCTCAGGATCTGCAAGTACTCCAAACTGTTATCCAGTCATCCCCTGTATTACAGTATCCCCCGTGTGTGTGCGCGCTCTCTAGGATCTTCCATTTGGATCATTCCACGAAAGCGGTGCCTTTTCAACTTTAAAAATTTTAAATATATAATTATTTCAAACAGATTTTTTTCAATACCCATTACATTAAGACATCTTAACATGACAAGAAATTGTCTTGGGCCGTCTCAAGCTATGCCATTTATTATTTTATGACTGTTCATTTATTTCATGTTTTGATATTTTCCTCAGTCCTGTTACTGACTAAAGTGTTACTATATATAATACTTTCAATTACAAATATGCAACAGTTTGCATATGTATATAAAAGTAGTATTTTGGTCCCTCTTTTCATTCAGATTTTTTATATTTAAAAAAATTCTGTTTTATATCATAATTGCCATTCAGATTACTGAAAATGTCCTATTTCAGGGACGACATCACATTACAATTAAGAAATATGTATACTTTGACAAGAGTCTGTACGTGAAATAAGGGGAAATTCCATAATTTTGCAAACATTCTGGGAATGTTACTTAAAAAACTTCCATGAACCATGCATAAATGGCTAATATTTTGTACTAACGTTTTAAAAGAATTATTAAAGTTCTGATTACTTTTAACGATCGTTCTATTAATGTTACTGGAAGAACTTTTGCTCATAACTTTGAGAGAATCTTGCCAGAATGTTAGCCAAAGTTTGCATTCCCAGTTAGCTCTGTATACAGTATAATAAGGTCTCTATTGTTCAAAAATACATTGCAAAACTAACCCGCTGTCTAATAATAGAGCCTCTCGTATGATGCTCCCTCATCCAGAGATCACGGACGTCTGTTGGAGTATTTCATTTAAATGATGAGAGAGCAGTGTCTTTAGTGTTTAAATCGACTGTAAGTCTTCAGTAATGAGCTTCAGCTAAAATGGATAACAGCTCATTCCTAAAACCCTCAAAACGTCATAAAACTTGTCAATACAGCCACTTAAAGCATCCTGTTTGAATAATGTAATTGCACAGCTGAAATGGGAAGAACGTCATATATGTTTGTAATGTTTTTAAAGTGGTTCATCATCCAAAAATGAAATTCTATCATCGTTTACTCGGGTTTATTTCTTTCTGCTGTTATTTTTTTCAGCAGAACACAAAAGGAGACATTTTGAAGACTTCCCTTGTGAAAAAGCACACTTTAAAAAAAAATACTTATTGTACAAATAATAGCCTACACTTTAAAGGAATACTGTACCTGTCAAAAGTCTGGAAACATATTTTTTAGAATGTTTTTGAAAGAAGTCTCTTATGCTCACCAAGGCTGCATTTCTTTAATCAAAAATACAGTAAAATGTGAAATATTAATTCATTTTTAAAAAAACTGTTTTCTATTTTAATCCATTTAAAAATGTAATTTATTCTTGTGGTGACTAATGCTGAAATTTCAGCATCATTACTCCAGTCTTCATTATCGCATGTGTACTCTTTTAAAATGTACACATAAAGTGTAATTTAACTGATTTTCAACATGCTTTGGCAAAATGGAAGACAATAAACTTTTTTTTATTTGTTTTCTCTAGTCAGGCAGAACCAAAAAAAAAAAAAAAAGTCTTTCTACTGCATATGCAGCCAAGTTTTATTGAAAGCCATTTTGCCAGCAGTGAAGTACCCTTTTAAGTGACCTTTTATTACTATTATATTAGCTGTAACTGTGTGCACAAGCAGTTTTTCATTAAAAAAAAGGAAGTTTGTGTTGTAAAAAATGCACATTTAATACAAGTAATTCTTTTTCACAAAGGTTGATGGACATGTTCACTATGAGCAGTATAAAGATTCTTCAAAATGTCTCCCTTTGTGTCGCCCAGAAGTCTGAAAATCCACTAAGGATGTAATGAAAAGAAACTGAATAAATGATGACTGAAATTTCAGTTTTGCATGAACTATTGCTGTAAATAATCGTCCCTCGCTCTTTCGTTTTCCCTTAAATGAAAAATAAAAAATGCCAATGGCAGAGATTAATATTAGGATGAGCAAAGATACAATTGGCCCCAGGCACTGATGAACAGAATGCAATGAATGAATTAAACCTACCCGTCATATTGCTTCTCTCTCTCTCTCTCTCTCTCTCTCTCTCTCTCTCTCTCTCTCTCTCTCTCTCTCTCTCTCTCTCTCTCTCTCTCTCTCTCTCTCTCTCGAAGTTTTTGTCACATCCGCTCTTATCTCGGTTAATTCTTCTGACACCTCTCAGATAAATTCAGAGCCTGTCACAACTCCCTGAACATCTCAACGGCTGAGCTGAATTTCATACTCTTTCTCTCTTTATGAGCTATATTTACCAATTTTCTTTAGGAATTTTGGCTTTAAGCTCATTATGCCCAGAGAACAAAAGCTCTTTTGTTGTCACTGGTGGTCGACTCCTTTTGGACACTGTTAATATTGTAATGAAGTCCAGATTTAAACAGCCCTTGCGACACAATTTCTCTGAACATTATTATCCACCTAGAAAGAGCAGACGTGTGAGAGCTACCCGAATGATTCACAAACGTTTCTAGAAGTGGTTTGCAGTGGTGTTCTGAAATGAGGTAAAGTCCTCAGTTTGTAAATCAAATATAAATTCATGTTCCAGTTACACTTAATGTTGTCACATTTTCTTGGTTAACCCTTTAAGCCCCAAAGGAATTTTTAGAGTTGTTTTTTTTCTCTGAGTGACATACACAATGGTATGTCATAACTCATAACTCCAATACTATAGCAAGGAAAGTCAAAAGGTAGGTATTTTTTTTACAAAAAAAAAAAAAGAAAAAAAAAGTCATTACATTTCAGCATTCTCATGTTGAGAAACTGCTGATAAAAGACAAAACAAAAAAGTATACGGAAATATAAGGAAATTTTTGCATATCTTTCTTATTTGACATAGGAAGGAATGTCAGCTTTTTCCTTTCCCAGGAATGAAAAAGCTGTATCTGGATCAAATGTTGTGGTGATAGCATAAAGTAATCAAAAGTCACAGCATTTGGA
The DNA here is from genome assembly GCA_022828995.1 of Vimba vimba. NCBI lineage: Eukaryota > Metazoa > Chordata > Actinopteri > Cypriniformes > Leuciscidae > Vimba > Vimba vimba. Next base: position 13,879,579 of record CM040818.1, on the reverse strand, counting down.
ACCTGTTTAGCCCTTAACATCAGGAAGGCAAGGCAAGGCAAGTTTATTTATATAGCACATTTCATACACAATGGCAATTCAAAGTGCTTTACATAGAAGAAATTAAAATAATAAAAAGAAATAAGAATAATTAAAACAGTTTAGAAAAACAAAATAAAATACAGTACAGTACAAACAGTTGGATGAACAGCGGCACAGACAGTGCTCATTCAGTAAATGCATAGCTAAACAGATGTGTTTTGAGTCTGGATTTGAATGTGACTACTGTAGGAGCACATCTGATCTCTTCTGGAAGGTGGTTCCAGCTGCGGCTGGCATAATAGCTAAAAGCGGACTCGCCATGTTTAGAGTGAACCCTTGGTATTTTCTGGTTCTGCTCAGAATCCTGGCAGCAGCGTTCTGTATGAGCTGCAACTGTCTTATGGTCTTTTTGGGAAGGCCAGTGAGGAGTCCATTACAATAATCCACCCTGCTGGAAGGCATTTTTATGAAGAGGGTTAAATAAACTTTGGGTTTGGGTTAAAAACATTACGTTACATAAAAAAAACTATTTTGAAGTCTCAACTATCCAAATTTGCACTCATGTTTATGCTAATAAACAAAACCATGATGACAAAATTTATTAAAAGCTTTTTGATAAACCCAACCATTCTTGACTAACATGTAAACAAATTTGACAAAGAGTATGCAAAAATGGACGTAAGACTATATCTCTGCAATATTTTAGCATATTGAGAGGAATCGTGTTACATGTCATGACCTGAGGCTCTTTGCAGTGTTCCGGCACAGCGCCTCCTACTGGTCAGGATATATTAATAATGACTATTTTTGCTTATAACTTCTGAACGGTTTGCTCCAATCATAAAACTGGTATTTTTTGATTCAGCGCAGCATACTGAGTTGAATGATACCCAATTTTCCCATATCAGCCATTTAAATTTTTTTTTGTGAAATGCTGTATTTGATGAAAGCATTAGCGTATAGTTACAAATCTTGGCCTGTGTCATCAGCACCATGCCCTGAATGTACTTAAAAAGTTTCAAGACAGCACCAAAAGTATAATGAAATTTCCAAAAATGCTTATAGCTTTTGATTGATTTTTGTCTATTTTAATGAAATTAGTGTAGATTCCTTGAGTCATACCGAGAACAATGATACTGATTAATACCATATTTGGTCGAAATTATAATAACTATTGAATCCTATTACTAGTGGTTGTATGTATAATTTTTCAACTGTTTTGACTGAAATAATAATAAAAAATTAATCACTCATTATTGCAGTTGGTCTGATGCTCCCAGCCAAGCACATCATGCCTTTTTTTTTTTTTTTTTTGTGATTGTGCATGTCCATTCTTAAGCTAACTGATAATGAGTGTGTGTCTGTAAACTCTATAAACAAACTAATAACTTCCCGTCCAGTGAAGGACACACAGTCCTTTAGGATTTCTGCTGTTTATCCATCCAATCCAAGCTATTACAAGTAACAGTTCCTGAGCAGTTCTGCTCAGATCATCAAGTTCCAGCTGTTCAAGCTTTTGTGTCATTTAGAAGAAAATAGTGTACCTATTTCAAAACAGTTTTCTTTAGACTAATACTGTAAGCGAGTCCATATGGAGAACTGATAGCACAGCAGAATATTTTCCTTGGTCATGAGAGCATGCCATGTTCTATGAGATCAGGATCATCAAGTGTACAATTAATATTTCCATGCACAACAATGATCCTGCCCTGTAAACAGTAAATTAAGACCATGAAGTGTCAGATCAATATGTTCATTATTTTCATGATTAAATACAATTTTGGTCTTTTTCACCAAAATCCAATTATATTTCCTCAGAACACTTGAAATATAATCACATGAGAATCACACAGGAGTATTTTGTGAGACTTTTTCATCCTTTTTAAAACTTGAAGCAGGCCACAGTTCCCTGCCATTGTAAGGCTGAGCGCAAACTAACGTTATTTTAAAACTATTATTATTTTAATTTCACCCTTTGTTATTTGAAAAATAAAGTAGGGTATGCTTTAGAACAAGTTTAAATGTTGGGCAAACTATCCCTTTAAGTGCTGAATTAACCTTTCCAATGATAAAAAACAACTGACTTTTGTCTGTATGTGTATAAAATGCATTAGAGTGTAACTGAAGTTGTCATGCAATTCATTCATTTCATGAAATTGGTCAAGTTATATTCGGCTGCTCGTATTTTTGCAGTTCAGTTTCCATAAATGTTCTTGTCACTGGGGAGGTTTTGCATTCTGAAAGTTACAGTTTTTAACATTTTATTTCAAGAGATCAAGAAAAATGTCTTAGTCATGATCTGAGCCTTTAATAATACAAAGTGTATTCATTTATATCGGTGGTGATCCTCCATTGATAGTGAGATATTACAACCATTCCTGGGAGTCAGAGGAAGGATGTCGCCTCCGACAGAAAATGAGGGAATGGCTAAATGATTGTCCACTGTCTAGATCTCAACTGGTTTTGCTTCAGAATCCAGATAGTACACCAGACATCAATTGTCGACACAAAAATGCATGAAACATTGAAACAAATTAAAGGATTGTTCATTCAAATATATTCAAAAATAATTCAAAAATTCAAAAATAAAATGGGTAACACTTTAGAATACTGTATCTTACTTACTGCATAACTAATAAGGAATTATTGAGGAACTAATAGATAATTATTTATTAACACTTAAGTCACTACTGTTAACTACTAAGGAAGATGTGTTAACTAATTAGTATGTAATAGAATTGTATGATTGTGTTAAGTTTCAGTTAGTTAATCAATAACTAACGAATTATGTCATAACTCTTGAAGAACTATTATTAATTATCTATTAATTAATGTGCAAGAAAAATAACTAAGAAGTAACTACTAATGAACAGTCATACACAGTGGTTACTACAATAAACCGTTTTATTTTAGCAGTGGAGTGGTGGATGAAGTACACAAATCAAGTACTTGAGTAAAAGTACAGATAACCCAATAAAATATTACTCCAGTAAAATGATAAACTATTGGCCTAAACATTTTCAAAATTACCTTAGTAAATGTACAAAGGTAATTACTTGAAAAGTAAAAAGCACTGATCAATGTTTTTTATTTTATTTTCTAGCCAGTTTTAGTCATTCTTCAGCACTAATAAGAAAGATAAGTGCAGACATTTACTAGGCTATATATATTGATCTGCAAATAAGCAAACTTTTTATTTAATTAGCAAAATGTATCATAATGTATGATAACTTATCTATTTTACAAAGGTTTAGATAATACCGTTAATAATGTGTTTTTTACAGTAAGTTTGATTTGAGTCAGAAGTATGTGGTAATTCTGTATTAATTACTAATGAGTTCCCTATATTCTCACTTTAGAATACTGTTCCAGGTTCCAAGTAATTCCTGAAGGATTATCTAATAATTATTTGTTAATTACCAATTAATTTCCTTATATGTTCACTTTAGAATACTGTTTCAGGTTATAAGTAGCCTAATTTCTGGATAATTATTTGATAATTATTTATTAATTACTAATGAGATCCCTATATTCTCACTTTAGAATACTGTTCCAGGTTCCAAGTAACTCCTGAAGAATTATCTAATAATTATTTGTTAATTACCAATTAATTTCCTTATATGTTCACTTTAGAATACTGTTTCAGGTTATAAGTAGCCTAATTCCTGGATAATTATTTGATAATTATTTATTAATTACTAATGAGTTCCCTATATTCTCACTTTAGAATACTGTTCCAGGTTCTAAGTAATTCCTGCAGAATTATTTGATAATTATTTATGAATTACAAATAAGTTCCCTATATTTTCAGTTTCCCTCAGTCATTGCCTCAAACATGAATTTACTCAATGGCATTCTATGCTGAGGAAAACAGGCACACACAGTACTGTATATAAAATATAAAAACTAATCTGAGGTTAGTTTTGTATGACTGTTCATTAGTAGTTACTTCTTAGTTATTTTTCTTGAACCTTAATTAGTAGATAATTAGTAGTAGTTCTTCAAGAGTTATGACAGAATTCATTATTTATTGATTAACTAACTGTTACTTAACACAATCATAAAAATATATTACATACTGATTAGTTAACACATCTTCCTTAGTAGTTAACAGTAGTGAAGAAGTAGTTAATGAATAATTACCTGTTAGTTCTTCAATAATTACTTATTAGTTATGCAGTAAGTAAGATACAGTATTCTAAAGTGTTACCATAAAATGTCATGTCATTCCCAACCAAAATTACTTTCTTTAGTGAAACCCAGAATGTATATTGTATCAATTACATTTTTAAGTTAAATCCTTTACACTCTTAAAATAAAAGTTAATAAAATTGAGTTTTCTCAGTGATGCCATAGAAGAAGCATTTCCCCAAAGAACCTTTCAGTCATCAGGGGCCATATGTATAAAGCCGCTCAGAGTAACATTTTTGTCTTAAGTCTGTCAAAATTCTAAGAATGATATAATTTTACTCTTATTCCTAAACTTAAGAATAAGTGTGATTCATAAAGGCTCCTACGAGTTAAGACTTGAGGGGCTTTTGCACCGATCAACCTTTTCATAGTTCCTAGAACTATGGCGGAAGTTCACAGATTTTGGCGTGTTCGCACTGCAGGAACTAGGAACGATTTTAGTTCTAGGAAATTCTTTTGGAATAACTAATTTAGCTCTTACTTCAGAGTAGGGTCTAAGCCAGCACTATAAGAACTACCAGTGATGTTAGTTTATGCAGACTGGCCGAACGCACGCGAAAAACCAACACCCGCCATTTTTAAAAAAGCTGTGTAAACACAGATTATATAGCCTATATATTTACTCCAGAAATTAACTCTACAAACTTAGAAAACAGTGATAGATGGACCTCTTAACCTTTACGCTGAGGAGAAAATCCAACGCAACTTTGAGGGGACCAAGCCAAACATGATTAAGTATTTCTGCTCAGCTAGCGACACTGGACATCAACCACACAGCATACGCTAATACCTTTTCATATACTATCTACTTTCTATGTATAACAGTTCTAATGACGTACTAGACAGGACTGTTAGACAGGTCGTAAACTAATGAACACCGAGAACGTGAGCACTGTGAGCTCAGGCTCTGGCATTCTCAGCGCCGTCAAAATAAATAAATGCTGCCGCTGCTGCCCCCACCCGTCCGCCTGCTCATCACCGAGATCGACCTTCTGTGGCGTCCTCCACTCCCGCTAAGCCCCAGCAGCAGCAACCACCTAAGGCTCAGCGTGGAGCAAGCCGCAGGAAGTCGACCCCACTCGTCCAGGCTGCTGCCAAACCAAGAGGCAGGTGCAAACGACCCTGAGACGGGCGACCCAGAGATGGATCAGACTGCTGTTCAGGAGATGGCGAAGGATGCCACTCCTTCCCCCGGTGGAGGGCTGGGCGTAGAATCTTTTGTTTCTGTTGTGGTACCCACAATTTCAATAAAAGAGCAGTTTCTGAAAGCTCTGGGTCCCAACAGGGCGCGCTTGGCGGTCGACGATGCTATGCCTTGTCACCCTCAGTGGGCATATCACTACAGAGTCTTACCCTTCGGGCTGGCCCTGTCGCCCCGTGTCTTCATGACTCGATCAATGTGACAGCGTGCCTCACTGAGGCCTGTATCCAGTCAGTTGAACTGTGTGAGCTCGCTCAGACACAGAACAGCAGCACCACTGAAACTCCTGAGGCATATGGCATCTGCAGCCGCAATAACGCCGCTCGGATTGCTTCATATGAGGCCGCTCCAACACTGGCTCCACGATTGAGTCCTGAGATGGGCGTTGCAGAGCGGCTCGTGCTGGGTCCAAGTGACCCCGCACTGTCGCCAAACTCTCAGCTTGTGATCGGACCCTTCATTCCTGCAGGCAGGTGTTCCCCTAGAACAAGTGTTTAGGCATTCTGTGGTCACCACGGATGCCTCTGCCACTCGGCTGGGGGGCCACGTACAACGGGCATGCAGCTTCAGGTCTGTGGATGGGGCCTTAACTGCATTGGCACATCAAATGCCTCGAGTTGTTAGCAGTACATCTTGCGCTGGGCCGCTTCAAAATGCTGCTACTAGGCAAACATGTACTGGTCCGTATGGACAGCATTGCGACCATTGCATACATCAACCGCCAGGGTGGTCTACGCTCCCGCCGCATGTCACAACTCGCCCGCCATCTCCTCCTCTGGAGTCAGAAGCATCTGAAGTCGCTTCGTTCCATTTACATTCCGGGCCTGCTCAACCGTGCAGCCGACGAGCTCTCCCTTCCGGGACCAGGTGGTGAACCTGCAAGCGCTGCCTTCGGAGGAGGTAGACCCAGCCCTGGCTTTTCTCTGTCCTGTTCGTGCTCTGCGTCTGTACGTGGACAGAATGCAAAGCCTCAGGACCTCAGATCAGCTCTTCGTCTGTTATGGAGGCCAGCCGAAGGGAAAGGCTGTCTCCAAGCAGAGGATGGCCCACTGGATAGTGGATGCCACGCCTTGGCTTACGAAGCCCAAGGCGTGCCCTGCCCGCCCGTGTTGAAAGCCCACTCCATTAGGGGTGTCGCTTCTTATTGGGCGCTTCTCGCTGACAGACATCTGTAGAGCTGAGGGCTGGGGGACACCTAACACTAGCTTCTATAGCCTACATGTTGAGCTGGTTTCTTCCTGTGTGCTTGCTTCAACCAGCCGGTAACACAGAAGTTCTCGCTCTAGTGTCTGCCCTTCCTCTTGGAATGGATACGTGCACTTTTTGCTCCAGTCGAGTTCTTCACTCAGGCGAACCCTGTAGCGTTCCTCCACACCCCTTCGACACTTCGGACGTTGCGGAGTGTCCGACGCCATGCCTAGTGCTCGTATGCTTGTGTAACTTGTGTTAGGCTGGATTCCATATGTGGTGATCCCTGCAGCGATCCCATATGCGTATTCTTCCACGATCAGCTCCCTGCGGTGAGCCCGTGTCTTTCCCTTGGCAGAGTCCGCTCTGCCGTCACTGTCTGGTGTTGCCTCCCCCTTCTTAGGCTGGAGCCACCCCAGTGACATCCCATATGTCGCATTGCCCCTCCGGCCAGTCCATATGTGTATTCTCCACATTTTACCTACCTTCGGGCAGGATGTGGCTTCCACAGCGTCCCTCTCCCCTGGAAGGCACGCTTTCCAAGTGTTATCCAAGCGGGGCTGCGGGGCTGCGGGGCTGCGGGGCGGGGCGCGTGATGCGATTCACGCACGCCCACTCGAAGATGATATGGCTCCCTGAAGTGATCCCAATTACGTTGTCACATCAACATTATGTCTCCCGTTCCCTCCATCAGGGAACGAGGGTTACATTAGTAACCTCGGGGAACCACCCTGGTGGCTAGTTCCTAGAACTAAGTTCCTAGAACTACCTGGTGCGAAAGCTCCTTTGGTCTCAGCTCCTAAATTATTTAAGAGTGCTGGAGAGGTATCCTAACCTAGTTAGGAGTAACAAGATGGCAGCAGAGAGGAAGAGAAAGTTAGTTTTGGCTGTACAGCAGCTCTAGAAAAAAATAGTGTCATCGTCCAGCTCAGTTCAGTATCAGTGCAGGCAGATCAATAATATTGTTGAATATTAAGTGACAAAAAAGGCAAACTACAGCTAGAGGTTTTAGAGAAACTAAAAAGCTCACAGAAAAACAAAATCATATTGACTGCAACATAGTCCGTTATTAATATTTCTTGTCCTCTCTTGTTTTTTCATTTGTTTATAATTTCTTTGTATGACTAGACAGCCTGGCTAAAAATTATTGTTTTATAAGTTTCATTGTGCTATTCACTCCAAGCACAATTACACAATATGCTTACAAAATCTTTAACATATTTAAATACTATTTGAATAAAGGGTGAATATGTCCATTTTCATTTACCGTACATCACTTTTGGCCACTACTGTATGACAGTTCATTGACTTTTTTAACTGATCTTCAAATCTTGCAGCAATACCGTTTTTTATTATAAATAACCTTTTGTGCAGTGGAAAGATTCCATGGTGTAGAAGGATGCAGCTTTATTGACAAAATAAAAAAAAAACATGAAACAAAAGCATGACGTGGCATGAAACAAGCTATGAACATAAACTTACACAACAGTCGTTACAGGAATTAATACTAGACAAAGACACATGACAAACATGAGGGCTTAAATGCACAGACTAAAGACAAGTCAAGGGACACCTGTGAACAATGATCAGACAATAAACCAATGACAAGACACATGGCAGGATCACATGACAAACAGGGAGCATGACAAGACACAGAAACATGACAAGAACAAACCCAAAATCGTGACACATGGATGTTAAAGGTTCTTCATGGAACCATCAATGGCAATGAATAACTTTTATTTTTAATGTGTAATGTGGTAGTGTAGAGTAACTGATTTTAAATCTGTTAAATGGAAAAACATGGTTTTGTGCTTCGACCTTATGACAGATAAAGAGTTTGATTGGACGATTGCTCTTTGATGTCAAAGGCGTTTTTTTATTTAAATAAATAATGTTTTTTCTAACCTAGCTTTGCATGATTACAACGTGATTACATGATGCATGAATTTGCATTTTATTATTTGCATTTAGTATGTTAGTTTGTTTAGAACATAAGAACTCTCTTTGCTCCAAATAGAAAATGCTCTCACTGACTCCCATACAGACAGAAAGACAGGGGCATCTGTCACTTAGAAAATAAGAGAAATGAAATGTTTGAGACAGACAGACAATGAGTTGGCCTTTTTCACTTCATTGACTGCAGGGTCTCGTGGAGCAGAAAAGATGAGAAAGTCAGACCTGTCTGCCTCTTACAGGAGTGATACTGTCAGCCATGAGCTTAGCTGTCTCACATTCAGCTCGTTCAGAAACACGAGGGAAGGAAACGAGGGACTGAGGTAAATGAATGAATGAAATAACCTCTCGTACATTTACATTCAGAGTAAGTCAGAGGCAGAGCCTCATAATACAAATATCAGGTGTAGAAACATTGGGTTGCTTTTACACGTTCAAAAGCGAATGGATAAATGAAAAGCTCTCTCTCTCTCTTTCTAAATGTCTTTCACAGGGTTAATGAGCAAATCTGTCGCTGTCAGACTCTCATTCGTTCTTTTCTTTGCTCAGCCACGCCCTAATGGACCGAGCTGTCAATCATCTTTTTGTCCCTCATTATTTTCTTCTCTCTCAAAATACTTCTCTCTGTTTCACCATCAATCTTTCTTTCTTTCTTTCTTTCTTTCTTTCTTTCTTTCTTTCTTTCTTTCTTTCTTTCTTTCTTTCTATATAGAATATGTAATAATTTATAGGTTGGTGTATTGAATATTTCCTTTAACAATGGAAATTAAGAAAAATAGTAAATACGAGTAAGTCCTTTTATACTGTGATTGTTTTCATATGTTTAATGTATGCATATGTACCACTCCCATTATTTTTGTGCAACATGACAAAAATGAGCAAAACTATAGCTTATTGGCCGGTTAATAAACCATGGCCGTGACAGCAACGAGTGACCGGTTGTTTTGTCGATCTCTTGCTTTCTATTTCTGTGCGGTCATGCTGAGTAACCCGACCATTGTGAAATATCATTGTGAAGTCACCTTTGTTTTTTATGGCGATTTATACAATACATTTTGTTTCAAAGCTTCTTCACATTAATAAACAGGAAAACAATAGAATCAATGATGCAAACTTCATCATATATGAGACAAATTCAGCTCTAAAAAGACAATAGTGTCATCATTCAGCTCAATCCAGTTCAAGTTTTGTTCTCATCCGATAGTGTCAGTGCAGTCAAATCAAAAATATTATTAGTTAATTGGTCCCTAAACAGATACACATAACTATTGAATTTCTTCCTATTGGCTCTGACTGTGTTGTGCTGCGCAGCTGCTTCATATTAAGTGTGGACAGAAAAAACATTATCGGAAACTTGCTGCGTTGCGTCTGGTTAGTGTCAGTCTGAGATCAGTGAAAGACATGAAGGCTCATGATGTCTCTCAAAATTGAGCCACATGATGTGCATTTCAGCTGATTTCTCATGGACGATGTTCACAGTGTAATAATAAAACTGATAAATGAACTGGTGCCTCGGCAGAGATTCAAAACGATCATACTCTTTAATATCTCTAATGGTGCATGAATTTCATTAAAGTGATGCAGCACACCTACATATACTTGATCATATAGCCTAGAGACTTTGGGAAAGTGACAATGCATGTTTGCAGGAGAAAGAGAGCATTCTGTATTTTAATGTAAAGTTTAATATTTGCATCCATGTGAATTGTCACAATTATGTTCAGTTCAATGACTTTTAGGTTGTATTTTTTCAATTCACGCCTTCCTTTGTTTGAATTCCCACCAGTCTTTAGTTACTATAATCACCTTCATTATAAGTTCTGTGTTTGATTAATAATCTTGTTTGTGTAATAAGTTGTACCTTCACAGTCACTCTTTGTCTGGTCACTGTTATGTTTAAAGTGTTTGCTACTGCCTGTCTGCCTCTTTGGAATTATTTTTATTAAACCTTGAGTTGTTTGGAACTTTATTTATCTGCCTTTGTTTCCTGCAAACACCTGTGACAATTATTAGTTGTTTGACAGTTGTTACACATTACATTGAGTCAAATGTTGGTTTAATGGATTAATCACGAGCAGTAATCATCTAACATTCAACAAGACTGTAACTTTTCTGTCTATAATAAATATTATTTGAACATGGTCTATATACTGTGACTTGATCATTGTGTTGTTTGTGTTTGCGTAAATTAGTCTTTTAACCTATTACTTTTTTTTCATATTTTTCATATTTCTAAATACATGTCACTTTTTCAAAACAATTCACACAATGAGCAGAACAGCAGTCTATGTGGCCTAACTGTGCATACTATATTTGGTGCAAAATACATTAAATGACTATTACATTAATTCCTTTTTCATTCAAACAAATGCAGCAAAACTCTGAAACAGGCCAGTTTGCACATTTACATGCTCTTCAAAACTGTTAAACTTACATTCAATACATAATAAAAACAAAACACTGAATAAGACAACAATTTGCAACATTTCTACAGTAATAAGATACTGAAATATATTTTAAATCAAAAAAATAAATAAATGAAATGCATAACTCGGGTGTTAGTCTTTCAATTTTATTACTCTCTATACAAAAGGTGACAACTTAGGAATACGGTTTTGTTTACAATTGCTAGGACAGATTTATAAATACTTTTTCAAAACTCTTCAAACAGTGATCACAACACTGATCATTTATCATCGCTTTGGCACAAAATGCATTCAATGACGACATCTTTCAATTTACATGAACGTCTTGGTAACTAGTGTAACCCTCGTACCCTGAAGGAGGGAACTGCGACGTTACATCAGAACTTACTGGTGTATTGGGACCGGTACGCCAAGACGATGAGATCCACTCTCCAGAAGGCCAACCTCTGTTTGGAGACATCCTTCCCTTCTGCTGGCCTCCAAAGCAGACAAAGAGCTGTTCTGAGCTTCGGAAGCTCTGCATGGGGTCCACATAAACACGCTGGGCTCGAACGGGAAACAGCATCACAAGGGCTGGGTCTGCCTCCTCTGCGGCCAGCGCTTGCAAGTTCACCACCTGGTCCCTGAAGGGAGTGGTGGGAACTTTGGGCACAAATCCAGGCTGGGGTCTCAGGATTACTTGAGAGTCAGCTGGTGCGAATTCCAGGCATGTTTCGCTGACCGAAAATGCCTGCAGGTCCACCACCCTCTTGAAGGATGTGGGCGCAGTCAGGAGCGCATTCTTAACCCTCTGGGGAGGTGTTTTTGGGGTCCTTGAGATGTTTTGACATGCCCTGACATTTGTGCTTTTTTCAGTTGCTTATAAACATATTAATGGCAAAGGTGTAATTACACTCTATTTAGCACAAACAGGACTAGCATAATATGTGAGCAACATGTATGTACATGTTTGTATTTTTGAGAGAAAAATGTTTATGCATGGTTATTGAAAAAACTAAAAATTAAAGTTTCTGAAATAAGGCCACAAAACACATACTAAATATGTGTCCACAAGACTTTTGACTAATGGATGTTGTCGCCTAGAGTTTTTACTTCAAAATGATCTGAAAAGCATTCTGCCTAATCATTGACATAAAACAATACATTGATTTAAATGTTGTAAGACACTTTTTGTTCGGAAAGGCAATATGCGTGGGGGCGTGAATGATCATGAATAATGATGTGGTTCACACCTGAGAAGACAATGACCCGCATAATGAGCTGCATAATGAGCCTTTCATTCAGGTGTGTCACTGAGAGTACCACAAGTAAAGAATGTGAGGACAAAATATATATATAATCCAAATATAATTGAAAGTGGTACATTTTCGCACATTTTTGGTACATAGTCATACCTGGAAACAAATCCTGTTCAAATAGGCTATGTGGGCCATTCTACAGAATTGGCTCAAAGTTAGAGTTGGAAACATCTTGACATTTCTTTTTCCACACATTCCACATGCATGCAAATTGTATAATATCCAAGTTAAACATTTCTAGTAATTGTGAAGTTAATTCTCATACTGTATTTTCAGAAAGTTTTGGAATATATCCTCATATATATCATTATATGATATATTAATAATATATCAGTAATATGTGTCATTAATAAAAAAAACAATGAGAAGGCTACCTTGTAAATATATTTTTTGCTATTTTATTAAAAAGTGTTCACATGTAAATCAACAACAATTACAATTTTAACAATATTTCAAGTGTAATCTTTCTTTTTTTAAAGTATACATTTTATCATACGTATTTCAAAGTTAAGGATTCATTAGTTTGATATAGCCTACATTGGAACAAACACTATAATAACAAGTTGATGAGTTTATTTTTGACAAAACATACTATATATTTAACATATGAGCAGAAACTGGCAAACAAAAGCTTATTTGATGTGGCAGTAGTCTATTTTACAGTAAAAACTTTATAATCTATCCAAAACTAGTCAACGAAATGTTGTCTTTTATATTTCGTCTGTAACATAGAAGGATGTGCAACAGTGCACATCTGTGCCGTTCATTCATTCATTCACACACAGACATATTTAATCGAATTCACGATATTCACATTAAATATGAATTAATATTTAAGCAATGGCCCTGAACTGTGGTTCGATGTCAACATTGTGACAATGCTGTAACAACCTTCACCACACAACGTAGTTATAGCAACCTTTTGGCCATGTTCTTAAAACGTTGTTAGAAGGTTGGGTATGTTGTGCCAACGTTCTGTTTGCTGGTAAATGGCTGAGATGATAAGGGTGCAGACGGGGTGCAGGTGTGTGTGGTTAATACTCAGGAGAGGGAGTGTGATTGGCTGGTGCAGGAACCTGGCAGATCTGTGACAGTTATATGGTTACAGATTATTTTAGAAAGTAAATGTCCTTAAAACACACCACCATTTTAAACAGACTTGCATATCGTGCATAATTTGTCAACTAATGCACAATCAAAATATTTCATTCACAAATTAGACTTGGCTTTTTTTTTTTGATCACATTTCATATTATTTAGTAGGCGTGAAATAGGTTGTGTAGCCTACTACTAACAGCCTCTCAGTGAACTCACCAATGTCTAAACATCTGGAAACTACAAGAGAAGTCCACCGCAATAATTCATTCAAGGAAAAAAAAAAAAAAAAAAAAAAAAAACTCAGACAGCAAAAAGGTAAACGTTACAGAGGTCTGAGTCTTTCTCATTTAATTTCTGGGAAAGCAAGCCGAGAGCCGGATGAGCTCATGTTTTCACCTCCTGCTCGACTGAGCGCGCCAAGGGTTCGAGGAGGCCGCAGTGTGTCTGTCACAGCTCAGCGTGATTGGCCGAGACTTGCTCTTTTAAAACACTTTGACTGCATTGTTGAGGAATGAACTTTGCTTGGGGTTCAAGAAAGTCTGAACTGAAGTTCTGCCACCAAATACGAGCAAAAGAGAGGGAGAGACTAAAAAGTGCTGGCTCTACTTAAAATTGACCAATTACATCACAATCAAGTTAGAGAAATATATAATTTAGCTTGGCCAAGTTAGAACTACATTTTATTGGATTTTCTTGTTGCACTGGTGAGAGTTTGTGGGCATAACAGTGGATTTTTTGGTGATGTTTTGAAATTCATCTCAACCAGAGCTGCTGAGTCCGTAGCCATTTTCAAGAAACGGCTGAATCAAGAACCATCTTTTTCGGCAGCACTTGATCCAGTAATACTAACACTTTCTGTTCTATTCTATTTATAAAAAATAAATAAAAATAAAAATAATAATAATTACATGTACTACGTTAGATTAAACTGAGAAGGGTCATAGCACTTGCATATTGTTGTCCTACAGTTAGTTTAACTGCTTCTATTGTTCTCATTTGCAAGTCGCTTTGGATAAAAGCGTCTGCTAAATGAATAAATGTAAATGTAAATGTAAACTAGCCGATGATTTCTTAAATGCTGGTTCTTTTTCATAATATGTTTATGTTGTTTTCCAGAAAAAAACATTTTAAAATATATATAGTGACTTTGGGAATGTGATACTGCATGTTTAAAGGGAAAATAGAGAGTTTTGTATTTTTATGATAAAGTTAACCATTTTTTTTAACATCTGAATATTTGCACCCATGTGAATCAACAAGACAGAATATTTTTTTGTCTTTAAATACATATTATTTGAACACTTTTGTGTCATGTAAATGCTTGTGGATAGCAAATGCTGAATATACAATAAGACTATCTTCAATAAACAAGGATAATTTACAGGGAATAAATGCCAGGAGAAAAACACACTAACCACATAAAACCAAACATTAATGAGAATTTAATGAGTCTAAATACACAGGAGGTAAGAAGAGAACTCAATTAGGTTGTTTTTACACTGGCAGTTTCGGGGCTCGGTTCGCATGAAAAATCGGTAATGTGAAAGCTGTCATGCGGACCTGGGAGCGGACCTACCGAACCTGAGGCTACTGTACCTGGAAGAGGTGGTCTGAGTTCGGTTGCACTCGAACTGTATCCAGATCTGATGAAGGACATGCGCCTGGACACAATGACAATGCAGTCCTGAAGTGTCAACTAGACTCTCCCCTGTGAAGGCCTCCTTCCCTTCCCTTTACCTCTGTAGAGATAAAACGTTGTCAAAATAGTTCCGGTTCACATGGCTACGCGGAAGCGATAAATAATTCTGTATTATACATTTTTAAGGCCAGACAAGTAATTTGTTGAGGTCAAGTTGTAAAGAAAGGCTACACGCCTGCACACATATATATTCAAACGCGCATACATATAGACTGAACACGTAATACGCATGTGCACGCCATCGGCATTTTCACAGGTTCGCATTTTTGAAGCTTGCGCAGAGATTAAAATTATTATTTATTTTTTTTCAGGGCTTGCACCTTGGAACCTATTTCGGGGTTTACGTTCTCGAACCGCCAGGAACAGTTTTGTGCGGGTGAGCGGGCCGGAGCGCGTTGGGGGTTTTCTGTTGGAACGGTGTCATGTTAGCGGCCCTTAAATCTTTGCAACGGAAGTAAATCAATCAAAACTAACTTTAGCTGGACAATAACTTTATTCTAGAGCTGCTGTAAAGCCAAAACAATCTCTGTTACATTAATTTCCTATTATCACTGTAAAGCTGCTTTGAAACAATCTATATTTTTAAAAGCGCTATATAAATGAAGGTGACTTGACTAGATGATAAAGTTTTTTCAAAATCTTTCAGCGCTTGCACCTTGGAACCTGTTTCAAGGCTTGCTTTCTCGAGCCACCAGGCACTGTTGTTGTGCAAATGAGCAGGCCAGAGCGCATTGAGGGTTTTCTGTTAGACTGGTGTCATGTAAGCAGCACCTAAGTTAATAATTAATGATCTTTGCAAAGGAAGTGAATCAATCAAAACTAACTTTAGCTGGACAATTACCTTTTTCTAGATCTGCTGTAAAGCCAAAACAATCTCTTGTTATTTTAATTTCCTATTAAAAGAGCTATATAAATGAAGGTGACTTGACTTGACACACACAGTAAACCCAAGTGTTGTTTACTCTGCTGCACATCATAGCACCAAATAAATACAATACACAATATATTGACCCACGTTCTGTTTTCTATCATGCGTTGTGCAAGTTTGTGATGGCGTAAGATGCACGCAAATGCACCAGGGTTCGATAGAATCAAGTTGAGTGTGAAAGCAGAAAACCGGGAACAATCGCTCTCGGACAGCAGAAAACGTGCCCAGTGTAAAAACGCCCTTAGACTCAGGTGGAGTCAATGAAGTTAGGAAAGCTAAACTGCAAGAAAAATAAAATAAATACAATAACACATATACAATAACACATGAACAAAAACACAAAGAAATTTAACATAACTCTGACCCCTCTCACAAGTCCTTGCGCCAAAAATGACAGTACATCTTTTGAGGGAGGGAAGAGGCTTTGGAGGATGACAGGGAAGATGTGTAGCAGCTAAGGAATAGGAGGAGTCGGCTGAGGGCAACACCATGGTGGAGCTGATGGAGGGAGGAGCAAAGACGAGTCATGATGGCTGAACTGAGGAGCTGCGAGACACCAGCGGAGCAGGTGAATGACTGTGACTGGATGGAGCTAGTGGAGAGAATGGAGACAACAAGGTAACAGGGTGGGACTGGATCATCAAACAGGTGACTTGGAGCAAGTTCAGGGGTGGAAGCAAGGGTGGGAGCTGGCTCCGCAGTGAAATAAATTAACCAGCGCTGCTCTGTTCGGGAGTGGACTGCCCTCATGACGCAGACTCCGGGAAGGACCTGGCGGTAGGCTCCGGCCTTGGGACAGAAATTACTTCTGGCTCTAGCTCTGTGTCGGAAAGGTTGGCTGGCTCTGGCTCCATGGTCGGAGGGTGCTCTAGCTCATGGTCCTTCGTAGGGGTGCAACGGATCAAAAAACTCACGGTTCGGATCGTTTCTCGGATCAGAGTCATGGATCGGATCATTTTTCGGATCATTTTTCGGATCAGCAAAAAAAACAAAACAAAAAAAAAACAAGACAAATAAACATAAGTTTTGTCTTTTTGTTTATTAACATATATAAAATCAACTGCGTTCACACCAAACGCGAATAGAGCGTCAAATTCGCGTCTAGTTCGATGCTTGAACAGTTTGAATCCTTTCGCGCGTCCAAAGCGAATAGGACACGCCGCGCGCATATATGAGCGTTTGAAGCGAAATAGACGCGTGTTCCAGGGAAGCCAAAATGCTCCCATACAGGGGATTTAAATGATGCGGGGCGTTCAAGCCTCCGCTTATGGCAAGCCAAAGTATTCATAAACGCCTGGTCGGGCGTCTGATTGCACACTGACGGTGCGTGTCCACTGGCGCGTTGCGAGCGGAGCGGAGCGAGCGTTTTCAATTCATTCCTATGGAAGTCGAGCTTCACGCTCGCGCAGTGCATTTTGGGATTGACAGCGGACCGGAGAAAGCGTTGAGAGCGACCGAGAGCGTCAAAAGGTTGGGCAGTTCTCGACTTTATGCAAATATCAAGCGAAAAACGCGGTCGGCAGCCAATTGCTGTGAGGTTCGGGATGTGAGGTCTGTTTTGAGAGTTTAAAAATATGCAAATTGTGCCGGAGTTTATGCTGGATTTAGTGCGTAAATCATTTTGTTTACAAATTAGACGCTTTGCAGTTGTCATATATATGTTAAAGATTTTATTTTGGATGTGTTCATTATGATTATATTGGCTGGGTTAATAAAAGTTTATAAAATTGAAAGGATATCTTTGCTTGGTGCATTTGGAAACAAAGCTTGCCTATTTCTAAATGTAATCGCGTGCATATCTAATAATTATACTGTGTGTGTGTTGTAAAAAACAGAGATTAAACACACTCGCAACAGACACACCCCGAAGCGGAGGCGTTATAGCGTTTCCAGCGGCACTGAGCGGAATTTTGCCGCTGTAGTGGACACGCACCGTGACACGTCAAAAGCGTGCGTTTCGACCGCCAAACGCGCGTCCCTGACGTGTGATCTACCATTTAAAACGCGCGTTTGCAACGTGCGCTTTGTGGTCACCGAAAACGCGCGTTTTTGACGCGCGTTTATAATAACAAAAATGGGCGTTGAAAACGTGTGTTTTGACTAGGACAAAACGCACGCTTTTGACGTGTAAACAGATAACCCAAACAGGCAGTACAAACGTGTGTGAAGTTTCCAACCAGGCGAAAAGGACGTGTGAAATACAAGTTAAAATCAGTTTGAACGGGTCAGTGTCATTGGCTGCTGAAGGCTTGGGTCTAACCATTTCTGTGGGTTTAGGGGGGTTTAGCTACTGTTCATAGACTAGGCTACCACCATTTAACATGTCATAGATCAGGTTATTCAGCCTATCTATTTTGTCCTTTTTTGTAGAACTTATAGAAATAATATATTTAAATTGCAGTTTTATCAAAATTTAGATAAAAATAAAATTGCCTTGTTTTTCTTCGCTCATGCCTTTTTGTAAATAAACACATATAGTGGTCATTCTAGCTCTAACATGAAATAATTAACATTTGTGTGGGAAAATCAGTTACGGTGGAGCTAAGCAATCAATGCAGGTTAATCAATATCTGTCTTTAGAGAACAACGTGGACTTTTGTTGTGCTTACATTTGAAGGTATCACAAGCAGGTGGCGCTTATTGAAACCTTTTTGTTCAAATATTGCGCGCTCAACACAGACAAACAGTAATTAAGTACAGAGGTGATATCCATTTAATTTTTTTTAAGACTTAGTGTTTAAATAGGGTATTTTATACTTTATAGAAGTATTTAAGACTTACAGGATTAGAATGAGAGCTTGTGCTCAGGGCAGGACATATATAAGAACTTAATTTGTCCCTATATTTTTTCCATTTTCTTTTTCTTGTGTAGGCCAAAGAAAATATCTAGATTGCAATTTTATGAAAACATTTTTTTTTACCAAGATAAGATTGCCTTCTTTTGCACATTAATACCATTCTAGCCTTATATCTATACCTCAAGTTTTCAAACTTTAAAAGTTAACATTTGATTGGGGAAAAGTGTACAGATGTGGTTCTTGATCGATGCAGTTGTAATGAAAATTTGTTAAGCAACATAACCTTTATATATATATATATATATATATATATATATATATATATATATATATATATATATATATATATATATATATAAAATGACTATAAAATGTATCACTATTGCGAGCAGGGTGCCACCAAGATGCTTTACAGGGACCAAATTACAGAAACATCCAATAGTTCACTCAAAATTCAAAACATTCTGTCTACATTTATTCACCCTCATGTTATTTCAAACATGCACAAGTCATCCTAATTTTTTAGATTTAACATATGCTTTTTATTTCTTTTCTTAAATGTGAGAAATGGTAATTGCAACAACTCATGCAAACAACAACTCGTACAAGAGAGAATATTTCTAAAAAATAAAAGATACAATATAAAAAATCATGATGAAGATAAATATACTTAAATATATCAAGTTAATTCCTTTGTTGTTGTCACTTAATTTGATTAAGGATACTAATGGCATTCGGAATAAAGGATTTTTTAAAAGTACTTTTAGCCAGAGGCACTCTGAAGCGTCTCCCAGACTTCAAAAGTTCAAACTCACTAGAGAGGGGGTGAGTACTATCTATTGTGATCTTTCTTGCTTTTTTACTCATTCTGGTGGTTTTCCTACTATCTTACTAGCCATTAACACTATCCTGTTAAGCTTTTTCTTAAGCTTACAGTTTAAATGGCCAAACCAAGTAGAAAGATGAAAAGTTAAAACACTTTCAATGTGTGTGATATACACAAGCTCAATAATCTTCGTACTGACACCCAAACAGTTCAATTTTCTGAGCAGACTTAGACGTTGTGTGCATTTCTTGTAAATAAAATCTGTATTTTCTATAAAACTCAGGTGATTATCTAGAACCGTACCTAAGTACTTAAAAGTTCCCACTGTTTCAACTACTTGACCATTAAGTAACACTGGCTCTGTTATTATGTCTTGTTTTTTACAGAAAATTAGCTCATTTGTGACCCGTTCAAACTGATGATTACATGCAAGCATGTTTGATTTATGGACCAAGTTTTCGGACCCCGTTCCAGGGGGCGCTGTCGAGCCCCCCTGCCACGCCCGGGTACCAGCTTCAGCCCGGCCCTGATGGCCGCGGGTTCTGACCCGTGTGCAAAGTTTCAAGAGTTTTCGAGCATGTTAAGGGCCCCAAAAGTGCCTGAATAGTCGTAAGAAAAATAATAATATTAATAATAATAATAATAATAATAAATAATCCTAAGGAAAACAATAGGGCCTTCGCCCTTTCAGAGCTTGGGCCCTAAAAATAATCAATCCGAAAACAATAGGGCCTTCGTCCCTTTCAGGGCTTGGGCCCTAAAAACATGGCACATAAAGTTAAACTAATGATTTTTGGGTGTGTGTATTGTAAGTTGTATACCATTTCAATTCGTTGGGTTCGTCTGCAGCATGCTGCAAAGCACACAGTACTCCTCTGGATTACCTATACATTTGTTAACATTAAAAAGTTAAATGTGAATTCTTTGGGCAATCATAGTGTAGCCTACTAAATGTCAACATACACGACATGAAAAATACTATCTCAGAACGGTTCTGAAATTACATTAAATCATTCTTGCAATACTTTTTGCAACCTTCAAGTTATTTTGATGTATATCTGGATTGTATTTCTGTATATTTGAATATTCTTACTTGATTAAATACATTTTTAGACTGAAGATAGCATCTAAAGAGGTGTAATATGACATACTGTACATTGAAATACTGTACATACATTACCATTACAGAATTTAAATTAAATTAAATTAAAAATGGAGCACCCCAAACAAGTAATTATCAAAAGAAATGACAGCAGTAGATAAATAGTAGATAAAGTAGATAAATTCTTCATTTGTGATGTGGAGGCAAACTATAACTCGGGCTTTGATTCTTTCCGTACATTTTTATATGTGTTTTAGAGATTGAATTCAAATCAAATATTAACATTACTGCCCTAACTATTTCTGAATAGGATGTCTACTTCATACATATTTGGAATAGTATGGAAGGTTCAGATCACTAAAAACCATACATGGAAGTCGAAGATCTCATCGGTGGAGTCTGGATGTCATCTAGTGGAAAATTTTGGTACTGCGCACAATACAATCTTTCCTAAAGCTCATTTATTGAGACATCAACCTAAAATCTGGCCCAGAACTTGTCCAGATATTTAACATTGGTTTTCTTGAAGTTTTGTAAGTGAAAGTAGTGAAAATGTTTTGTAAAAAAATAAAATAATAAATATATATATATATATATATATATATATATATATATATATATATATATATATATATATATACATTATGTATTGTATACATTTAAAATGTTCATAAACTTAAACTACTTTAACAACTTTGTTTTACTTAACTAATCTGTGAAGTGTACCCTTTTAGTACCCTGTTAGTTTGCAGTGCATTAAGTAATGTTAACAACAACTTTTGATTTTAATAAATATTAGTAAAGGTTGAAATGAAATTTGAAATTAACATGTAGAAGTGCAGTTCATTATTAATTCATGTGAACTAATGTACTTAATGTATGAAACCTTTTTGTAAAATGTTACCAAAATTACAATTGGAAAATAAAAAAACGGTGTTTTTTCTCTCTTTCTTTTTTTAACTTAAAGGCAGGGTAGGTAGGACTTTATAAAAATAAAAGATCCAAATTTGTTAAAACTTTCTATATATATCAATACATAATTAAAATGTAAGTACTCTGAAAAAAAGAGTATAAAAATCAAGTGACTCTAGACCGTTTAATCTGTATTAAACACAGCTCATTATTTCGATTCGGGACGAATCAAAGGATTGGCTTAGGCGACTGTCACTCTCTCTCGCAACCATGGCAACCACCCTTTTGCCACGGGATCTGCCCACTTGCGCGCGCACGTTTGATTTGAGGAATTCGAGAGGCACGGAACCTAGGAATAGCAAAACAATGGCAGAGAAAGAGCAATCAAAATTCACATTACCGGCATGCAGTTAGTGAAGGCAAACAAGGCAAAAAAAGAAGACAGTACAAGAAAAGGTAATGAACAAAAAGTCTTTGGATAAACAAAGAAATAAAACGCGTGTCAATATCGGCGTAGCTTTCCAGCGACCACCCCGTCCTCGGCCTCTACTTCCTCGGACCCTAGTTGCACGCCACGGCCTCTTGCACGACCTCCTCTGCTTCGCCCTAAAATTATTTTTATTTTACAAAAGGACATTTTACAAACCTACATTTTGCGCATGTGCTCCTGCATGCACTTTTCCAGTCACAACACAGCAATCAAAGGAGGACGCGCTGAAAACTGAAATGCTGTTCTCTTTCTTCATAACTCGTGAAAAGGTTTGAGTTGCAAAGGAATTTGTGACTGTATCACCTGTTCAACCACATCAAAGTTTCGTAATTAGTAAGTCCGTGCTTTTTCTCTTTTTGTTCTTATGTGCTGAAGGGCTGCTGTGCCTTGGTGAAACGGTGTTTGTACGTGAAGAGCTCTTTTCCAAAACGCCATAAACCTAAAAAGCTGCCTCAAAGAACCAGCAAAAGTAATGATTATGAATGTGTAAAATATTGCAATAAGACATTTTAATTGTTTATTAATTTCTGTGTCGGCTGCAAAGATGAAGTTGACGATATTTGACTCGCGATCTTCGCAGTAGGCTAGTGAACCCATGCACCGGAGAAATGCACATTTATTAGGCTACATAGTTTTATTTTGTTTTGGATGGTTTTGTTTAGAACCAGATTTCTGTAAATATATTCCACATTTTTTAGGCCTGTGAGGCGAGGCTACGGTTCGGTTCACGATGATATAATCTCCAGTTCAAGCACCTTATGTTGTGATTGATAGCCTATATTTACTTTATGTATTTAATCCAGGAATGAAAATATTAATGAATTAATGAAAAAAAAAATTATTAAAATTAAGATACAATTAATCCAAAACGAAATTCGTTTTAAAGAAAGGCTTTGTGCTTTCTGTTTTGAGATCTCTGTTAAAGTTTGAAAGTCTTAGTGCAGCTTTCAGAGCGCTCGCGTCCATAATGGAGAACTGTCAAGTAATATTGTTTTTTCCTCATAAATGCAAACACGAAAAATAAAAGACAAAAACTTTTTTAAAAAGACAAACCATAAATTTAGAAAAAAAAAGAAAAAAAAGATGGATTTATAGCGTTTTGGGGGAAAAAATGAATGGATTTATACCGTTTTGAAAATTTTTTTTTTTTTTTTACTTTGAATTGATCATCAACAATATTGTTGTTTGATTTAATAATCACTGTTGCAAGAAGTGCCTAGTTAAGTTTTGTAAGTGGAAAAAGTAGGGGCTGCCACAGATTCTGTTTAGTTAGCTCCTTTATTGTTTTTTTCTATAGCCTAGAATAATATAGGTCAAATGCAGCAAGTCAAAAGACCAACTGGACCTTCTTTGCCAGTTTGCTCACATTTCTTTGAAGGATGGCAACAATATCGCCTGAATATCGATATCTAGATATTGGAAAAAAATATCGAGATATTCATTTTTGTCAATATCTCCCACCCCTACATGCAGAACACCATACTGTATATGTTATGAATCTTACACGAAATTCATCTTCTTCACAATGTAACTGATGGTAATGTAAAAAAGTGTATCAATGCAACCTGTTTTTAGCTTATATAACTAGCTCGTTAGCGAATCAAAAAATATATATTTTAAATTTACCAATATCAATATGCTAGCTTGATAGTGAGTACTAAAATACATCTTATTTGTTTATATTCATAAGCAATTAGCGTTAGATTTTTTTATTACATGTGATTCTGACATGATGTCACTACATGCACTGTGCTCCTTCCTCTCTGCTTGTCTCAGGTAAATAATGCTCTTCAGCTCAGCGGTTGGAGTCGCGCGTTCATGTGTTTTGGGGGCGTGGCTTTGGAAGGAGCCCAGAAGGGAGGGGGTGGAGTGAATGGAAATAATGAACTGTCTTTAAAACAGTCGTGAGAGGTCTACAGACACTCGATTTTTATACTTTCTTTTTCAGAGTACTTACATTTTAATTATGTATTGATATGTACATAAAGTTTAAACAAAAAAATAAGTTTTTTAGACCATTCCTACCTACCCTGCCTTTAAATGATAACTATTGGATTATAATAACTCACCAATTATAATCCCCTCCTCTGTAAAATTTGCCATTGATAATTCCATGCTGTTTTGCTTGGGTTTAATGATAATACAAGAGACCTAAACCACATAGGGACAAAGGCATGAGCGAAGAAAAACAAGGCAATTTTATTTTTATCTAAATTTTGATAAAACTGCAATTTAAATATATCATTTCTATAAGTTCTACAAAAAAGGACAAAATAGATAGGCTGAATAACCTGATCTATGACATGTTAAATGGTGGTAGCCTAGTCTATGAACAGTAGCTAAACCCCCCTAAGCCCACAGAAATGGTTAGACCCAAGCCTTCAGCAGCCAATGACACTGACCCGTTCAAACTGATTTTAACTTGTATTTCACACGTCCTTTTCGCCTGGTTGGAAACTTTACACACGTTTGTACTGCCTGTTTGGGTTATCTGTTTACACGTCAAAAGCGTGCGTTTTGTCCTAGTCAAAACACACGTTTTCAACGCCCATTTTTGTTATTATAAACGCGCGTCAAAAACGCGCGTTTTCGGTGACCCCAAAGCGCACGTTGCAAACGCGCGTTTTAAATGGCAGATCACACGTCGAGGACGCGCGTTTTGATGCGAAAACCGCGCGTTTGTGACGCGCGTTTTCCGTGACCACAAAACGCGCGTTAAGAACGTGCGCTTTTATGGCAAATCGTGCGTCAGGGACGCGCGTTTGGCGGTCGAAACGCACGCTTTTGACGTGTCAGTGTGCAATCAGACGCCCGACCAGGCGTTTATGAATACTTTGGCTTGCCATATCCGCTCGCCATGACCACGCTGTGTGTGGACTGAACGTTTTCATAAATCAATCCGCGGATCACGTGTGTGCCGAACCGAAGATGTTGATCCGAACGGATCACGGATCAATGATGATCCGTTGCACCACTAGTCCTTAGTGGGCGTTGGTTCAGGCTCTGGTTCTGATGAGTCTTGTCTGAAGTGGGCAGAGATATGGCAGCTGGTTATGGTAGAGGTACCGGGGAGTTGGAGCTGATGATGCTGATGTGGTCCTTCCTGCTCCAGATGAATCCTGAATCTACAGAGAAGAGATGCCAGAAGAAAAATACACTTAACATAAAACCAAACGTTAATGAGAACTGAACCGAACCAGGAGTATAAACACACCGGAGGTAACAAGAGAACTCAGATACAGGTGGCGATAATCAGTAACTAAGGAAACTAACAATGAAACAAGGAAGGCTAAACTGAAAGGAAATACAAGAATCATAGACACATGAACAAAACACAAATAAACTTAACATAACTCTGACAATTAGATAGCATATACAGAACAGTATATTGTGTTGTTTTCTAAATATTTTTGTTGTTTTTCAGAAAAATATCTAAACAGTTTATAAAACAAGAAATTTTGAAGCACAATTGTGCAAAACATTTTAATTTTCATATATACCCCATTTTTCAATGAGGTAAAAAAATAAAATAAAACAAACAAACAAACAACCAAAAAAACGTACTCGGTTACTAACGTAACCTCGGTTCTCTCTAGAAGAGGGAACGAGTACTGCGTTTTATCAAAACGCTGCGGGAAAAGTCTCTTTTCACGAAACACTGAAGCAAAAATTATCCTTTAATTTTTCATATATGTAAAACGCGTTGCGGCAGCAGCAGACAGCTGAAGCAAGACGGCTTGTCTGCTCATTGGCTGCTCTGCGGCAACTGCATAAGCCTATCGAGCGCAGGCTGATGCAACATCAGACCAATGAGGGCGCTTCGCGCCCTCCTCGCCACTTCCCGCCGAGACGGGCGTGGCTTACCTCTATAAAAGGAGCTCGAGAAGGCTGACTCACTTGATTTTGATCGCCGAAGCGAACCAGAGTGAACCAAACGCACGGCAAGGGAACGCAGTACTCGTTCCCTCTTCTAGAGAGAACCGAGGTTACGTTAGTAACCGAGTACGTTCTCTTACGAGAGTTCTCTCGTACTGCGTTTTATCAAAACGCTGCGGGAACCCCTTGCAAAACGCCGTGCGTGCTGGGATAAAAACACTGATCACCGGAAGCTATTTCAGGCATACAGTGCATAATCACCAGATAGACTCACACAGAGTCGGGGAATAAGGGGGGAAGCCTTAATTCCCTATACTGTAGCATCTGCAGGCTTAACATGACCTCACAGGGAGAGTCTAAAGACAGGAGGGGATTCCTCCGTCCTTATATAGACATGTCCACAGACGCGAATATGACATCACATAGCCAGGGTAGGGAGCCTGCACTAATGTGGGAAAACGTGGGTCTTACACAGTTCAGCCCAGCATAGTCGGCATAGTATTACACCGACAAAAGCTTAGCCTGTAAGGCGGGAACCTCTAGGTTATAAAACCTGATAAATGTAGACGGAGAGGCCCAGCCTGCCGCCGTACATATATCCTGTAGGGAAATCCCGCTGGACCAAGCCCACGAGGAGGCAACGCCTCTCGTGGAGTGCGCTCTGACTCCCAACGGGCATTGAATGCCCTTGGCAGTATAAGCCAGCGCTATTGCGTCAACTATCCATCTGGATAGGCTTTGTTTCGAAACAGCCGTTCCTTTGGAACGTCCGCTGAACGAGACAAAGAGCTGCTCTGTCTGTCTAAAGGCAGCAGAGCGGGACATATAAGTTCTTAAAGCCCTAACAGGGCAAAGAAAACTCGAGTCCCCTTCCTCACTCGACGCCGGCAGGGCAGCCAGGGAAATGACCTGAGCCCGAAAAGGCGTGTTGAGGGATTTCGGCACATAGCCGTGCTTAGGTTTAAGTATGACTTTAGAGTCATTAGGACCAAACTCCAAGCACGCCGGGCTCACGGAGAGCGCGTGCAGATCGCCTATGCGCTTCACTGAAGCGAGAGCCATCAAAAACACTGTTTTGAAAGACAAATGTTTGAGGCTGATTGACTGGATAGGCTCGAAAGGGGCACCTTTCATGGCCGCCAGGACCGTAGAAAGGTCCCACATAGGGACTGACGGAGGCCTGGGTGGATTCAGTCTCCTAGCTCCCCTGAGGAAGCGGATGACTAAATTATTCCTTCCTAGTGACTGACCCAGCGTTGAACCTGAGAACGCTGAAATAGCCGCCACATACACTTTGAGCGTGGAAGGGGATCTGCCCTTATCCAACAGCTCTTGTAGGAAGGAGAGAACCTCCGTTACCTCACATTCGAGGGGTGAAAGGCTCCGAGCTGTACACCAGCCGGAGAAAACCGACCACTTTGAAGCGTAGAGTCGCCTGGTCGACGGCGCTCTAGCCTCCGTGATGGTATTCATGACTCCCTCTGCGAGACCAACGGGTATCCGTTGAGCGCCCACACATGAAGGGACCATAGCTCCGGGTGCGGGTGCCAAATCGAGCCCCTGGCCTGCGAGAGGAGATCTCTCCTCAACGGCACTGGCCATGGAGCAATGTCTGCTATCTGCATCAGAACTGGGAACCATGCCTGGTTCTTCCAGAACGGTGCTACAAGCAGCACTGGGCATTTCGTTTTCCTGACCCGTTCCAACACCTTAGGCAGGAGGGAGACGGGGGGAAAAGCGTATAGCGGGCAGCGCGGCCACCTTTGGGACAGCGCGCTGTCGGTCTTTGAAAAGAATGCGGGGCAGTGAGCGTTTTCGTGGGACGCGAATAGGTCCACCTCCGCTTTGCCGAATCTCTCCCACAACAGCAGGACTGTTTGTGGGTGTAGAGACCATTCGCCCGTAGGAACGTTGTTCCTGGACAGTCTGTCCGGGCCCACATTCAGCAGCCCGGGCACATGTACTGCTCTCAGCGAGTGTATGTTGTGCTGAGCCCATAGCAGGAGGCGTTTCGCCAGCCTGTACAAGGGTTTGGAATTCAGACCGCCCTGGCGATTTATGTAGGACACCACTGCCATGTTGTCCGAACGGACTAAGACGTGTTGGTCCTTGATGTGGGGACAAAAGCGCGTCAGCGCGTTGTGCACTGCCAGCATTTCTAGGCAGTTTATGTGCTGGAGCTTTTCCCGTTCCGACCATAGGCCGAAGGACGGTCTGCCGTCGAGCAGCGCTCCCCATCCCGAGGTGGATGCGTCCGTAGACACCATCTTCACCATCGAGGAAGTCCCCAGGCTTACACCTGATTGGTACCAGTCGTTCGCCATCCAAGGTACCAGGGCTGTGACGCAGTCCTGATCGACCTTGAGGCGTAAATGACCGGACACCCACGCTCTGCGCGGAACCCACGCTTTCAACCAGAACTGCAGCGGGCGCATGCGGAGCAAGCCCAGCCGGAGAACTGACGATGCTGAGGCCATGAGACCCAGCATCCTTTGAAATTTTTTGAGCGGGGTGAAAGCGCCGCGGCGGAAAGACATCGCCGCGCGCTGAATGTTCAGCACGCGCTGTGGCGACAGCCGCGCTGTCATAGACTGTGAGTCCAGAACTATACCCAGAAACGGAATCGTTTGGCTGGGGTTCAGTGAACTCTTCGCCCAATTGACCGTGATACCAAGATTCTCGAGGTGATCGAGTAAAATGGCTCTGTGCTCTATGAGCTGAGATCGTGATTGGGCTAGGATCAACCAGTCGTCCAAATAGTTCAGCACTCGCATGCCTCTGAGTCTGAGAGGAGCGAGCGCTGCGTCCATGCATTTCGTAAAAGTACGAGGTGCCAGGGACAAGCCGAAAGGCAGGACTGTATACTGGTATGTCTGACCCTCGAAGGCGAATCTCAAGAATCGCCTGTGATGTGACGCTATCTGTATTTGAAAATACGCGTCCTTCAGATCTATCGACATGAACCAGTCTTCTCGGCGAACATGCGCGAGAATATTGCTGGTTGTGAGCATTTTGAAACGGCGTTTCACTAATACTCTGTTCAGTCGTCTTAGATCCAGAATGGGTCTGATACCGCCGTCCTTTTTGGGGACTAGAAAGTATCTGCTGTATATCCCCTGTTCGCTTTGAACTCGGGGAACAAGCTCTATCGCCCCTTTGCTTATCAGTTTTGATATTTCGGCGCGAAGTAGGTGTGCTACATTCAGCGGAACCGAAGTTTCGACGCGCGCTGTGAAGCGCGGAGGGCGTCGATAAAACTGTAGCGAGAAGCCTCTCTTTATAATGCCTAAGACCCAGTCCGAAACCCCTGGAAGCGCTGCCCATGCATCTGCATGGTTGGCTAAGGGCCGGATACAGAGCGCGCTCTGTTCGCCGTGCGACAGAGGTGCTACGGGGCTCACAAACATAGGCGTTATGCCTGCGGCATTTGAGGCGGGGGGCGCGCTTAATACAGCGGGCGGAGCGCTCGCCCTCGACCTTACAACAGTGTTTGACTGAGTGAGGGAGGGCTGCGCGAGCCCCGTGGGACTCATGTGTGCGAGTAGATGTGGGCTGTGAGCGGGCACATTTACTGCTTGGGGCGCGCTGCTTGTGTAAGCGGCGCGCGCGCTCACAGGTCTCGTTTTTACAGAGAGCCTGTGATCTGATAGACATAGTGTTCGTGGGCACTGAACAGTGGGCACTTTTACTATGTGGGGGGCGCAACCGACCTGAGTCGATTTTATTTGCGCGAGCCCTGGGTGCAGGGCTGTGCTTATGTGTATGGATGGGCACGGAGGAGTGGGCATCGACACTACACTTATAGCACCATCGGCCGTGGCCGGGACACCAGAAAACACACTCTTTTCGAGACATATCTGGGTAGCCGTAAAAACGGCTTTTGAGTGCAGGCAAGCGGGCACTTGTACAGGCTTGCGCTTTGCAGAGAACGCTGGGACAGCCGCGAAGCTTGGGGCTGAGACAGCGAGGCGCTTGGGTGGGAGGCCGGCCGCAACGGGACTCACACACCTGCGCTTTCCTAGGCGGGCTAGGACTTCTTCGGGACCTCTGGCTTCACTACAATCCTCGGTCGCTCGATCGAGAGCGGGGTCTCGAGCTGCGCTGTTGAGGCTGCTGCGAAGAGGGGGCCGAAGGCGGCGGCTGAGGCTGTGTGGTTCGCGGGGTCCGTTTGTCTCGACCCGCCGCGGAACCAGAGCGCTTCGGGAGGAAGTGCTTGAAGGCTTGAGACGCTTTCTGGGCTTCGGTAAATCTCTCTACGAACTCGGAGAGAGAAGAACCAAAGAGGCCAGCGGAAGACAGCGGGGCGTCGAGAAACGCGATGCGCTCGGAATCAGCCATCTCCGTGAGCGTCAGCCATAAGTGCCTCTCAGCGACAGTGGCGGAAGCCATACAGCGTCCCATGGCTTGTGCGGCAGCTTTGGTGGCTCGGAGCGTGAGGTCCGAAGCACTCCTCAAATCCGCAATACAGACAGCATCAGGTCCAGTCTCGTCCCATTTACGGAGGAGATCACCCTGGAAAATCTGCAATGTAGCCATGGTGTGTAGCGCTGACGCGGCTTGCCCAGCGGCGGAGAATATTCGCGCGAGCAGCGTCGACGTCATGCGGCAGGCTTTTGAAGGCAACACCGGTTTAGTTCGCCGTCCAGCGGAGGGCGGGCACAGATGGGTCGCTATAGCCTGTTCCACCGGCGGCAGGGAGAGGTAGCCTCGTTCATTCGCCTTGTCCAACGAGGAGAATGCAGGCGACACAGATGAGCGTGTACGCGCAGAGTAGGGCGCGTTCCAGGCCTTCGCAACTTCTTCGTGT
The DNA here is from genome assembly GCA_022828995.1 of Vimba vimba. NCBI lineage: Eukaryota > Metazoa > Chordata > Actinopteri > Cypriniformes > Leuciscidae > Vimba > Vimba vimba. The sequence goes on along the minus strand of CM040818.1, from coordinate 13,848,762 downwards.
AACTCAGGAAGAAAAGGAGTGGGCTTAGATTCCGGAGAATTGCGCTCACCTGGGAGGAAGCTACCATCGAGCCGGGTGCGAGAGGGGGGCTCCGGTGCAGACCACTCGAGGCCGAGGCTCGCCGCGGCCAACGCGAGCACTCGCATGAGCTCCGTCTCAATGCTGGCTCTCACTGAGGGCTTTCGGGCAGGAGGCGCGAGGTCCTCAGAGCTCGCCCAATCCTCGCTGCCTGAAGCGAGGAGAGAACAGGAATCCTTTTCCCCCGACGCGGCCTCCGAAACGACTTCCTCTGATGACGCGGCGGCGGGCTGCGGGCGCTGAGCATCAGGAAGTGATTCGGGGGAGGCCGGTGAAGCTGGCGGGCGAACCGGCGAGCTTGGACGGGGTGGAGAGGGTTCCGGGACCCGCTGCGAGCGGCGCTTCTTACGGCGCGGCATCGCGGCGGAATATGCAGGCTTCGAGAAGGATGCCAGGCGGGTCCTCAGAGCCACCATAGGCAAAAGCTCGCAGTGAGGGCAGCCGCCGTCAGCGAGCGCGAGCGCTGCATGGTCCTCACCGAGGCAGGAAACACAGATAACGTGGTCGTCTCCCCCGGCGAGTGGGGCTCTGCACGAGCCGCAGGATTTAGGCATCTTTAGAAAGACGCCGCTCTTTTAGGGGGGTGAGTGCTACGAGAACACACACACACACACAAAACAGAGCACAATAAAGGATATGGGCGTCGGAAAGCGCAGCAGGTACGGCTGTAGAAGGCGGCGTAGGCCAGCGGCTTCGAGGGCTCGTCCCGCTGAGGTGCTTGCTTCAGACGACGCTGCTTCCGTGATCCAGCGATGCGTGCGCTTCGCTGAAGAGATTAAAATCAAGTGAGTCAGCCTTCTCGAGCTCCTTTTATAGAGGTAAGCCATGATGTTGCATCAGCCTGCGCTCGATAGGCTTATGCAGTTGCCGCAGAGCAGCCAATGAGCAGACAAGCCGTCTTGCTTCAGCTGTCTGCTGCTGCCGCAACGCGTTTTACATATATGAAAAATTAAAGGATAATTTTTGCTTCAGTGTTTCGTGAAAAGAGACTTTTCCCGCAGCGTTTTGATAAAACGCAGTACGAGAGAACTCTCGTAAGAGAACCTATGATTGGTAAAACACTCTTCACCCAAAAAGTAGTACACATAATGGGCCCTATCATACACCCGGCGCAATGCGGCGCCAGGTGCGACGCAAGTGTTTTTTGCTAGTTTCAGCCCGACGCAGTTATAATTTTCACTTCCTGCGCCACGTTGTTTCAATGGCAAATGCATTTGCGTCCATTTGTGCGCCCATGGGCGTGCTGGTCTGAAAACGAGGTGTGTTCAGGCGCATTGTTGGTGCATTGCTATTTTGAGGCAACTGAAATAGACTGCGCCATTGATCAACTGAAACCTGGTCTAAAGTCATTGGCGCAATATTTTTTTTTTGTTATTTAAAGGGCACGTTAGTTATGTGCACCTATAGGCGGGTCCACAACGCGCCTACATTCTGCTTATTACACACACAGGGACATACAGCAGTACACAAACTAGCCAAATATTACAAATAAAAGGATTACAATGTAAAAGATTAATATTTTGTACATCAAGATATGGTGGAATCTGGCTTGTCCCGTAGATGGTCTGCTTGCGTGCTTTAACCTCGCGCACGAGCAGATCCGTTTGCACTCTGGAGAAACGATCAGTCTTTCCGCTTGCAAATTCCGCCATGGAGCGAGCGCATCCCAAAACACATCCTTTACTCATTAAGAGAATAGGCACAACCCTTTTAGGCCATGCTCCGCACGTGCCAACCATTTTTCCCGTTGTTAAACTACCAAAAGTGGATTCGCACTTGCGCCCTGCGCTTTAGACCATGTGCTTAGATCGTTAAAATAGGGCCCAATGTCTTTACTGTCACTCTTGATCAAGTGCGCCCTTTCTGAATAAAAGTATTCTTTCTTTCTTTAAAAAAAAAAAAAAACTGTAAAAACCCAAACTGTAGAATTCAGCCGAATGAAAAAATAAAATAAAATAAAATAATAATAAGCTCACTAGGTTTTGGAACAACATCTCTCATCCCAAACAGATTAAAACTTTATAATGGACTCCAGAGTGAAGTGAGTCATTTTGATGCATATTTCTCATTAGAGAATGCAGTGATTAATGATCTGGCCTATGAAACACAAGTACCCAAAAGAGGAAATACACTTTTTTTATTGTGAGTGTGTCCAGGTGGGAATAACATTCCACATCTGCATGGAGAAACCAAACACCAGCACATTTAGGAAGCCGAGCGTAAGTGAAGCAGCTGTTCGCAGTGCTGTTTTTGATGTAGAAGTCATTCCATAATTTGCAGTGGAACACCAGGTTTCGTAATCATTGCCTTTGCTTATGAAACTGTCTGGAAGGGACTTTGACATTGTGAAGAGTTGTTGAAATGCTGGATGATCTCATCAAGTGCTGACTGGAACAGGCGATGACATCATCAACACACATTCTTGGTTACCATACATTCATTCTGTTGTGTGACTTAAAAGCCAGATCTAATTTCCTATCGGATCAATTACTTCAGACCGCAGAAAGGTCAAATAAACCATCAAATGCCTGAATGGTGATTAAGTGCTGTATAACTAGCCAGACGACGCATGAAAATATGAGCGCTAAACCTCTGGGAACTTTGGTTAAGTCTCAGCTTTTTGCTGTGAATGAAGCAGTATATTCAACGTAAACTGCATTTATATTTGTTTATACAAACTACAGCATACAAGACTTGAACTGTTTCAGTACTGTCTCTGTTTCATGTGTGATGGCAATGTTTATTTATCTCTGTTCTTTGAGTAAAATAATTGTGGACAGGTTATTGGAAGATTTTATTTGTTGTAGCTATCCTTACTTTTTTGTTTTATCTTTTAATTAATTGTTATTGAATTTACAATTAATATATTACATATTTTTTTTATGTAAAATGTTTTTTTGTTTGTTTTTTTAGTGTTATTTGCTTATGTTGTTTGTTATTTGCTCTACAAACGGTATATCCTATCTCCCTAAACTAACCCTACCCCCATCCTAACCATCACAGAAAACTTTTTGCATTTGTAAAAAAAAAAAAAAAAACTTTAATTGTCACGGTTTGGGTTTTGTTTCTTGTCATTAGGTGTGTTAGACATTGGCTGCGGCTGGATGTAACCAATCGGCGAGAGTAGCCACGTGCAGGCGGGGAGGAGCTGCAAACGGAGACGTGAAGTCGGACACTTTCTGGTTCCCGTAGTGACTGCTCACATGGTGTTTGCATACTTTACCACAGCTGAAGTGAAATAAATGCAATATTTGCCAAATAATACACAGATGTTTCAGAGACATTTTCATTCAATATTTTATGTACTGCTTCACACAGCGTCTGTTTGAACAAGAGTTCAACATAAGCTACTATCAATGAAGTGGAGTCTACATTTTTTAATCAGTTTTAATTTGATAAACATGACACAATATAACATCGCAACTACATGAAAAGAGTGTTTACTGTTATAAAAAACTGATTTGTGAGCTCTAGAGGAACTAAAGGTGTTCGAATAAACACAAAACGTCACAGTCAAGTGGCGTCAGCGCTGTATCGAGTCGGACAAAATTTCTAACCGGCATGCACTGCTTCAAGTCAGCCGCTGATCGGTCTGTGCAGAGCTGCATGAAGTCGAACGAGCCTATCTTCATGTTTCTTGTCATGTGATTCCCTGTTTGTCATGTGATCCTGCCATGTGTCTTGACATTGGTTAATTGTCTGATCATTGTTCACAGGTGTTCCTTGTCTTGTAATTAGTCTATGTATTTAAGCCCTCATGTTTGCCCTGTGTCCTTGTCAAGTATTGTTTGTTCTATGTTCCAGATCTGGGGCCTGTACCATGAAGGTAGCTGAACAAACTCGGGGTTACAGGATTAGTTTTGAGTTGACAAAACAACACCGATGCAATCAGGCTTTATTGGTACCATGATGCAGCTCATCAACTTTCTTTGTCAACTCAGGCTTTGATCCTTAAGCTATGATTACTCCACGCGCGCGTGCACATAAAAGAGTGACGTTGACACTGAACAACCAATCGCGGGTAGAGCGAGAGCGATATATTTTTCCGCTGAGGAGCAAGAGATAATCATTCATAATTACGATTAATTTAAATATGTATTTCAAGCTCGAAACAATACGGTCTTTGCTGCCAAAGCAAGAGAAGACTGTTGGAGAAAGATTGCTGATGGTTAATGTGTAAGTTAAACAAATACGTTCTATATTTATGTAAAATTATGTATGTGTATATATGTATGCCTATATGTGTAATATAGCCTATAGATTATTTTTATAATATATAAAAAATGTGCATGTATGTACTAAGAAAGATAAATATTCATTGATTTTTAGATGCAACCCCAACTCCAAATGTTCTTGGCAGCAGATAAAGACAAAATATAAAAATATAATTCAAAGTGGTTATTTCAAGGAGTTAATTCAAAGAGTATTTACCACAACCTTTTATTACTTTTGTGAACATTTTATCACACTTGTTTGCAGCAAACAGCAATAAAGAATTAAATTCAGAAAACCAGAATACACTGTGGCGGAGGAGTTGGCTCTGAGTAGGCAATAAGGGACGGACGATTATGGATGGGATTACAGGTGCTGTACAATCTGACCCTGGTGCTGGCTCCTCTAAGCAAGTAACACTGGGTACGTGTGCAATACATTACTACTTTTTTTTAAGTTTTAAATATGGCTGACTGTATGTTCTGCAGGGAAATACAGTGTCCCTGTTGAAGCACACACACACACACACACACACACACACACACACACACACACACACACACACACACACACACACACGTCAGTATGCAGCAGACAGAACACCAAACATAACCTGCTTTACAACAGTTATGCTTTACATTGGCCTACTTTTATTTATTAGGGTGAAGAAAATGAAGACACTCTGTCTTTGTGTTCTCAGACAGTTGCTGATGTGAATGCACTGGGCTTTTTATTATGGCAAACATTTGAATGTGTGGCATAAAAAAGGGACTGGCCCTTACACATCTCTTTTGTAGGATTTTTCACAACCTGCCCCAGAAACTGAGGCCTCTCTCAATGGGCTTCAGAAGAACTGTGTAAGGATTTAAAACCCTTGACATAAATTACAGTCAGTCCTGTGTTTGTAGGAAGTCAAGGAACTTTTTGTGATTTTGATGAGCCTCCATAAAACTTGTAATGATCATGTTTGTGGTGGAATTATGTTTCAGGTGGAAACAGACTCAGTCAGGGCCCTGTACAAAAGGAGTCTTGAACTAGACTGCACACTAAAGGGGTCTGGAACTAGACTGCACACTAAAGGAGACTTGAACTAGACTGCACACTAAAGGAGCTGACTGTGAGCTGAGGAGGCTCCAAACAAAATCAAACAGCTGGATAAAACTGATCTCAGTATGTATATAGTTATATATTATATAATATTATATATATATATATATATATATATATATATGTATGTGTATGTATGTGTGTGTATGTATAACTTATTTAACCAAGTAACACTTTAGTATGAATATTTATTAATGCAACTTTCTCTTGCTCTCTTTCTCCCTCCCATCCCACAAAACCAATAAAAGAGTTTGAGACCTATCTGCAGTTTCAATGTGCTTTTATTAAGTGTAATATTGTATGGTGATTGCATCTACATCTGCACCAGCTGGGTGGTCAAGTGTGATCGGGTCAGTTTCATCGGGGAGAAGCTGGTTTTGTGGTGTTTCTCGCTCCTTTCTACTGGTGGCTATATTGTGCAGAATGGCACATACAGCCACTATCTGTGATGCCCGCTCTGGTGACTCTGAAGCGCCGAACACAGTTGAAATGTGCCTTTAGGATGCCAAAGGTCATCTCTATCTTCACTCTGGTTTTACTGAGGGCCACATTGAAGCAGTGCTGTGGCCCTATCTGAGGGTCATGATAGGGGGTTATTGTGTAGGTTTTTCTATCTCAGTTTAAATGAACAGTGTTTTGTACTGTACCAAATTTAACTTGCTTTCCTCAAAGCGCTGACACAACACAGGCTCATGTTCCCCTAGAGCAGTGGAGATTGGAGCAATAGACTGCATACATGTTGCAATGACTTGGGAATCCTATCATAAGATTATCAGAATAATAATAAAAAAGATTCAAAATAATTCTTAACATGTATTATATTGTATAGTACATTTGTGAAATTTGCTTTTTGAGAAAAAAAAAATGTTCATGTGATGTCACCCTATCAATATATCTTACCGACAATTTTATAAAAGCCCTCTTTTGTGGACATGGTCGATAAATGTCCGGGGAACATTATTAATTAAACTTTTAATGTACTCTTGCAGAGCGAGGACCACCTTGCGAATGGTTCGACAAACATATGTTTTCCCCTAGCTTCTGTGCGTCACCCACCGTGCAAGAATGTACCACTTGCAAAAAAAAAAAAAAAAAATGCAACGCAATACAATTTGCGGTACAGTAAGTGCATGAATTCGACGTGTTAAATTCTTTATGTGCGGCTCAAGAAGTTCGCAAAGATAAGACATTCCTTCCGCGGAAAATCTGTATCTTTCATACAAGTAACTATCAGGAAAGGCAAGGGGATTTTGTCTGGCTAAAAACTCTTTCTCTACGAAGTGCTCGTCAAACAATTTGCGCTGAGATGTCCACCGGATTTGGAAGAAAAGGTGAAGTCATTGCAACAGACACTTGGAATAAGTTACGTCACCTATATGTTTCTTTGCTCTCAGCTGATTGGTCAAACTTCGGTCTGAGATCTTGAATCCAGAACATAACCTGCCCCGGAGCAGGTTAACCGTGCAGCGTAAGATACCATGGCAACGAACACCGATTAAAGCCAAGCTACTTTCATAGTACCTAAAACCCAGGGTTGGCGGAAACTAAACTGAAACATAGCTGGCTAGCCACCTAATCCGGCTTCATGGTACAGGCCCCTGGTTTCTTGTTTTCTAGTCTTGGTTTTGTGTTCCTGTTTTAGTTTAGAGTTTTCCATGCCTGGTCATGCTTTTGTTTTGTGTTTGTTTTATGTTTGATAATTAAATTTGCATTTGGGTTCTCTACATTTTGCCTCTAGTGGATTTCGTTACAAATTGCTTTATTCTTATACCAGATTTACAAATGAGGACATCCAGGGAGGTTTTTTGGAGATTTTGCCAGGTTTTGTCCACTTCTGGGTAAAGGGATCTAAATCTAAATCGCAAAAAAAAAACTTTGTTGCAAGCAGAGAATCAGAACCAAATATGTTTTGTGCAAAAGTTCTATTAACTAAATCACAAACATAACTAATCTATACACACAACTTACATACAATCACACATACATTGGTAAAATGATAAGTGACAGAATGAAACCAGGAGCAGTAAATGGAACTATGGAAAAGATCTAATTAACTATGAAAAGAACCATCAGCTTATTATTTTCAGATCACCTCATTAAATGTATACTTGCATGGCCTTTGCAGTGAAAGCATTTCATGTTGTTCCTGAAGAAGCATTTTGATGGTTCCATGAGTTTCAAACGATTTTTTCTGCGTTGAAGGAAAAAATGGTGATGAACTTCAATGGTTTGTTTGACTGTTCTGGTTGAATGTTTTCTCTCTCTCCATGAGCACATGGCTGGAGTGCAGATTGTGGCCTGCCGGCCCTGGGGCCTCATTTATAAAGCTTGCGTACGAACAAAACGGGGCTGAAAACATGCGTACGCCAGTTCCTGCGCAAAAGGTGGGATTTATAAAGAAAAACTTGACGTGAAAATATGCGCACCTACACGCAAACTCTGACCCATGCGTACGCACATTTTGAAGACAAAGCAGTTTGGCGACACTGATGGTGAGTTGAGGAACTGACTGTGGATAAAGGGAATTAACCCTTTGCAAAATGCCAAAATTTACTTTGACATATTTCAATATTTACAATATTTACAAGTTGCTCATACTGTAGGTCCCGGTTACAACAAAAAATACAAATAACATTAAATCACCATTATGGGTCCTAAAGATACATACATGCATGTTTAGTTTAAAGACATATAAGGGACTATATGCTGAAGGTACGTAAATTTAATTTCTTTCACTTTCATTCTTAAATGGATGTAGGCCTATCACTCATTATGTGATTAACCCTCTGGAGTCTGAGGGGTTTTTGGGGTCCTTGAGATGTTCTGACATGCCCTGACATTTGTGCTTTTTTCAGTTGCTTATAAACATATTAATGGCAAAGGTGTAAATTCACTCTATTTAGCACAAACAGGGCTACCATAATATGTGAACAACTTGCATGTACATGTTTGTATTTTTGATAGAATAATGTTTATGCATGGTTTTTTAAAAAACAAAAAACTAAAGTTTCTGAAATAAGGCCATAAAACACATTCTAAATATATGTAAATAAGACTTTTGACTAATGGATGTCATTGCCTAGTATTTTTTCTTCAAAATTATGTGAAAATCGTCCTGCCTAATCATTCCCATAACACAATACATTGATTTAAATCTTGTAAAACACTTTTTGTTTGGAAAGGCCATATGCGGGTGGGCGTGATTCACACCTATGGAGTCAATGGGGCCGCATAATGAGGCTGCATACGTAATGAGCCTTTCATTCAGGTGTGTGAATGAGCCACAAGAATGCAAGGACAATATATAACTGGTTTGTTGTTTTTTCCACAAATTTTGCTTGCAAATTGTACAATATCCAAGGTAAACATTTCTAGTAATTGTGCAGTTAATTGTTCTCATACTGTATTTTCAGATTTGGAATATATTCTCTTCCCAAATGTGTCACTAATAAAGCATAATAAAATTATTTAAAGATAAGGCTTATAATGACCTTTTAAGATTTTGTTTACATCTATCCTTATATATATATATATAATTTTTTTTTTTAAGGTTATACAATTACAACAACATTTATAATTGTAACAATATTTCCAGTGTAATCTTTCTTTGTATTCGCGATTCATATTAAAACAGTATTTTTGCCAGCTGTAGTAACTCCACAACAGCACGCATCTTTGCGTTCATTCATTCATAGTAACGCGATTCATATTAAAACAGTATTTTTGCCAGCTGTAGTAGCTCCACAACAGCACGCATCTTTGCGTTCATTCATTCATAGTAACGCGATTCATATTTAAACAGTATTTTTGCCAGCTGTAGTAGCTCCACAACAGCACGCATCTTTGCGTTCATTCATTCCGATTAGAACAAAGCAAACAGAACTGACCTAATTCCTCAGCGGGATCCGTTTGCTCCTCGAAATGATACTTCCAGAACTTCTGAGGTAAATTTTTGCAGGATTATTATCAAGACAGTATTATTCCTCACAGCATCGTAAAGTACATAAGTCTGAAAGTGAACTCGCGGTGTGTGTTATCCAGCTGATGGGCGTTTTACAGGTTTGTTTGGATCGGCTCACATTTGCGTTTGAATAGCGCGTGCTCTCCGTGGGCGGAGCACATTAAAACTTAATTAGCTGAGATGAGAACGACTGACATCTCTCTCTTTGCATACATATTACATAAACTGTGAATATTTGTTTTTTATAAAAATTACTTCGTTTAAAAGATGAGAATTCAAGCTTCATGCCTGTATGTCTGAATGCCTGTTTGACTGAGTATTCACTGAGTTATGGTTCATTTTCGGACGCGTTTCAGAATGGACTACACTGACAGAGAGGAGGCAGAACTCGCTTCGTGTTTATTTTTCTTTATTTGGCAAAAAGCACAACACTTTGTTTTTATTGTGAGTATACACAAAAATAATACACATTTAACAGAATCGATTGATGTATGAAACTCCAATGGAAAATCAAAGTCAACCGAGTATTTTTGAGTTTCTTTTACACTGCTAAAAAAAAAGCGAGCTGGTATCGCCGGCGATACCTCCGACCTCTGGGGGTTAATGTGATAAGGTGTAAATGATTAAATCTGATCGCTGAAAACATAAATAGCCTACTGCAGCAACACTTAAGTGCATATTGTATGATGGATGCGCTGGCACTGCTGGAAGACTATGCCAATGGCAGACTTCGGAGGGAAAGAGTATTCAGGGACCGTGAGGATTTCCTAGCCCATGATGATGAGTGGCTAATAAGCCGCTTTAGATTTCCTAGAGCCATGCTCTTGGATCTGTGTGCTGAACTTGGCCCAGCATTACAAAGACCAACAACACGAAACCGCGCCATCCCGGTACCAACCCAAGTACTTTCAGTTTTAGGATTTTTGGCAACCGGGACATATCAGCGGGAAATAGGCGACAGGTAACTAAGTGTACTTTTTTTTTAAGCAAAACCTTATCGATTTTAACATTCCTATTAATTTGTCATAGGTCTGGGATTTCACAGCCATCCCTAAGCTCATTAATGCCTGCAGTTTTGAAAGGGATTATTCAAATGACCAATCGATACATAAAGTTTCCTTACACTGTTGGAGAACAGGCCAATATCAAAAGGCAATTTGCAGCAATGTCCGGTTTCCCAAATGTAATCGGCGCAATCGACTGCACTCATATTGCTATAAGCGCTCCATATGTAGATTAATTCATTTATGTGAATCGCAAACGTGCATTCAATAAATGTGCAAATTATATGTGACGCCAACTTGACTAAATAAAAAAGTATGAAGTCCCAACGGTCCCAACGGTCCCAACGGTCGAAACGTTGCTTAGCTTAAATAAACTCTTTTGGAGCAGCAATTTTCAGTGTGCGGACTTCATACTTTTTTATTTTGTCTATATTATTTAGTTGTCCTGCACCTGCGCCCAATCTGGGTGTTTGGGATGTGCACACCATTTTTGTATTTTTTGATTCTTCAGTGATTTTTTGGTTGTTGCACTCCCCCTTGCTGGCTCCATTATGGCAGATGAAGACTATCCTTCTTCAAGTAAGACTTTTGAGTTCAGTGAAGCAGATTATTCTGAGATTCTGCTAAAAGACTCTATCTTTGATGAAAATGATATCTCATGTACGATAGATGTTGACTCACTTATGGACAAACTTCAGCATCATCTTCACCGGGAGATTAAACAATATTATCATGCAGTTACCCTGAGCGATTATCTCCGCCAGAAAATTATACCAAGAGGTCTACGTCTGCAAAAAGCCCCGGCTTTTGGTCTGCAGAATCCGGACTTCTGTACCTGTTGGTGTGAGATATTGAACAAGTGCTCATTTGACTTGATGGCATTGGTGATCAAAGAGACTACAAAACAACTTGAGTCAACGAAAGTGGATTTTAAGAAAATGGAGGTTCAACTTGGTGAAATGGTGACAAAAAGCAAGCTCACAGAATTCAAAAAAGATCTTGAACGTCAACGTGTTGAGTTGTCTAAAGAGATCAGAACGATTAAACGTACAAAGTTTGCAAGAGACAATGCTGACTATCAACATGGAAAGATCTATTTTTGGAAGGACGGAAAGCCAGAGTCCAATACGTCCCATCGGAATCGGGCTGCTACTGCGGGATCCCGTAGGCGCCAACAACTTGGTGATAGAACCTGGGCCTCTTCAACCTCATGTGATTCTGACTCTGATCCTGTTGGACGACGGCAAAATAGTTCCACTTTTTTAGGCCGTACCCAGCCCGACAGTCAGCGAATGGATCGAAGGATAAACCGATCAAGAAGAGGTGCAGAAGGGGCAAGCGAAAAAGGCTTTTCCCTACCTCCACGGATGACAAGGAGCAACCAGGGGATACGCTAATGAACTTCTCAGATAAGTCACTTTCAAGTTCTTGTATGACGGCTCTGAGCAAGGGGCTTTCCTTTATTCCTACCACTGAAGCTAATGATTTTGACACTATGATTGACTTTCACAAATTTTTCAGAACCCTGAGACTTCGGGAGTTCTTCGGCACAAATGAACAGTCGTTTCCATCTAATGATTTTTCGCCCGCTACCACACAGGGCAGTGTTACTCCTGAACAGTCTATTACTCGCCTCCCTTTCAAAAGAAAATCTACCTTTATTCCATCTAAGAATAGAAATTCATCTTTAGATACATACTGTAGACTTGTGGAATATGATGTAAAAAATGTACTTGAGAATAAAAGGCAATATAAAGTCTACAATAACATGTCAAAAATGGAGAGGGATGCTTTACTTGATCTTAGCAAAGACAATACGGTGATAGTGCGTCCTGCAGATAAGGGTGGAGCGACTGTACTTCAACGAGCTTCAGATTATGAAAAAGAAATTCGCAGACAGTTGAATGATCATGCTTTTTATAAATCCTTACCTGCTGATCCTACTAACAAATTAAAAACGTGTATTGATTCTAAGTTACTGTCACATTTTGAAAATGGTGAACTTAGTAAAAATGAATATGAATTTCTTAAAGTAGATTTTCCAATTACACCTATTATATACACTTTGCCTAAGGTTAACAAAGGACTAGATACCCCTTTGAAAGGTTGTCCTATTGTGAGTGGCATTGGTAGTCTTACTGAGAACATTTCTTCTTATGTGGATTTTTATATCAAACCATTTGTACCCATGTTGTCATCTTATGTAAGAGATTCTATGGATTTTATTGAATCATTATATGGTGTTGACTTTGCTGTTGATGATGTGCTTCTTACTACTTTTGATGTTCAGAGTTTATATACCAACATCCCTCATACTGAAGGTTTACTTGCTTTAGAACAATTTTTAACACAAAGATCTGTGGATGTAAAACCGAGTACAGCATCCTTATTGGATTTAGCAAGTATTGTCTTAACTAACAATTTTTTTCGTTTTCAGGATGATTTTTATTTACAAGTTAAAGGTACTGCAATGGGTAGTAAGATGGCCCCTAATTATGCTTGCTTGTATATGGGAGTTTTTGAAAATGACTTTATTTTAAATGAGTCAAATTCTTTTTTCCCTAAGATCTTGCTTTACAAACGGTATATTGATGACATTTTTATGATTACTAAGGCCACACCTGCAGAAATGACGTTTGACGTTGACGTTTTTGAATTATCTTAACTCAAGGACAGAGCATGTGAATTTCACTATGGAATGTGATCCCGTAAGCATTAGTTTTCTTGATGTTCGAGTATACATATGTGACGGGAAACTCCATACCGATCTGTACCGAAAATCAACGGATCGCAATACCATTTTAAGAGGTGATAGTTTCCATCCTAGACATTTAGTTAAGAGTCTACCTATCAGTCAATTTAAGCGCGTGCGTAGAGTTTTTTAGCACGGATGAATCTTACACTCATCAATCTAATGATTTAACTAAAAGATTCTTGAATCGTGTTTACCGTATAGAATGGATCGAAAGTGCCAAAAAGAAATTCAACGAGACATCTCAAATGCAGTGTTTGCGAATAAAACATAATAAAACGCAAGTTCTTAATGCTCCCATTTGCACGATGAAGTACTCCGCATTGGGTGTGGATTTTCGTAGAATCCTAAATAAACATTGGCATATTATTTCAAGTGATCCTAAATTATCAGGTGTTTTTAAAAATGGTCCGAAATTAGTCTTTAAACGTCAAAACAATCTTCGTGACTTGCTTGTTAAATCTGAATATCCGTCATGCAAAAAACAAGGTATTCCAACTCTTTCTCCAGGTAATTATAGGTGTGGTAAGTGTGCTCAGTGTGCTTTTACACACAAATGTAAATCGTTTAGTCATCCACGCACTGGTCGTGATATTCCGATACGGGGTACCATTACCTGTGCTTCCACTCATGTTATTTATTTAATTCGTTGTCCTTGTGGTCTTGCATACGTGGGTAAAACATTTAGACAATTACGCACTCGTATTAGTGAGCATCGCAGTAACATTTGAACTGGAGATATGCGCAGTCCTATAGCGTCTCATTTTAGAAAAGTAGGCCATAACGTCAGCGTTTTGCAGTACATTGGTATAGAAAAGGTAACAAAACCCTCAAGAGGAGGAGATTATGAGAAGAAATTATTACAGAGGGAATGTTTTTGGATTTATACCTTAAATACTTTGTCACCTTTAGGGTTGAATGAGGATTTTGATATTAAGCCATTTTTATAGTGAATCAATTGTATAATATGAATGAATAATGAATAATGGTTGTTTTTTTTGTTTTTTTTATGTGTGTATGTTTGTTTATTATTATTATTATTATTATTATTTTATTTTCTCTTTTTATTTTTATTTATTTATTTTATTTTTATTTTTTTTATTTTTTTTGTAACTTGTATTTGTCACATGATTTCTTGGGTGTGCCTAATTAAGATGATCACCTGTGTCTATTTAAAGTTGACTTCATTATTATATTAACATTGAGCCTGATGAAGACCTGTGGGTCGAAACGTTGCTTAGCTTAAATAAACTCTTTTGGAGCAGCAATTTTCAGTGTGCGGACTTCATACTTTTTTATTTTGTCTATATTATTTAGTTGTCCTGCGCCCAATCTGGGTGTTTGGGATGTGCACACCATTTTTGTATTTTTTGACGCCAACTTGACTCTAATGAATGTTGTGGCACGATGGCCTGGTTCTACACATGACTCTTTTATTCTAGCGCACAGCAGTGTAGGGAATCGACTCAGGGCAGGTGCCGTTCGCGATGGCTGGCTTCTGGGTAAGTAAATGCATATAATTGTTTTTACATAACAGTTAAAGCCTATTGTACAAATAATCTGTTATACTTTACAGGTGACCGCGGTTACCCGCTCAGGCGCTGGCTACTCACCCCATTCTCAAACCCTCAGAGCGCAGAAGAAGTGCGCTTTAATGATACCCACGCTCGTGCGCGCTCAGTAGTTGAGAGAGCCATTGGCCTCCTCAAGTGTTGCCTTGATGCTTCGGGTGGTAGACTTTTATATCAACCAAAAAAAGTATGCCAGATCATCATGGTGTGCGCTATTTTACACAACATTGCACTGATGAATGGTATCCCTGTTCCTCCCGACCTACCACAACACCAGCATGAAGAGCCTGACCCACACCCCCCTCCCCAACAAGAAGGACATCATCAGGGAGCAAGGCTCCGTCAGGAAGTAATGCGCCATTTGTGAAGAACAACAGTGCAAAGGTTCATTTTTTAACAAGATCTTTTAATGTAGATGCAATGTCACCCAGCACAACCCTTATTTGCTTAAGCTCATCTGCGATTACAGTAATTGCATTAATGGTGTCTCTCTGTGTCTGCAGAACAGCCTCAGTCAGCACCCGGCCACTTCCAGCCGTGCCATACGGTCGGGACGCACTTGTGCTGGGGACCTCGGGAAACTCCATAGCCCCTGCAGACTCTGCACTGGGAGTTTCGTCACACTGGGCTCCCGCAGACTCTGCAAGAATAAGGACTAAACCAATTGTGTAATTTATTTTGTTTAATTGAGCACACAAGCAATAAAGTTCTTTACCTGGTTCCCCTGTATCCAGCACATCTGTGTCTCCCTCCTTCTCAGACACAATACCACACACACTGGTTTGGCTGAGAATCGAGGCCATTCGGGTCTCCATTGGGGACAAATCGGGGGCTCCTTTGCCCCCACCAGTCGCACACACACTCTGTCGGTGAGAGGCAAGCCGTTTCTTTGCTCCCACCTTAAGATCGGACCACTTCTTTTTTACATCTGGAACCGTCCTGTTTGCCGAAGCAACTGCGTTTACCGCAGCAGTGATGTGTTGCCACTCTAATTTTTTTTTTTTTATTGGTAATTCCACTGCTGTGGCCACCAAACAAAATAGCCTTCCTTTCATCCACCTCACTCACAAGAACCTCTATTTCTGCCTCAGAGAAATTTCGCTTCTTGCCCTTGCTCTCCATTGCTGCCATGATTTTGTTTTTAAAAAACACAAATTTACTTGCTCCTTTTAATATGCATAGCCAATGAGGTAATTTGCATTGTCTATATATGGTTGAATGTGGGCGGATAAAGGGCGGTAAATTATTTTTTTTTGCGTGCGCAAATTATCAGGTAGGCTGTGATTTATAAAGTGAAAATTGCGTGCAGGTGTGCGTACGCATGGTTTTATAAATCTGAATATTTTTTTGCGTACGCTATTTTTGTCTTTTGTACGTACGTAGATTTTTAGTAAGGATCCTACGCACAGTTTTATAAATGAGGCCCCTGGTCCGTAGAGGCCACGCAGACCAATCAGGAGAAGGGAGGAAGTTGGAAGAGTTGATGGTTGTCCATTCAGTGATAGTAAAGTTGCAGTTTTCTTGCAGAGTTGGAATGAAGAAATTACAGTCTGAATCTGTTGGGAGAGTGAAGGCATAGCAGTCTGTGGTCGAGGCCCCGGTTGGGGTCCCCACAGACATCAACCAGAAGAAGCAGCAGTAGAGGCCAGAAGAAGGGGATCACTGTGAATTTGTCTCTAATAAAGCCTGAGAAAGTCCCACCTCTCCGGGTTTGCTTGACCAATGAGAAGGGTGGAATTTCCAGTCGGGAAATTTCCTCTGTTGGTGATTTATGGATCTTAGTTTCAAGCGTGCTCATTTGCATGTGCAGCTGGATTGGTTGCTGATGAAAAAAACTATGAAAGATTCTTGTAATACTAATATGTTGTGCAGCTATCGACATATCATATACACAATCATTTCGATCTTCAAAGTACCAATTTATAGAGACCAAACATGGTATAGGTGAGGTTACATTGACCGTTGGTTCAATCATGAAATACACAGTATCAAAAAAATTATAGATTTAAAAGACACTACACAAGACAGTAAATCATTCATACAATGTTCTAGGATGCATGTTCATTTATAGATCAGTCCATCTATAAATTAATGCAGGAAAGTCTGTTTTAAAGTCTGTTTCTGTCTTTCCTATGGTCTCTGTCTTGACCACATGACCACATTTTTAACAGCAATAAAACCATCTTATCTGACGGTAGTCATGGTTCTTGCCCTAGTTGGGGGGATGGGACCATAGATCCCAAAGTGAGTTTTAAAGTTTATTTGTTAAATATAACAAATAATTGTGTCTGATTTGTCTCAGTCGTTACATTACAATTACACAAGATTTCTATTTTAAATAAATGCTGTTCTTTTTAAATTTTTTATTCATCAAAGAATCCTGAAAAGTATCACAGGTTATAACAGCAGCAAAACTGTTTCCAACATTGATAATAAATCAGCATTTTAGAATGATTTCTGAATGATCATGTGACACTGAAGATTGGAGTAATGGCTGATAAAAATTCAGCTTTGCATAACAGAAATAAATTATATTTTATATTTTATTATCTGAGCCCGTATGTATAAAACGTCTAAGAAATGCTTTTAAGAATAGTCTTAAGCTGTGTGTCAAAAAAGTGTCAAAAAATTCTTAGTAAAAAGTAGGACTTCTCTAAGAGTAGGACACTTTTATAAAGAAGCTCAAAGCAACTTTCAGTAAAGTCTAAGACTGATTCATGAGTTCACATCTATATATAATTATTACAGTAAAGATAACAGTTGGATGTCGACGGGGGACGAAACGAGAAGGCTATAGAAAAAAGATAGGCCGTTCCATTGGTTTAGGAATGTTAACCATAGCCTGAGTTCTTCACGGCATGCTTGAGTTATGGAAATGAGGTCCTCTAGCACGTGGACGGAGGACGCGAGCGAGAGGAGGTGCGATATAAAGGAGCGGCCTTGCGGAATGATGCGCATAGCGAAATTTAAGTGGCCGAGCAGGGATAGTAACTCGCGTTTGGAACGATTTGGGTTGTCAAGGAAGGTAGATGAGACTAGAATAATTCGGTTGGTTTTCTCTTTGGGCAGAGATGCTTGGAATTTGACTGAATCCAAGTTAATTCCGAGGAACTCGATGGATGTGGCTGGACCCATCATTTTCTCCTGTGCAATAGGGATTCCGAGTTCAGAAAAAACTTTTGGACTGTGAGGATATGTGTGGCTGGGATAGCTTCGGGAGGCAAAATTATTAAAAAATCGTCTAGCAGGTGAATGAGGTGGGGAATGGCGTAATTGTCGACAAAATCCAGCAAATGGCTTCTGATAGCATGTCGAATATGTTTGGGCTGCTTTTGCACCGAAAGTTAAACACACGGCAAAATAGTATTTCCCGTGCCAGCGTACTCCAAAAATGTGCCATGAATCCGGATGGATAGCCATTACTTTGAAGGCTGAAGTAATGTTGATTTTTGCAAGCCAAGTGCCCCAACCTGCGATTTTAATCATGTCGATTGCTTGATCTATGTCATGGTATTTGAGCGAAAATTCGTCGAGTGGAATTAAGCTGTTAATGCTTGGGAACGGAGAATTATGCGGGGCTGATATGTTGATTATGAGACGTTTTTTTGCCCCGAAAATTTTCTTGTAGCCACTCCGATGGGGCTGATATGAAATATGTTGAATGGGGGATTGTCGAACGGACCGATCATGAAACCTGATTCAACTTCTTTTTTTGATCAGATTGTCAACGACTTCAGGTTCTGTGAGGGCGGACTGAAGATTATTACAGATGGTGTTCTGTGAGAGCGGGCATTCTACGCCGGGTTTAAAGCCGTTTTCGAGGCCTGACAGCAGGTATTTGGTAAATTCGGCATCCAGATGAGATAGTTCAAAGTACATGCGTGAAATATTTACAGGAGTCGATAAGTCATTTTTTAATTTTTTTATTTGCAGATTTATACACTGGGCACACGAGACGGGCATGGGCACCGCCGCAGAAATTACAAATGTGCAGGTACTGGCAGCGCGGTCTGACACATTTACCAGCATTAAAATGATTGCAGGACTGCCTGCTGTCTTCGAAGGAGGGGGCTCTCCTGAAATCTTGACTTGCTACAGCGGTTGCGGGACGTGGCACGTAGCTGGTAGATCTAGCTGGGTTAGTTTCTGGGCAGGGTGGAATGGAAGGGTTAACTTGAGGACACGACATTGTCGAGTGTGCCACTGACCTGCAGACTGCACAGCAAATGTTTTTCCCAGAAACACCCTGCTGTGGAGATCTTGATCGAGTGCACCCCAGTATGTGCACTGGTTCCACTGTGAAATTCGCACTGCACTTTTGGCTGAGAAGAGTTTATGGTATGTATAGAAATGCCTGCCCCCATAGGACAGCGCGAGCTCCGCTATGATCGCCAGATAATCATTCAGTTCGCGCTGCCTGTGGAGGAAAGCTGAACAAATGATTTCTGTAAAATGAGCAAAAGCAATAGAAAATTCAGAAAATGATAGTAGACGGGATGAGTGAGTGTTTGCAGGGATTTCTCCGTCACCCTAAAAAACTCAGTCTATTTGCCAGTCTGATTCAGCTGCGGGAAGCAGAGAAAGTAGAGAAGAGAGATCTACATCCGCACCTGAGAGGATCTGTGTACGGATGTTGTGGGACACTGGAGGCGGTTCCATGGCGGTGGCATTAGGTGGGATGGGCATCGGTGTTGCTGTGAAAAGATAATGTTGGGATTTAGTTTGGAGGAAAGAGCTGGGAAGGGTATGAGCCGGGGCTGCGGATGTCGGCGGCGGCCCTTATGCTTAAATTGCCCTCTATAGTTTGATAAGGAAAGTTTGGTGGAGGATAGGAAGGAAAGGAGGGATGAAAGTGAGACGTGTGGGCTTGTGCTGCAAGCGGAGGCTGGGTTGTGCTTGTTTGCGCTACTGGGGCTGCAGGCAACTGAAAAGAGGAAGGGTTAGAAATTGTTGGGTAGACCTGTTAAAAGGCTTGGGCGTGTGCAGCTAGCAGAGGTAGCCTCGCGCTAGTGTCTGCGACGGGCTGGAGGCAACTGAAAAAGAAAAGGGTTAGAAACCTTTACTCTTTACCTGGTACTCTTTACTTAAGACTTACGTGCCATCCAGGAACTTGCGCTCTGCAAGTGAACAACGTCTTGTGGTGCCATCTCAAAGAGGCACAAAATCTCTTTCTCTGACCTTTACCATGACTGTTCCCTGCTGGTGGAATGATCTGCCTATCTCAACCAGAGCGGCTGAGTCCATAGCCACTTTCAAGAAACGGCTGAAGACGCTTCTTTTTAGACAGCACTTGATCCAGTAATACTAACACTTTCTCTACTACTCTATTCTATCCTGTTCTATAAAAAAATAAATAAAAAAAATAATAATAATTCTGCGTTAGATTAAACTGAGAAGGGTCATAGCACTTGCATATTGTTGTCCTACTGTTAGTTTAACTGCTTCTATTGTTCTCATTTGTAAGTCGCTTTGGATAAAAGCATCTGCTAAATGAATAAATGTAAATGCAAATGTAAACCATGGGAGGATATGGCTGAGAGGCTGAAGAGAGGCCGCTGAGCCCGGCTGCAGCCGTCGCTGCTGCGGCATAATCCATGGTGATATGCTGAGCCGCTTTGGGAGGTGGTTGTGGTCTTGCCTCAGTGAACTCTGGGGCGCGGCCTAAGCTTGCTGAAGGCCTGTTGCCTTCGTAGCTTGATGGACGAAGAGAACCGGATCTTGTGTAGGTGGAATACGGTGGTGTTGTCTGAGGCGGATTCTCTCCCTGCGGGCTCTGCTTTGCCTGTTGCCTGTCTTTGAAGCTGATGGTGGCCTTGGAGAGAGGTTAGTCGATTGAAGAGTAACGTAGAGATCGTATAGTTCCGCTTTGTTCATTTTCCGCGAGAACTGTACGTCAGAATTACTCAGTCCTTGCTTCAATCCTACAACGGTCCATTTCCCGATAGGTGGAATCGTCGAAATGGCCGAACGGTAGGAGGAAGCTGGGGAGGAAGTTGGAAGTCTCGCTGGGGGTGGTGAAGACTGGCCTTGGCATCTTTGCGAGCGTGAAGTTGTTCGGGCTGGCGTGCGGCCACGAGAAGAAGCCTGGGGCTCGGGTGCGATGTCAGGCGTAGGAGGAATTATCCCGGGTCTGGCAAACTGCGGCGGATCCATAGGGATGTTTGCTTCGTCGTTGGATGAAAAGCTTTGAGACATGGTAGCAAGAAGGCAAGCCAAGATGCTGATAAACTGTCAAGGAACAGAGGTGGGTTCTGCTGTTATTTATCTTGTCCTGAGTTGATCAATGGATCTAACAACTCAGGGAAGCCTGAAATCCTCATAAAAGTGGCTTGATTTTGCTGCAGGATTTGAAGATCAGTTGGAAAGTCAATGAACTGCCCAAAAGTAGTGGCCAAAAGTGACGCAAAGGAAAATTGACAGATTCACCCTTTATTCAAATAGTATTGAAAATGTGTTAAAGATTTTGTAAGCATATTGTGTAGTTGTGCTTGGAGTCAGTTGTTTATTTGTGATAACACAATGAAACATGCCAAACTGTACAGACATATTTTTTAGCCAGGCTATCATACAAAGAAATTATGAACACATGAAAAAACAAGAGAGGACAATGAAATATTAATAACTGACTATGTTGCAGACAATGTATGATTTTTTATTTATTTTTCTCCTGTGAGCTTTTTAGTTTTTATAAAACCTGTAGCTGTAGTTTGCCCTTTTTTGTCACTTAATATTCAACAATAATATTGATCTGCCTGCATTGACACCATTGTCTGTGAACTGAACAGAGCTTGGACGATGACATTACTGTTTTCTCCAGAGTGAATAAATAGAAATAAATAAATAGATAACTAATGATTTTTACAATGGAAATGTACAGCCAAAACTAACTTTTCCTGTAATCAGTGTAAATCTGCTTTGAAACAATCTGTATTGTAAAAGGTGACTTGAAATAATTTTGTCAGAAAAATACCAGAAAAGTTAATTCACTAACCTTCACTAAAATATATAAAAATATTTCACTCATAATTTGATATGTTTGGTGTGGTCAGTGTCACAGTAGTGCTATTTCAGACCCCATGCTTACTGTGGAATAATGAGCTCAAGTCATCACCTGCTGCATTTTTCCAGTCACCAAAAAATGTAATTATTACTTTTGTAGGTGCCAGGTTTGGGTTGATGTCTTTTATTTTGAAATTTTTATTTTCGGTTTGTTACGTCACTTGTTTTAGGTGCATATTACCTGTTAGTTTGCGTGTGGTTGGCATGGAGGTAGGGGGTGAGTAGCTGGGACGCTCACTTTCTGTTGACCGTTTTCATTTCATTTAGATTTATTTCATTTCATTTCCTTTTGTTTACTTTACTGTCATCATCATCATGTTGCTGTTCTTTTCAATGTTATAATAAATCACCTGGATCAACAGTGGAAACGCGGCAATCTTTAATCCCTCTACTCAGCCTCTTAGCGGTTCCTGGCTGCCGCTATAACTTTCATTTCATTGCTATAATTTTTTTTAAAGATTATTTACAAAAAGAATACCTTGATGATCAACTCCGTCATTATTTAACTCCAATACATCATATTTTTGTTAAAGTGCGTGGCCTCCTCCTCTCTGCTGCCATCTTGTTACTCCTAAGGTTAGGATACCTCTCTAGCACTCTTAAATAATTTAGGAGCTGAGACCTAGTCTTGAAACTTAAGAACCTTTATGAATCACACTTATTCTTAAGTTTAGGAATAAGAGTAAAATTATGTAATTCTTAGAATTTTGACAGGCTTGAGACAAAAATTTTACTCTAAGTGGCTTTATACATACGGGCCCTGGATCCCAGACTGGTATTGGTCTAGGTCTAAGTTGGTCTGCTGTTGGTGTATGTGTCACTGTAAGTGTCGGTTCTTAGGTGGTTTGAGCTAGATGTTCCATTATGTTTAAGGTTTATGTGATGGTTATAATTCTTTAAGACACAGCATGTTATTTGTTGTTATGAACTCAGAGGACGAAACAGACTTCTGGATCCATCAGGACTCACACAGTCCATCCATAATGCTTTCCTTCTCCGACACACCATTCCTGACAAACTGCGAGAGAAAGAGAGAGAGAGAGAGAGAGAGATAGTCACCTCTAAAATTAGTGAACTCGCTTAAAACAAGTGTGCTGCTTCATATTTTTGAGGAATTTGTTGAAACACCATTGTGTCAGTAATGATCTGTTTCGTTTCTCTCTATAAAGCCCCATTCTTCAGAAAAGGATGCACTCGTCTGCTGGACCAGTGTGTTGTGATTGGTCAACCACTTCGAGCATGTTTGGGAAACGTTACGCCTCATACCATAACCCTGAGATTAAACACACTACTAACACAACTCAACCAGGCCTCGCCCCTTTATTTTGCATATGCTTTGGGCAGGAATTATTTAAGTGAGGAATATTGTGACGTGTTTGTTCCTGTTAGAAAACTCAAGTTCAGAAACAGTGCTTATTAATATAAAGAATAACTCGTACTTTGCAATTTTGTGTAACTTTTTCATGCTCAAATAGCATTTAACATTAAATGTAAAAACACCCTTTCATTATTCCAAACTTTTAACTGGTAGTGTTTATCAATTTTTTTATGTGAGCACATGTGAGATTGGAAGGTAAAGATTTTAAATGAATAACTTTCAAAAAATACATTTTGGCCTGTTCCTCACATTAAACTAGTGTGTTCTTTTTTGCCTGAAATTTGCTTTAATGTATGTGTATTCTGCTTTAGTTCATCCAAAAGAACTTCAGTGAATGAAGCATTAAAAGCATGAATCAAAATATCAATCTGCCTTTTCAACAAAACCAGAAACATTCACATGGTCTATCACATATTTGTTGTTTAATACAAATCATTGAGGTTACAGTAAAACGTCTTCGCTGACCATAATGATCCTGAATTAATTTCATCAAATGGCCCGTTTGTGTGGTCGCCCTCTAATTGCTTTCAAGCATCTTACGGCATTCAGGGTCTTCGGCCCTCAGATGCATGGAGCCATTACGCCCCCCAGAAGCTTTTAGCGCTTGACAACTGACATTAATTATAGCACTTAGTGGAGTTTTTAATTACACTCAATTATGGCTCTGGCGTAATAACTGATAGGTAGATTGATATTCTGATAGATTGGTGAGAACATCCTTTTGTGCATGTTCCAAAATTAACACAGTAATTATTGTGTTTTTAGTGGATGAAGAAATGGAAGTGGTGTGGCACAGAGGAAGAAATAGCTAAGGGAATGCCGTCAGATCCAGTCTGACCTTTCAGAGATATTTGGGGTTTTTTTTTGCTCCGATTGGACTGAATATTTTTGTGGATTTCCTGCAAAGCTCTTCACCTAGATAAACCAAACGAAAATTCAAGGGGAACAAACATCATATCTTAGCACTTTCATCAAGCTGCCCCAAAAAACACTGACGTCCAGCGGTCATTGGGTTTTGGAGCCAAGCTAAAATCTATAATATACTAACATCTATTAAGCCATTTCACTGTGCAGCCCCTTACAGCTAATCTTTATTTTGGTTGCATAGCAACCCTTGTGAAAAGTGCACTTAACTGTATTGAATGTGTACTTGTAGTATATTGTTGGAGCCGTATTTAGAATTTTGTGCACTACCAGAAATATGATTGTGCACTACAATAAACTTGTAGAGATTAAATTTGATTTATTTATTATGTATTACAAAACATTATGATTTAAATGTACAAGGGAATTTTATGTTTAATGTTTAACACTTAGACTAACCTGGTCAAGTAAATTTATTGGCTCTTCCTTCTTGACGTGTCACTATGGTGCATGAGTGCAGGTGTTAATAAATGAGTAGAATTGTTTGGCAGAGACAGGTTAGAGTGTGGAGAGCAACAGTTTCTTCAATCGCATGAATCGCATGCTATGGTATCGCTGTTCACACTGATAGCGTTTTCTTGGTTGTTTATTTTGTATTTTTGTTTTAAAAAGTAAACCGGAGATTTTGATCAATAAACACGGCTTTTGTTGTTATGACCGCATTTCCGTGCGTGCTTTATGGACGTGTGTAGGAAGAGACTCCTCCTCTAACCTCAAGGGGCTAAAGAAAGTTTGAAAAGGATATTAGCCTTGACTAAATACTAGTCACACAGGCATAAGCAATATCTTTATAAACATTTATGTCTCTGCTATTAAATTATCTAATTCAGAACGAAAACAAATATTCTCCTGTTTATGTAATCTGTATGAAAAGATAGAGATGTCAGTCGTTCTCATTTGGCAACTCATCTGCGCCTACAGAGAGCGCTATTGAAACGAGTCTCAGGTACACGCCCCCCGCTCAGTCCTGCCCTCTGTTTGTCCCCTCTATCTCCGCTGTGCTCTGCCCACTTTTCCAGCATTTTTCAAATATTTCCAGTGGGTGGAGTCAGGCTCTGACCAGGGGTTGAGTTACCCTTTAAAGGGATAGTTCACTTTGAAATTAATTTTTGGTATGTTTTAGCTTACCTCAAAGGCATCCAAGATGTAGGTGTCTTTTTTTCCGGAGTAGTTTCAATTTTGATATTTTTAGGTCAAACCGTTCTTGTCTGTCAGTCATATAATGCAGGTCTATGGTCACTGTCTCAAAACAGCATGCACAAAGTCCAAATTAAACAATTCCCCATCGTCCAAATTAAACAATTCCCCATCGTAAGTACACATTGATGGCTTAAGACACGAAACGAGCGGTTTGTGTGAGAAAACGAACAGTATTTATATAGTTTTTGTCCTCTTGTAAACACACACACCCAAATGATCAGAGGACGCGGGTGCTTCGGTCTGCGCAAGCGCCGGAAAGCGACGGAAAAGGTCAGAGGGCGCGGGCGCTTCGATCTGCGCAAGCGCCGGAAATTATCTCTTGCGCGTGTACGTCACTCATTGTTTACACAGAGATTTCGGAAGCCTTACCTTTCACTGTGAAGATCTAAACATATTTAGACGTACAGGAAATGGCAATGGAAGACGATTTCGATATATCAACAGACAACGTTGAATTTTTTACACAACCATATTTATTTGAACCAGAGTACACCGATCAAGAATCACGAATGGAACATAGCAATGCCACAGCTACAAGACGACGACGAGGACATTGACAGTACCCAGTCATACACCTGCCTGACTGAAGATCCCGAGTTTTCTCCGCTGTTGAGCCGCAGCGTTTTGCACGTTGTTGGCAGGTGTATGACGGGGTACTGTCAATGTCCTCGTCGTCGTCTTGTAGCTGTGGCATTGCTATGTTCCATTCGTGACAACATATGCTCTCTACTTCTGTTGGCATCTCACAACACTTGCTACAAGAACACCACCAATTTTGCAGAGATCTCTGTCTCTCTGAGGCTTGAAGACGTGCTGCTGCAGCGGATGCTTCCTCTATCGCTCTGAGTTCTTGATCGGTGTACTCTGGTTCAAATAAATATGGTTGTGTAAAAAATTCAACGTTGTCTGTTGATATATCGAAATCGTCTTCCATTGCCATTTCCTGTACATCTAAATATGTTTAGATCTTCACAGTGAAAGGTAAGGCTTCCGAAATCTCTGTGTAAACAATGAGTGACGTACACGCGCGAGAGATAATTTCCGGCGCTTGCGCAGATCGAAGCGCCCGCGCCCTCTGACCTTTTCCGTCACTTTCCGGCGCTTGCGCAGACCGAAGCACCCGCGTCCTCTGATCATTTGGGTGTGTGTGTTTACAAGAGGACAAAAACTATATAAATACTGTTCGTTTTCTCACACAAACCACTCGTTTCGTGTCTTAGGCCATCAATGTGTACTTACGATGGGGAATTGTTTAATTTGGACGATGGGGAATTGTTTAATTTGGACTTTGTGCATGCTGTTTTGAGACAGTGACCATAGACCTGCATTATATGACTGACAGACAAGAACGGTTTGACCTAAAAATATAAAAATTGAAACTACTCCGGAAAAAAAGACACCTACATCTTGAATGCCTTTGAGGTAAGCTAAAACATATAAAAAATTAATTTCAAAGTGAACTATCCCTTTAAGTGTCAGAAAACATTAATTTCACACTTAAGTATATTACTTTAAAATGTATTATTTCTGTAATAAGTACTCTTTTTAAAAATATGCTGAAATGTACTTTTTCACAAGGAAACTTCTGTTGTGTCAGGGCTGGATCTTAGTGGAATGATGTTACTTAATGAATTTGATTAACTATGTTTTAATAAATATTTGTGCACTTGTGGACTCTAGCACAGACAACCAGCACTAAATGAAAGTTGATTGTCCATGAAATATCCAGTGCTGGAGTCCCAAACCTCATAAGCACACACACATACATGATCAACTGATCACTCCCAGACAGAGTTTCCACAGAGGGAAAATATGAAGTCATGTTCACTGGAATTATATTATTCCATGTCTAAATTGCATCCAATTTTTCAATATTATTTGACATGCTGTGTTTCCTGTGCAAACAAATGTGCCCACAACTTAAACAACATTAACTCAATCAGAGTGATATCATTTCAAAAGAATAAAAATAACTTACAAAAAAAAAAAGTATTATTTAATCTTCTAAAACCCATAAACCCAAGATCTATAAACAAGAATTTAGCACTAACATGCCACAATAGAACCAAATACTAAATATCTGAAGACTGTACTTTTTGAATGTGATTGGAACTTAATTTTCTTGTATTTTATTAAAGCTGTTTTTTACAAAAAAAAAGTGATCTTGATATACCATGGTATTTTCACAGAACTCCAAAGAATATCACGGTAAATACCATGGTTATTCATGGAAAACACCCTTTTGAAAAAGAAATGTAATTGTACTGAATGCGCACTAGTAGTGTATTTTAAATTAAAAGTATATATTTTAGTATATATTAAAAAAAAAAAAAAAAAAAAAATGGAAATAAAAGGCGACTTAAGTGTATTTACAGAGAGTATATTTTCATAACTATGATTTAAATACACTTTGTAACAAAAAAAATTGCTCTGTGTAATAATGTCTGTCATGTGACTGTAGATGAGATGGACTACAAAACAGAAGGGAATCAAGCAAACATTGAATGTTCACAGAGGAAGAACTGTTCAATAGAAACAATATAATAGAAACAGCAGATATGGAACAAATACTGGGAATGACTTTGGCTGGAGAATAACACGATGGGATCTGCAGAATGGTGTCAGAGCCAGAGTCTACTAAAGAGGGAAAAAATCCAAAAAAGGTAAGTCCAAAGAGCATTAACAAAACCCTACCTGGTGGGTGACCAGACCTGTGACATTACACCCATCCTCAAGGACGCCATGACATTGATGGAAGTCATCAATGAGGTCACAGTCCAGAATATCACAAGCTGGAACCCATCATCTCTCCTCTGGATCGTAGACCTACCAGTCTATCAGGTATTAATGACCCCTGCCCCTCTGTCTGACATCGAAGAACTTCTGACCCCGCCAGAAACCACGTCCACCGGGAGCCCATAGCTGCTGTCTCCCTCGCTGAAAGCAATTTTGGAAGGACGATAAAATGTGCTGCCTTCCAGAACCGATCCACCATAGTCAGAACCACTGTATTGCTACCAGATGGGGGTAGGCTAGTGGCAAAGTCCATGGCTATCTGGGAACAGGGCCTCAAAGGCACAGGCAGCGGCTGGAGTAGCCCTGCTGAGGGCCGATTGAAGGTCTTACTGATAGTGCAGACCAGACAGGCCAAGATGAACTGACGAAAATCCCACGCCAGCGAACGGTTCTAAACGGTTAACGTTTACTGAGATCACGTGACTTTGGCGGTTTGAAACATGCTCCGAACCACTGATTCAAAACAAAAGATTTGTAAAGGTTTCGAAGCTTCATGAAGCAGTGTTTCGAAAGCGCCCATCATTACAATGTATAATGTTATGTTGTGTGTGCTCATGAATCGAGACCACCTGCTCTAAATAACAATATGTGATCTACTATGGTTTACTAATGTTTTGCGAAGTTATGCATCAAAACGTGGCACAAAACCCTTAAGTGTGTATACTGTTTACAGGTGTGTTGGAGGTGACTTTTCATACAAGAACACTGTATATTTTGGTCTCTATCTAGAACAAATATGCTTTTTGTATTCCGCTATTTAAGACCTTTTCAATGATGTATGATACAAGACTGCTATATATGATGCATACAGACAGTGTTGGGGTAGTTACTCAAAAAAAGTAATTAGTTACTAGTTACTAGTTACTTCTGTAAATTGTAATGAGATTACTTTACTAGTTACTGCATTTGAAAAGTAACTTCACTACTTATTACTTTACTTTCCCATTTCTTAATTTACCCTGTAGATACGGACAAACATCATAGCCCTATCATCACTTAGCCTGTCCAAATAGTGTTTATAAATGTAGCCTATACAAAATGGCATGTAAAACCATATGAAAGAATAATATCCATGTCTGCACAAAGAAATATGCCTCACTGTAAAATCCACAAACAACAGGATAAAGGACAAATGTCTGCGGTGGTAGACACATAATCAGGGCTGGACTGGGACAAAAAAAAAAAAAAACGGCATTTTGGCCATAATAATAATAGCACACTAATATACTGTAAAACAAATGCACTGAAAAATAAAGGAAACTTTCATAATTAGTTTTGTACTAATTTCTATACTTGAAAGAGATATAAGCACATAATCTTTTATTTTGACGGAAAACATGGTTTACAAACGCGTCTCATTAAATTTATAGTAAATTACGGTAATCGTCAACTATGCAGATGTGGAAATAATGTGTTACTGGGTAATGGGTTCCTACACTCATGACATTCCATACACAAAAGATAAATATATTTGAAATATATTTTCAGAGTATATTTTAGAATATATGCAAATATTTCAAATTGGCCCAATAAATATATTTCACACTTAACATCATATATTTTAGTTGTATTTCAGAATATATTTCAATGTATTTGGAATATATGCCACATATATTTTGACACTTTTGGGGATCCATACAGAAAAAAAGTACATTGAAATATATTCTGAAATATAACAAAAATATATGATGTTAAGTGTGAAATATATTTATTGGGCCAATTTCAAATATTTGCATATATTCCAAAATATACTCTGAAAATATATTTCAAATATATTTATCTTTTGTGTATGGGATAGCCTAAGTGTTTTGAAAGTAACTGTTAGTTCTGCTTACCGCAGGCTCTACACT
This sequence comes from Vimba vimba, assembly GCA_022828995.1. Classification (NCBI taxonomy): domain Eukaryota; kingdom Metazoa; phylum Chordata; class Actinopteri; order Cypriniformes; family Leuciscidae; genus Vimba; species Vimba vimba. The sequence goes on along the minus strand of CM040818.1, from coordinate 13,818,870 downwards.
TTCTCATCTCTGTCTCTGTCCTGATCCTCCTCACTATCCTCATCATCAGCCACAGGAGCTGATGAAGGTCATGCTGCTGCAGAAAACATTTTGACACATTTTACAGCGTCTGCTTGAAGGGCCTGTGTCTATTTTTCACGCTATTTCTCTGCACATTCCTTGCGTTTCTTCTCCATCTCTCAGACTATTTTGACAGATACACACTGACACACGTGCACGCTCGATCAAAGCCCAAAGGGGGAGGTGTTTAAAGATGTGATTGGACCAGCCCAGTGTCAATCAAGAAAAGATCCAATGGGCCACGGTGTTTCATGGACCGGTCAGCTATCAGGAAAAAAAAACTGACACAGACTTTTTTAACTAATGCATTACACCGGCACGCACTTACTTAACCCAGCGCCACCAATTAAGCAAAACGAATGGGCTGTACGATGTACGAGTTTTATGGTCCGTTAAGAAGAAGAAGAAAAAAAGAAGAGATGTCGACCCAAAAGGCACGTCCGCCCACTGGGAATCTCCCGGTAGTCCCGATGGCCAGTACTTGCTGCCTGGGCATACAAAGTGCATTTCACGCGAATATTTTTGTCCTTTCGAGCAATAAACTGAAAGTGATGTGAATATTGCCACTGGCCGAACCCCCCTGTCTCCGTCTCCATTTCCCGCTCCCCTTCGCACCAGCAGCTACGTCACTCAAATCGATCTCTATGACAACGGTGCACGCGCGCACACACACGTACACAGACAGACATGCACGCAGCACAAACAGATCAGAGCTTTACACGCAGGCAAAAATGGCTAGGGTAACGCAGGAAAGCGCGTTCCTATAGTCTAGTAAAGTAGTGTAGTTACCGATATTTTTAGTGTAATGCGTTACTTTATTTCGTTACCCAAAAAAGTAATATCGTTACTGTAATTCGTTACTTTGTAACTCGTTACCCCCAACACTGCATACAGATTACATTTAATAATCATCCAATATTTCAGAAAAATTTAAAAACCTTTTAAGAGTCAGCCATATTCCTTATGGACATATTCCTTATGGCACTGTAAAGCCAAGCTTCTAAGCTTTAAAATGAGACCAATTTTGTGTTGGTCAAACAAGTGTATATAAAGGAAATCGATGATAACACGATGATTGCAGCCCGGTTCATCAGCCCGGTACCGGGTTGCTTCGGATTTAAGGGGATAAGTACATGACATAAAGTTTCAATAAAAAAAAAAAAAAAAAAAAAAATATATATATATATATATATATAAATTATAAAAGACAGAAGCCTTATTACCTTATTCTGAATTTATGATACACTCAAAATATTCCACAACAAATCCTTTAAATTTAATGTATAAATAAAAACAAAAGTAAGCAGTGTTGGGCTCACGTAACCCTCTCATTAGAATCAAAATGTTTCAACATTAGCGATGTATTTGGATGCTAAACTATTCTTTATTATAGGCTTTGTACTTCACTCGTGTTCCAATATCGACGGAAAAAATCATCCTCTTCACACGCGCAAAAATGTGCTTGGAAACATCACAGTGGAGCGGTGCTTACCATGAATGGTACAAATTGTACTACTGACTATTTAAACAGAGCAGTGTAATTTTTATATGTTAGGTTGACTATTTTATTATTATATTTTATTAGGGCTAAAGTGAACAGGCTGCGATGTCAAGATTGCAATGCTGGAGTGTGTGTGTGTGTGTGTGTGTGTGTGTGGCACGGGCGCGATTGAATAGAGGACACATAAAAACATACATAAAATGTTTTAGTTCATTCCTACTTCCATAGGAATACATTGAAAACGCTCGCTCTACTCCGCACCATTATTAATGTCTGTGCGGATGTCCGTATTTTACTTTCGCTTTTAAGTTAGCAATTTAAAAGCCCTCAGCGCTGTCACACGTCGATTAACCGGTGGAAAAATATTCCCACAGTCACCTCTCTAATACATTTATATATAAATACTATAGGCCTACCTGATTTTGAACACAAGAGGGCAGCATAGCACTATAAATGACACGATTCATTTATTTTTTGGACTAAAAGAACATTCAGGCTATTTTTAAACTTAAACATAATTCTTAAAAAAAAAAAAAAAAAAAAAGAATAAAATGGGTTTAGTTCTGATATTTGAGATTAGGCTTTTAGTGTTTCCTTTTTTGACATTACTTTAATCCCTTGCCATAGCAAAACCGTTTGAGATATTTAATATCCGTTCACAATTTAGCATCTTTAATGTATTTTCATCATGTTGAAAAAGTTTGGTGTGAATAAAATAAACCACTTAAGGGGAATGGGTAAAAATGCCGAGGCTGATTTTGCAAATAAATCCACATTCAAACCAAAATATCAAAATATCTGAAAAAAAGTGCACAGCAATGAAAGGGTGACACTCTAAAACATCAAGAGTGCCCCCCACCAGTTAATCGGCGTGTGACACCGCAGGGGGCTTTTGAATCTAACTTAAAAACGAAAGTAAAATATGTTCATCTGCACAGACATTGATAATGGTGCGGAGTAGAGCGAGCGTTTTCAATGAATTCCTATGGAAGTAGGAATGAACTAAAAAAACGTTGACTGTTCTGCTCGTTCCTCGCCGTGGACGCACACCGTTATGAATGCCCGTGCAGCCATGAGCATTTTAGTTTAATTTTAAAATTAGCACCTTTCGGGGGGCGGATTGCTTGAATTTATTTTACAAAAGCACAATGTTGTGTTTTATTGCGACTATACACAAATATAAGTTAACACTTTGAAGTTTGAATGTCGTCCTGTATGAACAAAATGACGGAGTATGTTTTTATGTGTCCACTGTTCAATCGCGCCCGCGCCACACACACACACACACACACACATTAAATTTAAAAGATTTGTTGTGGAATATTTTGAGTGTATCATAAAATCAGAATAAGGTAAGACAAGTAATATTTTCTCTTTTATTTATATATATATATATATATAGTTTATATATAGTTTATATATATATATATATATATCACCCTGGTGCCTTTAGGTAACTAAAGGCACCGGGGTTGCGGTGCCACCAGCTTGGGCCCGTAATCGCAGCTATATTTTAGTTTGCCATACATGCTTGTCAGTACAGCAGCACACTTTAACCATATTTCAAAGACAATATAAGTAATTTTGTCATCACAACTCTCGGGAGATTGGTGTGGTAATAGGGATTGGCATGGTAATGGATATGGCAATGTTAATGTATTTGGTCTCGGCAGAACAGATCTGCTACGCTGATGTTGCTGCAGAGCAAGTACAGAGACTTGCCACTGCCCATACATTCACAGACATTGCTAAGACCCTGTTTACACCTGGTCTTAAAGTGTCCCTATTATGTTTTTTCAAATATTCCCTTCATGCAGTGTGTAATATAGCTGTTTGTGAATGTAAACGTTCTGCAAAGTTGTAAAGTCGAAGGTGCACAATAAATTAAGTCATTGTCTACCAAAAGAAAGAATCGATTCAGAACCGCATTAACGAGTCATTTGCCATTCGAATCTCACTGCGTGACAGCTCTACGACACTAGAAAAAGATATTTGCATAATGCCCGTTGTACGTTGTCCACCCGCAAACTACTTGACCAGCCCTCAAACGTCATTTTACTGACGACTGCTTCTCAAATCTTGGAGTTCAACGCAGGAATCGCAAAGCACTTTGCGGTCAGTAGTCAGTACTCAGTTTATTTGGACCAATTTGCTACTCAGAATCTCAAATGTAAGTATGATTAATTATTGATGCAATTATTTTCTATATGGTGTTCATATAGTACTATACTTAGTTTTTTGTTTTATATTGTGTAAGTTTCCAGCTAACCAGCGTACACACGTTATTACTGTCTTAATGAAATAATTCTGCAAATCAGCTGTGGGCCACTATTACCTAAAACTGTGTCTATTAATGCAGATTGTCTGGCGTTCTTACTACTTTGAGTAAAGATAATGGATGGAGCAAAATTGGTTTAGCAAACTTTAATGATGCATCACAGTATTCACGTTAGTGCTCGGCTAGTGTATGCACCGTTATTGATACAGTTAATACAGTTCCCGCATGTGCACCGCAATAAATTTGAAATATATGCATTGGTTTGTTGACGGACATACTCGTTAATGCTGATGGTGAGGAATTACAGTTGAAACATCTCATAATGTACCTCAAACTGAGTAGCATATCACTCAAGTGAAATCTGCTCAAGTCGTCCTTGCGATGGAGGTTCGGGTCGAATAAATATTTCTTCCAATGTTTCATCATGGAACTCGCGCTCGGATTGATATGGTAAAATCTACTCCATTGTTACTGTCTTTACAGTGTGTATAATCGCTGAGCTTTAGGAAGCCTTTGGACGGAGCTGAAGTTTTGGTAATGGGCGTTTATCTTACAACTTGCGTTGTAAGCGGCCGACCAATCACAACAAACTGGGTCATCTGGCCAATCAGGGCAGAGTAGTCTCGCGGAAAGGAGGGATGTTTGATTCGTTTGAGAATCATTGAAAAATGATGTGCAATGTATATTATGAGAAAATGAAAGTTTCTTTTGACCTTTGATGCATGTAAACCTGTTGTAGGAGACCTCCAGAACAAAACCAGGAGCCTTTAAAACAGCATAATAGGGGCACTGCGTTTTGGTAAATCAGATCACAAGTGTACGACGATCAGATAACAAGCTTGTCCACTTTCTCCCACTTCCAGAGGTAGTCGAAAAAGCATTCGATCGGATTGCTTTTGTAGTGTAGACTCTCATATGGTTAAATACATTCGAACAGCCACAAAAGACCACCTATTGAATTCCTTTTTTTTATTATTGAATACGGATACCCACCCGTTTGTTTTTCAGTCGTCTCCGGTCGCTCCTGCTGCTCGTTATATGCTCGCGCTGCAAGCAGAGCAGCTGATGCAATTATCGCATACCAATGTGCATTGGCTCGTTTTAATACTCTCGATGTAGATTGGTCTCTCAAGGCGATCCAAATTATGTTGTCACGTTGAAGTTACATCTCCCGTTCCCTCCTTCAGAAAACGAGGGTTACATTAGTAACCGAGACGTTTTAGAAATGAGCATCCTGCTGCAGACAGTAACTATAGCAGAATATGATATGTTCAAGGTCAATGCATGATATCAAAACCAAGCTTTCCAAAGAGTTTAAGGTTTAACTCTATCTCACAGCGATGGCTTCCAGGAATATGGCACGATTTGAACGACAGGCTTGTTAGCAGATTATGAGATGTGATTTAGGCTGTCTGATTATTTGTTGCCTGACTGTTGATTCATGTGTTTGTACACTGAATTTATATGACTTCATTGCTTTGATAAAACTGCTGTTGGTTTATAATGCTTATAAAACAATTATCTTTTCAGCTACTGCCCCTCACTCAGGGATACAGTCATCAAACAGCTGTCCAGACTCTTCATACGTTAATGCATGGATTTGTTTTATGCATGCAATTTATAGTTTTTATTAACATGGATTTTTCAGAACAACTGTTCCTACATTGTTGTTGTTGTTGTTGTTGTTGTTTTTTTGAGGAAAATCACAGCTCAATTGTGGTGGGATGCAGGTGACTGTGAGCTGATCAGTGAGACGTTTAGCTGGAGAATGAGGCACATGTGTTTGCATTTACCCAGTGGTCGAGCAACATATAAAATCACATCAGAATCCATCTGAATGTATGGCAATGCTGAAGGCCACAGCAACTCATATGCAGCCTCATTCACATGACATCATGGTGGTTTGGGATTTTCAGGGACCACCAATGCTGAAATGTCAAGACCAAGTAGAACGGGAACTTTCCAAACCCTTTCAGTCCAGCATTGTTATGCTTTTAAATGTTGTGCTAATATTGACCAACAGCATAATTTCATGTATCATGTTCTCTTCATGTGGTGATGACTGATTTGTGAACGTGACAGTATGAGGCTTTTATGACAAAACACTGGAATGTCGACCTGTTCGCTCAAGCACTGGACACATTTTGTGTTATATAGGCTATGTTTGGAGTGACTAGCTTCCTGTTGCCTGCATATGTGCAACAGTGTGCATTATGCAAATTCACTACCCAGATAGCAAGCAATCATTGAAACAATGTTGATGCGGCAACGCTTACTGCATTGAATTAATGTTACAAAGTGATGTTGGTTCAATATCACTTTTGCACCCGCAATTATTGTAAAAACAATGGTGAGATTTCAACAAAAAATCTATGATAATGTCATTGAATCAACATTATGAAGTGGTGTTGGTTCAATATCACTTTTGCACAGAGAATCAACATTACTGCTGTTGAATCAACACTGAAAATAACAAAAGGAATCGTTGGTTATATTGTTCAATCAATTTTACGACGTGATGTTGATTCTGAACAATGTAAAACAATGTTGCCATCTTATGTAGGCTACCAAGTTAATGTTGAAACAGCATTAAAGGGGTTCTTTATATACTTTTACAAAGTCTTGAGCCTCAGCTAGGGAACCAATCACAGAACGGGGAGGGAGCAGCAAGACGATGACGTCATCTATGCGACACACAGAAGCAGTTTGTTTATCTATAGCATAGACAGTATATAAACTGGACACAGCGACCCCATTGGATTCAACGGTGACAAGTGAAGTCAATTAGAAGCACTAACTTCCTGATGGTCGAGCGTACTGCGCAGACTCAAACTGAGCTTGACGACGTAGATGTGACGTGAGCAACCCATCTGTCTTCTAGTAGCTGTGCCAAGAGAAATCTGAATCATTCCCTTCCGAATCTTGCAGAGATGGAGAGTGTGAGTAGGAGGTGTCCATGAGATAGGAGCAGGAGAAACTTTTGCTAAGTATTCTGATTAATTACTTTGCCATTTTGCCTCCACGTCCCCCCGATTGCGTGCAAGCTTCTCCTCCGCGTGGGTATGACGCAATCGTTAGCCTATTTTTACAAAAAACGCTTCTACGGGGCCATAACGTAAGATACAAGGTAATGGAGCCTTTTATACATTTTCGTGTTTCTTTAGAAATAAATAATGGACAAATGGAGTCTTTAAACGCCTCAGATGTAAAGTTATTCGCTGTCAAAGTGACGCCAAAATGAATGGGAGTCAATGGGATGCTAACAGCAGGTGATGGTCTGCTAGCCAATGGCGGCGCCCGGGGAAACTTCAAAATAATATGAAACGCTGCCCCCCTGATCTATAGCCGTGTTTCCACCGCAGGAACTTTCCCCAGGAACTAGGAACTTTAGGCTGGTACTCGATGTGTTTACACTGCAGGAACCAGGGTCTAAATGAAGTTCCGGGTAAATATTTCCCCCTCCGATAGTCCCTGCTCATGAGGTAGTACTTTTTCAAAGTTCAGGAACTTTCAGGGGTGGGACTTGTGCGCTGCACAAGCTGATTGGTTGTGTTCACGCCGCATTTTGGTTGGATGACTCCACGCAGCATTTTATTTATTTTTAACCTCCCTTTTTAAAAAATCTATGCGGTTCGTGTCGTGGCTTCATGGAGTAAGAGTTGTCTGTCTGCAAATATGGAATTTAATTAAAAAAAACTGGTGGACTGGCGACGAGTTTCAGGCTTTATTAAGGGTATTTGTGGAAGAGGAAACTTTCTGCGCGTTCGTCCCAGCCATCTCACGGTCAATGTCCGCAATAGCTGATAACATACAAGTTTAATATCTAACGTTAGCATTACGAGCTTACTGAACACGCTTTATCAGTGCTCGTCTCTTTTCCGCCACAGCTTTTATTATTAAGTCATTATGTTTACACATTGTCATCTATTGCAAGGCAAGTGTGTTGAGGGATTTTGGCACATAGCCATGCCTAGGTTTGAGTATGACTCTCGAGTCACCTGGACCAAACTCTAAGCATGCTGCGCTCACCGAGAGCGCGTGCAGGTCACCTACGCGCTTAACTGAAGCGAGAGCCAACAGAAACACTGTTTTGAATGACAGGTGTTTGAGGCTAGTCGTTTGGATGGGCTCGAAAGGGGGACCTTTCATGGCCTCCAAAACTGTAGAGAGGTCCCACATAGGGACCGAGGGGGGCCTGGGGGGATTCAGCCTCCTAGCTCCCCTGAGAAAGCGGATGACTAGATCGTTCCTCCCTAATGACTGACCGAGCGTTGTTTCAGAGAACGCTGCGATAGCCGCCACATAGACTTTGAGCGTGGAAGGGGCTCTGCCCTTATCCAACAGCTCCTGTAGGAAGGAGAGAACCTCCGTTACCCCACAATCGGGGGGTGAAAAACCCCGAGCCGTGCACCAGCTGGAGAATACAGACCACTTTGCAGAGTAAAGCCGTCTAGTTGACAGTGCTCTAGCCTGAGTGATAGTGTTTAGCACCCCTACTGAGAGATCAGCGGGTACCCGTTGAGCGCCCACACGTGGAGGGACCACAATTCCGGGTGAGGATGCCAAATGGAACCCCTGGCCTGCGAGAGGAGGTCCCTCCTCAACGGCACTGGCCACGGGGCAGTGTCTGCTAGCTGCATCAGGATTGGGAACCACGGCTGGTTCATCCAGAGCGGCGCTACGAGCAGCACTGGGCATTTCGTTTCCCTGATCCGTTCTAACACCTGAGGCAGGAGGGAGACCAGGGGGAAAGCGTAGAGCGGACAGCGCGGCCACGTTCGGGACAGCGCGCTCTCGCTCTTGGGAAAGAACGCGGGACAGTGAGCGTTTTCGTGGGACGCAAACAGGTCCACCTCTGCTCTGCCGAATCTCTCCCACAACAGCCGGACTGTTTGCGGGTGTAGAGACCACTCGCTCGTAGGAATGTTGTTCCTGGATAGTCTGTCTGGTCCCAGATTCTGGATCCCTGGCACATGCACTGCTCTCAGCGAGCGCAAGTTGCGCTGAGCCCATAACAGGAGGCGTTCCGCCAGCCTGTACAGGTTTGGGGATGTGAGACCGCCCTGGTGATTTATATAGGACACCACAGACATATTGTCCGAACGGACTAAGACGTGTTGGTCCTTGATTTGGGGATGAAAACGCGTCAGCGCGTTGTCCACTGCCATCATCTCCAGGCAGTTGATATGTTGGAGCTTTTCGCGTTCTGACCACAGGCCGAAAAACGCTCTGCCCTCGAGCAGCGCTCCCCATCCCGATGTGGAGGCGTCTGTCGACACCACTATCACTCTCGAGGAAGTCCCCAGGCTTACACCTGATTGGTACCAGTCGCTCGTCTTCCAGGGTTTTAGAGCTTTCACACAGCTCTGATCGACCCTGAGACGCAACGAGCTGGATGCCCACGCTCTGCGCGGCACTCGCTCTTTCAACCAGAACTGCAGAGGGCACATGCGGAGCAAGCTCAGCTGGAGAACTGACGATGCTGAGGCCATAAGACCTAGCATCCTCAGAAATTTCCTGAGCGTGACGGTCACGCCGCAGTGAAAGAGTTTCGCCGTGCGCTGGATGTCTAGTACGCGCTGTGGTGACAGCCGCGCTATCATAGACTGCGAGTCCAGAACTGTGCCCAGGAACGAAGTCGTTTGACTGGGGTTCAGTGAGCTCTTCGCCCAGTTGACTCTGAGACCAAGATTCTCGAGGTGCTCGAGTAAAATGGCCCTGTGCTCCACGAGTTCTGATCGCGATTGAGCTAGAACCAGCCAGTCGTCCAAATAGTTCAGCACTCGCATGCCTCTGAGTCTGAGGGGTGCGAGCGCTGCGTCCATGCACTTCGTAAATGTACGAGGTGCCAGGGACAAGCCGAACGGCAGGACTGTATACTGGTATGCCTGACCCTCGAAGGCGAATCTCAAGTATCGCCTGTGACGTGACGCTATCTGTATTTGAAAATACGCGTCCTTCAGATCTATCGTCATGAACCAGTCTCCTCTGCGAACTTGCGTGAGGATTTTCCTGGTTGTGAGCATTCTGAAACTGCGTTTCACTAATGCTTTGTTCAGTTGTCTTAGATCCAGTATGGGTCTGAAACCCCCGTCTTTCTTGGGGACCAGAAAATATCTGCTGTACAGCCCCTCTCCGCTTTGAGCTCGCGACACGGGCTCTATAGCCCCTTTGCTCAACAGTTTTGATATTTCGTCGCAAAGTAGGTGTGCTACTTCCGAATTCACCGTAGTCTCGATGCGCGCTGTGAAGCGGCGAAGACGTCGACAAAACTGTAGCGAGTAGCCTCTCTTTATAATGCCTAGCACCCATTCCGAAACCCCCGGAAGCGCTGCCCATGCATCTGCATGGGTGGCTAAGGGTTGGATGCGAAGTGCGCTCTGTTCGTTGGGCGACAGAGGTGCTTCGGTGTGCTGCAACATAGGCGCAATGCCTGTGACATTCGAGGCGGAGGGCGCGCTGATCACAGCGGGCAGAACGCTCGTCCTCAACACGACTACGGTGCTTAACCGAGTGGGGGAGGGCTGAGCGGGTCCCAAAGGACTCATGGTGTCTGTGAGTAAGTGTGGGCGCGGGGAAGCGGGCACATTTACTGCTTTGGATGCGCTGTCTGCCTGGGCAGAGCGAGCGCGCACCGGTTTCGTTTTTACAGAAACCCTGTGACATGCATGACAGTGTTTGTGGGCACTGGGGAGTGGGCACGTTCACTATGTTGTTTGCGCGATCGACCTGAGTCGATTTTATGGGCGCGCGCCCTGTGTGAAGGGCTGTGCTTGTGTGTAGAGATGGGCACTGTACAGTGGGCATCAGTACTACATTTATTGCACCATCAGCCGTGGCCGGAATACCAGAAAATACACTCTTTACAGGATTTATCTGGGTAGCCGTAAAAACGGCTTTTGTGTGCAGGCAAGCGGGCAGCTGTACGGGCTTGCGCGTTGCAGAAGACGCTGAGACAGTCGCAATTCCTGGAACTGAGACAGCGGCGCGCTTGGGTGAGGGTCCGGCCGCAGCGGGACTCACACACCGGCGCATTCCTAGGCATGCTAGGATGTTTTCGGGGCTTCCGGTTTCACCGCAATCCTCGGCCACGGCCCACGCGGAGCGGGGCGGCGGTTGGCAGAGCGAGAGCGGGGTCTCGAGCTGCGTTGTTGTCGGTGTTGTGACGAAGCAGCAGGAGGAGGAGGCTGTGGCTGAGAGCTCCGTGGGGTCGGTTTAGGAGACAGCGGGGCATCGAGGAACGCGGTGCGCTCAGACTCAGCCATATCCGAAAGCGTTAGCCACAGGTGTCTCTCAGCTACAGTGGCGGAAGCCACACACCGTCCCATGGCTTGAGCAGCGGACTTAGTAGCGCGGAGAGTGAGATCCAAAGCGCTTCGTAAGTCCGAGAGGCAGATCGCATCAGGTCCCATCTCGTCCGGCTTGCGGAGGAGATCTCCCTGGAAGATCTGCAGGGTAGCCATGGTGTGTAGCGCAGACGCGGCCTGCCCAGCGGCGGAAAAGATTCGCGTGAGCAGCGTCGACGTCGTGCGGCAGGCTTTGGACGGCAACACCGGTTTCGTCCGCCGTCCGGCAGAGGGCGGGCAAAGGTGGGTCGCTATCGCCTGTTCTGCCGGCGGAAGAGAATGGTAGCCTCTGTTTTTAGCCCCGTCCAGGGTAGCGAATGCTGGCGAAACCGAGGAACGTGTTCGGGCTGAAAAGGGAGCGCTCCAAGCCTTCGCAACTTCTTCATGCAGCTCAGGAAGAAAGGGGGCGGGCTTGGATTCCGGAGAAGTGCGCTCACCGGGGAGAAAGCTACCATCCAGCCGGGTCCGAGAGGGGGGCTCCGGGGCGGACCACTCGAGGCCGAGGCTCGCCGCGGCCAGCGAGAGTACGCGCATCAGCTCCCTCTCGATGTTAGCTCTTCTGTTAGGTGTACGAGCAGAAAGCGCGAGATCCGCAGAGCTCGCCCAGTCTTCGCTGCCCGAGGCTAACAGAGAGCACGAGTCATCATCCCCCGACGCGGCTTTAGAATCAACTTCCTCCGCTGAGGCGGCAGCAGACGGCGGTCGCTGAGCGTCAGGAAGTGATCCAGGCGAAGCCGGTGAAGCAGGCGGGCGAACCGGCGAGCTTAGTCGGGTTGGAGAAGGCTCCGGGACCCGCTGAGAGCGGCGCTTCTTGCGGCGCGGCAGTGCAGCGGGAAATGCAGGCTCGGAGAATACTGCCAGGCGAGTCCTCAGAGTCACCATAGGCATAAGCTCGCAGTGAGGGCAGCCGCCGTCAGCGAGCGCGAGCGCTGCGTGGTCTTCACCCAGGCAGGAGACACAGATGACATGACGGTCTCCCTCGCTGAGTGGGGCTCGGCACGAGCCGCATTTAGAAGGCATCTTGAAAAAGACGCGAGCTCTTTTACAAGTGTGTGACGCAAGGCGAACACACACACACAAACACAGAGAATGGTAAAGGATATGGGCGCCGGAAAAGCGCAGCAGGAACGGCAGTCGAAGGCGGCGTGGCCGGCAGCTTCCGTGACTCGTCCCGCTGAAGTGCTATCAGACGACGCGTTGCTTCTTCTCGTGATCCAACGATGCGTGCGCTTCGCTGAAGAGATGAAAAATCAGTGAATCAGCCTTATCGAGCTTCTTTTATAGGGCTAAGCCACGCCCGTTTCGGCGGGAAGTGGCAAGGAGGGCGCGAAGCGCCCTCATTGGCCTGACGTCACCACAGGCCTCACTCGATAGGCTTATGCAGTTGCCGCAGGGCAACCAATGAGCGAGCGAGCCGTCTCGCCCATGGTTGCATGCTGCTGCAATGCGTTTTACATTATTACAAAATTAAAGGATAATTTTTTGCTTCAGTATTCGTGGAAAAAGAGATTTTCCCCTAGCGTTTTCAACGCAGTACGAGAGACCTCTCGTAAGAGAACATAGATCGAGGAGAGAACCACTATAAATCTGGACATGAACAGTGCAGCTTAGATGCTGGTTTACTTGCCGGTATTTTAAGGGCCAGCATGAGGGACAAGGTTAATCGAGTCTCGGTTAGTAAAACTAGGGAGAGATAGAGGAGTTATAATAGTGTTCTATGTATTTAAGATAACTATACAAATAATCTCTGAACAAGCATAACATAGTTAAATTCCAAACATTTAATATAATAGTTGTATATAATTATATATGTTGAATTTAAAGATAATTGTCCAATAGCAAATGCTTATTATAATATATTATAATTAAACCATATATGTTCCCTAAATAAACCATATATACTCATTTTGTTAACATTTTCTATATATTTTTATCTGGTAATCCACAAGCCCCAATGTGAGAGCCAGTGTAGTAAATTTTATCTCACATTCACATTACTGTGAGCTGACTGGAGTGTAGTTACAATAGTATACAAGTAGTATACAATAGTTTAACATTTAATTTGTGTATTTGTCAGACAGGCAACTTACAGTGCATTAAGGCTATAGCCTACATATCAGCGTGTTCTCTGGGAATTGTCCACGTTTATATAGCACATTAAATATAGTTTAACATTTACTACTAAAATAACAAAGATTAACATTGTTACCTAATGCCTTAACTACCGGTAATGCTGTTTACAAATACAATCATATTATTATAAGTGGGTAAAAGCCAAGTTCACAAATATCAGGGTGCAGGACCCACCCTTTCTATAATTATATCCAAACAAGTTACAATAAAAGTCAATAAACCAGGTATTATTTTTGAATATTTTAATTAAACATTTCTCAACGTAACGTTAGCCTTTAATAAAACTGCAGCGGATCTAATCTATTAAACAGTGGCAAAGTAAACAAGCTTTTAAGTTAGATATTTTAAGAGAAAGACAAAAGGTATTTTAGCTGTTGATTTGGTTATGAAAAACGTTTATTCTTGCTACTGCTAGCCTTTTTTACTCCATCTGGCACGAACCCAGAGTCTCCGCTGGGTAACATCGGACGGAAAACGGTAAAACGAGATTTCATTTTCATTCGATGACTTGTGGTTGCATTTCGGGACAAAACAAAAATAACGTTATGTATATTAACTGAAAGGTAAACTTCTAAGAACGTGAAGCTGAACGTGAAGCTGAAACGCGGGCTAGTGAGAGATTTCATGTTTGTCATGATGACGTCTAAAGTCCCCGCCAAAGGATGTAGTCCCTTTTAGCAACTTGTTAGCAACCACCGTTTTTAAGACACAATAAAGTTTAAAAAAATCACAAGCAGGTTATAACTGGTGTGTTTTATGTCAAAGATCAACACGTGAAAATATTTAGAGGCTTTGTTAACCACAGACCTTATTTCAGGCAATTTAGCAAAAACCCATTCAAAAAACCCATAGACTTTAGGGCGAGGGAACCGGTAGTGCTAAAATGCTAACTCACTTCCGCGTTTTGGCCTACAAAGTGACGTCATAACTTCGGCACTCTATAATGTGATAGTCTAAGGGTCATTCTATAATTAGGGATGAGATGTACCCCTAATTATAGAATGACCCTTAGACTATCACATTATAGAGTGCCGAAGTTATGAAGTCACTAGTCCATGGACTCTATTATCATTTTTTTTTTTTTTAAATCATGAACTTTTCACTTCAATCAATGATCACTTTTATATCAGGGGACATTTCTAATTCATTTAATACAAAAATCCAACAGATACCCATCTTTTATCTTGCAAAAATGGCATATTCTATACTGGAAGTTGCTGTTTTTGTGCTGTCCGATTTGGTAAATGTGAGGTTTTGCTCTTCAGATTAGCTCTAGAATGCATGTTTCTGTATATATTTCTTATAAATATTTGTCCAAAATAATCATTAACTTGTGAGAAAGGTGTTTAAAAAAATATTTTGCTCATGCATCTACATTTAATCATTCATTTTGTGTATGTCCGAGAAATCAGTGTCAACTGTGTTACTCGCTATAAAACCCCCTATAAATCAGCAATGGTTTGTTCCAAAGTTACATTTTCCAACATCACTGTGATGCAATTCCTTTTTTGGAGGGAAATGTGAAGACAGTGTGTTAAGTCATAACTTCGCCTCTTCAGTATATTATCTATATTATTGTCTGCGCATAGAGTAGATTAATTGACCGTCAACTGTGTTATCAACATGTTCTGGTGAACTTACGTCACATGTTATATTTATAAATGTGTAGAGAAAGAATATAAAAACATAAGTTAATCAAGGTCAACTACTAACTAGCCCAAGGCCAGCAGTTTGCACAAGGCCCCAAAATGGCCGAAATGTCAACTGTGTTACCTGTCAACTGTGTTATCCATCAACTGTAACACAGTTGACAAGGATTAACACATTTGACAATGTTGGCAATTCAGTTTCAATTTATGCTCACACTACATTATATGGAAATTACATTTACATTACACAAAATTACAAATTTTTCTAAAACCATGCCTAAAACTATGGTTTGCATTACAATGGATAAACTTAACTGATCTCATCACGGCCACACTTTCTATGAACTCAGTATCCATAACATAATATACACATTATATATTCACATTTGTCAAGGGTTATAAAGCATTCAGAATTCCTCATGATTGACTTAAACCTATATATTATTATAGATTTGACATAATGTCTATTTCTGCTTAGTCATGACTGATCAGTCCTTACAACCCGAAGTGTCATAATGCATTATAAAACTTAATTTACCTTGATGATAATATAAAATATTCATTAATCTTTTTTTTAACTGAACTGTTTGCTTAATTGCTTGTTACTTACATTTGTTGAATAAAAAGAAAGTTATCATCTTAAAGAAAGTTTTCTCTTTTCCTTCTAATGTGTCCTGTCAGCGGTGTTACTCCTGTCAACTGTGTTACTTTCTCTGTCAACTGTGTTATGTGTGGTTTTTATGTCATAAATCTTTTAAATGTGAACTAAACCGTCAGAAAAATAGATTGGGATATCTCTGGAGATGGAAATCTTGGGTAAACCTTCAAACAAATGTGTTATCAAGCATGTGGTACTTCATTCATGTTTCATTTGACACAGCATTTGTCCGTAACACAGTTGACAAAATAATGAATCAAATGTAAATTTTAATTAACATATTTAAAAAATCATTAGAGCTTAAGCTTGCCAAATAACTAATTTAGCACATTAAGGGCATATATTATTTAACCAACTAGTTTATTGATCAAAAAAGAATACTGATTTTCTGACTTTTTGCCTGACATGAAATGTACCCCTAAATATAGAATGACCCCTAAACTGATTTTATTTCGGGTGCGGGTCGGGTGTCGGTTCTATTTTAAGCGGGTCGGGTGCAGATTTTAATTAGTGCTGCTGTTGGAAAACGGGTCGGGTGCGGTTTTAAGCACTGCAGGTACGGGCAGGTGCGGATTTACAAAATCAGACCCGTGCAAGACTCTGGTGTACACATAAATCTCTGACCCATCGTCGTCTTCTTCGTTGAATATCTGTCGCTCTACATACGTCATCTGGTGTAATTGAAGCGATTGGCTATGAGCTATGTACAGGCGCATTTGATAGACATTCGTATCGCCCAATAAACGGCTCTGGGCATTCGTAAACCACGCCTCAAATACGAGAAAGAGGTCTGACGTTAGCCAGGCTAATTCACTACTTGTTTATTGAACTAAAATCAATGTAACATTTGCAATCGTGAGAATATTCAGCAAAATAGCTCCTGTCATGTTATGTTACAACTATATCACGTTATAAATAAAAAACTCAACATTTTGAATTTTTACCTCAGTATGTTTCTTTATGTTTGCCATTATGCTCATTTGTTTTGATTTATTCCTATAAAATCTATCACAGACACAGAGACAAGCAGCGCGAGCCTCAACAGCGTTACCAGAAAAAGCCTACATTATCATTATCAATAGCTGTTTATGTGGTAACACTTTAGAATACTGTTCCTTCATTAATGAATAATTACACAGGAACAAATGAGTAACATATTATTAACATTCTAGTAACTACTATTAACTAACAAGAAACGTACTCGGTTACTAACGTAACCTCGGTTCTCTCTAGAAGAGGGAACGAGTACTGCGTTTTTATCAAAACGCTACGGGAAAAGTCTCTTTTCACGAAATACTGAAGCAAAAAATTATCCTTAATTTTCATACATGTAAAGCGCGTTGCAGCAGTAGTCAGCTATGGCGAGACGGCTTGCTCGCTCATTGGCTGCTCTGCGGCAACTGCATAAGCCTATCGAGCGAGGCCTGAGGTGACGTCAGGCCAATGAGGGCGCTTCGCGCCCTCCTTGCCATTTCCCGCCGAGACGGGTGTGGCTAACCTCTATAAAAGGAGCTCGAAAAGGCTGATTCACTTGATTTTCATCGCCGAAGCGAACCAGAGTGAACCGTACGCACGGCAGAGAACGCAGTACTCGTTCCCTCTTCTAGAGAGAACCGAGGTTACGTTAGTAACCGAGTACGTTCTCTTACGAGAGTCCTCTCGTACTGCGTTTTTATCAAAACGCTACGGGAACCCCTTGTAAAACGCCGTGCGTGCTGGGATAAAAACACCGATCACTGGAAGCTAAGCCAGATGTACAGTGCATAATCACCAGATAGACTCACAAAGAATCCGGGAATAAGGGATGGGGGACCTTAATTCCCTAAACTGTAACGTCCGCAGACGTAAACATGACCTCACAGAGAGAGTCTAGAGACAAGAGGGGATTCCCTCCATCCTTATATGGTCGCGCCAGCAGACGCGAATATGACATCACATAGACAGGGTGGGGAACCTGAACTGAATGTGGGAAATGTGGGTCTTACACAATTCTGCCCATAAGACAGTCGGTAGCGCGTTGCGCATGCGATTTCAGTGTTCTAGTTAGACAGCTGAATCGACTACACCGATAGTAGCTTAGCCTGCAAGGCGGGAACTTCTAGGTTGTAAAACCTGATAAATGTAGACGGCGAGGCCCAGCCTGCCGCCGTACATATATCCTGTAAGGAAATCCCGCTGGACCAAGCCCACGAGGAGGCAACGCCCCTCGTGGAGTGCGCTCTGACTCCCAACGGGCACTGAATGCCCTTGACAGTATAAGCCAGCGCTATGGCGTCAACTATCCATCTGGATAAGCTCTGTTTCGAAACAGCCATTCCCTTGGAACGTCCACTGAACGAGACAAAGAGCTGCTCAGTCTGTCTGAAGACAGCGGAGCGGGACACGTAAGCTCTTAACGCCCTAACAGGGCAAAGAAAACTTGAGTCCCCTTCCTCACTTGACCCCGGCAGGGCAGACAGGGAGATAACCTGAGCCCGAAACGGCGTGTTGAGGGACTTTGGCACATAGCCATGCTTAGGTTTGAGTATGACTTTAGAGTCATTAGGTCCAAACTCTAAGCACGCTGGGCTCACGGAGAGCGCGTGCAGGTCGCCTATGCGCTTCACCGAAGCGAGAGCCATCAAAAACACTGTTTTGAAAGACAAATGTTTGAGGCTAATAGATTGGATAGGCTCGAAAGGGGCACCTTTCATGGCCGCCAAGACTGTAGAAAGGTCCCACATAGGAACTGAAGGAGGTCTGGGTGGATTCAGCCTCGTAGCTCCCCTGAGGAAGCGGATGACTAAATCGTTCCTTCCTAGTGACTGACCCAGCGTTGTTCCGGAGAACGCTGTAATAGCCGCCACGTAAACTTTGAGCGTGGAAGGGGATCTGCCCTTATCCAACAGCTCCTGTAGGAAGGAGAGAACCTCCGTCACCTCACAATCGAGAGGTGATAGGCTCCGAGCTGTACACCAGCCGGAGAAAACCGACCACTTTGAGGCATAAAGCCGCCGAGTCGACGGCGCTCTGGCCTGAGTGATGGTATTTATGGTCCGGATATCCGTTGAGCGCCCACGCATGAAGGGACCACAGCTCCGGGTGTGGGTGCCAAATCGAGCCCCCGGCCTGCGAGAGGAGATCTCTCCTCAATGGCACTGGCCATGGAGCGAAGTCTGCTAGCTGCATCAGGACTGGAAACCATGCTTGGTTCCTCCAGAACGGTGCTACAAGCAGCACTGGGCATTCTGTTTCCCTGACCCGCTCTAACACCTGTGGCAGGAGGGAGACGGGGGGGAAAGCGTATAGCGGGCAGCGCGGCCACATCTGGGACAGCGCGCTGTCGTTCTTGGAAAAGAACACGGGGCAATGAGCGTTTTCGCGGGACGCAAATAGGTCCACCTCCGCTCTGCCGAATCTCTCCCACAACAGCCGGACTGTTTGTGGGTGTAGAGACCATTCGCCCAAGGGAATGTTGTTCCTGGACAGTCTGTCTGGGCCCACATTCTGGAGCCCAGGCACATGCACTGCCCTCAGCGAGCGCAAATTGTGCTGAGCCCATATTAGGAGGCGTTTCGCCAGCCTGTACAGGGATGTGGATTTCAGACCGCCCTGGCGATTTATATAGGACACCACGGCCGTGTTGTTCGAACGGACTACGAAGTGTTGGTCCTTGATATGGGGACAAAAACGCGTCAGCGCGTTGTGCACTGCCAGCATTTCCAGGCAGTTGATGTGTTGGAGCTTTTCTCGTTCCGACCACAGGCCGAAGAACGGTCTGCCCTCGAGCAGCGCTCCCCATCCCGAGGTGGATGCGTCTGTCGACACCATCCTCACTCTCGAGGAAGTCCCCAGGCTTACACCTGATTGGTACCAGCCGTCCGCCAACCAAGGTATCAGGGCTGTCACACAGCTTTGATTGACCTTGAGGCGTAACCGGCCGACACCCACGCTCCGCGCGGTACTCGCGCTTTCAACCAGAACTGCAGCGGGCGCATGCGGAGCAAGCCCAGCTGGAGAACTGATGATGCTGAGGCCATGAAACCCAGCATCCTTTGAAACTTCCTGAGCGGGGTGAAAGCGCCGCGGCGGAAAGACTGTGGCGACAGCCACGCCGTCATAGACTGCGAGTCCAGAACGATACCCAGAAACGAAATCGTTTGACTGGGGTTCAGTGAACTCTTCGCCCAATTGACCGTGATACCAAGATTCTCTAGGTGATCGAGTAAAATGGTTCTGTGCTCCACGAGTTGAGATCGTGATTGAGCTAGGATCAACCAGTCGTCCAAATAGTTCAGCGTCCATGCAATTCGTAAATGTACGAGGTGCCAGGGACAAGCCGAAGGGCAGGACTGAATACTGGTATGTCTGACCATCGAAGGCGAATCTCAAGTATCGCCTGTGATGTGACGCTATCTGTATTTGAAAATACGCGTCCTTCAGATCTATCGACATGAACCAGTCTTCTCGGTGAACATGCGCGAGAATTTTGCTGGTCGTGAGCATTTTGAAACTGCGTTTCACTAATACTCTGTTTAGCCGTCTTAGATCCAGAATGGGTCTGATACCGCCGTCCTTTTAGGGGACTAGAAAGTATCTGCTGTATAGCCCCCCTTCGCTTTGAGCTCGGGGAACACGCTCTATCGCCCCTTTGCTTATCAGTTTTGATATTTCGGCGCGAAGTAGGTGTGCTACTTCTGAAACCACCGTAGTTTGGACGCGCGCTGTGAAGCAGGGGGGGGCGTCGACAAAACTGTAGCAAGAAGCCTCTCTTTATAATGCCTAGCACCCAGTCCGAAACCCCTGGAAGCGCTGCCCATGCTTCTGCATGGCTGGCTAAGGGCTGGATGCGAAGCGCGCTCTGTTCGCCGTGCGACAGAGGTGCTTCGGGGCGCAATAACGTAGGCATTATGCCTGTGGCATTCGAGGCGGGGGGCGCGCTTATTACAGCGGGCAGAGCGCTCGTCCTCGACCTTACTACAGCGCTTGACTGAGTGAGGGAGGGCTGAGCGGGTCCCGTGGGACTCATGTCTGCGAGTAAATGTGGGCGGGAAACGGGCACATTCACTGCTTTGGGCGCGCTGTCTGACTGAGCAGAGCGAGCGCGCACAGGTCTCGTTTTTACAGAGAGCCTGTGGTCTGTGAGACATAGTGTTTGTGCGGGCACTTTCACTATGTTGGAAGCGCAATCGACCTGAGTCGATTTTATGTGCGCGAGCCCTAAGTGTAGGGCTGTGCTTGTGTGTAGAGATGGGCACTGAGGAGTGGGCATCGACACTACAATTATAGCACCATCGGCCGTGGCCGGGACACCAGAAAATACACTCTTTTCGGGATATATCTGGTTAGCCGTAAAAATGGCTTTTGTGTGCAGGCAAGCGGGCGGCTGAGCGGGCTTGCGTCTTGCAGAAAACGCTGGAACAGTCGCAAGTCTTGGGACTGAAACAGCGGCGCGCTTGGGTGAGAGACCGGACTCACACACCTGCGCTTTCCTAGGCGTGCTAGGACTTCTTCGGGGCTTCCGGCTTCACCACAATCCTCGATCGCGGCCCGCGCGGAGCGGGGCGTCGGCTGGTAGAGCGAGAGCGGGGCCTGGAGCTGCGCTGCTGTCGCTGCTGTGAGGATGTGGCCGAAGGCGGGGGCTGAGGCTGAGAGCTCCGCGGAGTCTGTTTTTCACGACTCGCTGCAGAACCGGAGCGCTTCGGGAGGAAGTGCTTGAAGGCTTGAGACGCTTTCTGGGCTTCAGTAAATCTCTCCACGAACTCGGAGAGAGAAGAACCGAAAAGGCCAGCGGAAGACAGCGGGGCGTCGAGAAACGCGTTGCGCTCGGAATCAGCCATCTCCGTGAGCGTCAGCCATAGATGCCTCTCAGCAACAGTGGCGGAAGCCATACACTCTCCCATGGCTTGTGCAGCAGACTTGGTAGCGCGGAGTGTTGGATCTGAAGCGCTCCTCAAATCCGCGATGCAGATAGCCTCAGGTCCCATCTCGTCCAACTTACGGAGGAGATCACCCTGAAATATCTGCAGTGTAGCCATGGTGTGTAGCGCTGACGCGGCCTGCCCAGCGGCGGAGAAAATTCGCGCGAGCAGCGTCGACGTCATGCGGCAGGCTTTTGAAGGCAACACCGGTTTAGTCCGCCGTCCAGCAGAGGGCGGGCAAAGGTGGGTTGCTATCGCCTGTTCTACCGGCGGAAGTGAAAGGTAGCCTCGGTCTTTCGCATTATCCAGGGAGGAAAATGCTGGTGACACAGACGAGCGCGTTCGCGCAGAGAAGGGCGCATTCCAGGCCTTCGCAACTTCTTCATCCAGCTCAGGAAGAAAAGGAGCGGGCTTTGAATCCGGAGAAGTGCGCTCACCAGGGAGGAAGCTACCATCCAGCCGGGTGCGAGAGGGGAGCTCCGGTGCAGACCACTCAAGGCCGAGGCTCGCCACGGCCAGCGCGAGTACTCGCATGAGCTCTCTCTCGATGTTGGCTCTCGTAGTGGGCTTGCGGGCAGCAGGCGCGAGATCCTCGGAGCTCGCCCAGTCCTCGCTGCCTGAAGCTAGCAGAGAGCAGGAATCCTTTTCCCCCGACGCGGCCTCGGAACCGACTTCCTCTGATGAAGCGGCGGCAGACTGCGGGCGCTGAGCATCAGGAAGTGATTCGGGAGAAGCCGGTGAAGCAGGCGGGCGAACCGGCGAGCTTAGTCGGGCTGGAGCGGGTTCCGGGACCCGCTGCGAGCGGCGCTTCTTACGGCGCGGCAGCGCGGCGGGGAATGCAGGCTCTGAGAAGAATGCCAGGCGAGTCCGCAGAGTCACCATCGGCAAAAGCTCGCAGTGAGGGCAGTCGCCGTCAGCGAGCGCGAGCGCTGCATGGTCCTCACCCAGACAGGAGACGCAGACGACATGGCGGTCTCCCTCGGTGAGTGGGGCTCGGCACGAGCCGCATGAAGGCATCTTTAAAAAGACGTAGCTCTTTTAGGGGGTGAGTGTCGCAAGGCGAACACACACACACACACACACACAAGAACAGTAAAAGGATAATGAAAGGATATGCGTCGGAAAGCGCAGCAGGTACGGCTGTAGAAGGCGGCGTAGGCCAGCGGCTTCAAGTGGCTCGTCCCGCTGAAGTGCTTGCCTCAGACGACGCTTGCTTCCTCGTGATCCAGCGATGCGTGCGCTTCGCTGAAGAGATGAAAAATCAAGTGAATCAGCCTTTTCGAGCTCCTTTTATAGAGGTTAGCCACACCCGTCTCGGCGGGAAATGGCAAGGAGGGCCCTCATTGGCCTGACGTCACCTCAGGCCTCGCTCGATAGGCTTATGCAGTTGCCGCAGAGCAGCCAATGAGCGAGCAAGCCGTCTCGCCATAGCTGACTACTGCTGCAACGCGCTTTACATGTATGAAAATTAAGGATAATTTTTTGCTTCAGTATTTCGTGAAAAGAGACTTTTCCCGTAGCGTTTTGATAAAAACGCAGTACGAGAGGACTCTCGTAAGAGAACTCTGATTAACAAATTAGTAAGTAATGGCGCTCAGATGAATGTAGTAGTTCATTATTAGCTAATCAATAACTACTATTTTTTTTCATACCTCCCAGAGAACTACTATCTACAGGTTCATAATTAACATGAATAATGCATAATTTATAATAAAAGGTAATGGTAACCCACTAGTAATGACTCAAGTGTTACTACATCATTTTAAAGGAACTACTAATTATTTGGATCAGTATTCTAAAGTGAAAAACATGATAACAACCTAATATTGACTGAAGTCATTGTAAGCTTTTGAGATTTTTGTAAGATTTTGAATAGCAAATCCTTCCAATGGATTTGGTAACACTTTAGTCATTACTAGTGTGTTCCCATGATCTTCACTTTAGAATACTGATCCAAATAATTAGTAGTTCCTTTAGAAAGATGTAGTAACACTTGATTCATTACTATCCAAAACCTTACAAAAGCCTTAAAAGCTTACAATGACTAAAGTCAATATTAGGTTGTTATCATGTTTTTCACTTTAGAATACTGATCCAAATAATTAGTAGTTCTTTTAGAAGGATGTAGTAACACTTGATTCATTACTAATGGGCTACCATTATATTAAACATTGTGCATTATAAATATTTATGAACCTGTACATAGTAGTTCTTATAGTCTTCAGTAAGGTATGAAAAATAGTAGTTATTGATTAGCTAAATAGTGAACTGCCACATCCGACTGAGCGCTATTACTCACTAATTCGTTAATCAGAGTTTCTTGTTAGTTAATAGTAGTTAAGAGTGTTACTAATGCATTACTCATTTGTTCCTGTGTAGTTATTCATTAATGAAGGAACAGTATTCTAAAGTGTTACCGTTTATGTAATAAAATCTGAATCATTCTGGTGATTCGATGCTTCACTGGTTATTTGACGGACATTAGGTCCGTCAGACTGGAGAAATTTTTGCGGTAACGTGACCAGAAATATTTAAGATATTTAACCTATCGAATCTGAATTTAAGACATTTTAATATTTTTTAAGGCCTTATATTAGAAAAACTTTATTTAAGACTTTTTAAGGACCCGTGGCCACCCTGATAACTTTACATCTGAGGCGTTTAAAGACACTATTTGTCCATTGTTTATTTCTAAAGAAACATGACAATGTATAAAAGGCTCCATTACCTGGTATGTTACGGTATGGCCCCGTAGAAGCCGTTTTTGTAAAAATAGTTTTTTTTTTGGTGGTGGTTGCGTCACAACCACGTGACTCTCTGTCGCACAGTAGAGAAATTACCATATAGACAGGAGGAGAAGGTCGCAGTTCAATTGGGGGGACGTGGAGGCATAAAGTCCAATAAATTCAAGAATACTTAATACAAAAGTTGCTCCTGCTCCTAGCTCATAGACAGCTCCTACTCAGTGAGTAGTACTCACGCTCTCCGTCTCTGCAAGATTCGGGAGTGTCATGATCACAGACTCCATGACCTCCCTCTCTGGCCGCCAGAGGGTGCCCTCGCCCAAATACTGACTTTCCGATATGAACTCCAATTCCCATGATACAGCATTCCTGGACTGATCCCGCATCCACCTGCAATCACTGATCACACACGCACCTGCATCTCGTTCCCTACCCACATAAAAACCACACTCACATTGCAGCAACCAGTGCCAAGTCTTGTTTTACTGCTGTGATCAATTCTGAGTGTTTCTCCCGTGTTTTGCCTGCCTGTCTGTGTTTGCGTTCGATGCATCCTCGATATCAAGAACACATCCGGGCACTTTCATGCATCCTCTGTACTTGCGTTCTTGAGTATGGAATTGAACTTCGACGTTTGATGATGACGTAGAACGAGAACACAAGGACGCAAGATCGCTGAAGAACGCATATTGAGAAACAGCCACTTTCTCATAAACACAAGATGTGTTTTTTTTTGTTATTGTGTTTCAGCAGTAATTAATGTAATTACATCTATACTTACACTGTTGACCCTACCTTACACCTTAACCCACCCTTTAAAGGGATAGTTCACCCAAAAATTAAAGATTTTTTTGTGTGGATTTTCTGGGTGAATTACTCACCCTCATGTAAATCCAAACCCGAAAGACTTTCGTTCATCTTTGGAACACAAATGTCTTTTTGATTAAATCTGGGAGCTTTCTGTACACTCCATTGACAGCTACTCAACTACCACTCTAATGCTTCAAAAAGTATACAAAGAGATTGTAAAACTAATCCATATTAATTTAAGATTTAATTTAGGCTTTTTCACATTTAAAAATTGATCAGCGAACATAAATATAATCCCAACCGAAGCTGCTTGACTTGCGTGAACAAACCTCATTGGTTTCTTTTGGAAGCTCAAACGTGCTCGAACGTCTACTGATGTGTGAGCTGATGAATGTAGAGTTTTATAATTAAAATACTTTAAAAACTGATGAAAACAAACAGGATGACTGGTAATCTATGTTATATATCTATATATATAGAAGCCTAAATAGCGAGGAAAGTGAAGTAAAAGAAGAGCAGTAGTGACGACATCAGCAATTTCAGAGGGAGGGGCTCTGATGACATTCCGAATGGCTGTTTAGGGGGCGTAATTAGTTGGGGCGTGGTTTGTAGTACAGTGAGATGCAGTCGGACACATTTCGAGATTTGCATCAATGGCGGGGAAGCATTGTCTCATAAATGACATCAATGGCGGGGAAAGGGTTAACTAATGTAGTCAAATAATGTAATTTACAAATAAAACCTTATTGTAAAGTGTTGCCCAATAATCTTTGAAAAATCTTTGTCTATTTTTTTATAGTGTAACTAGATAAATTTTGTCTGAAATTAATTAATTAATTAATTAAATATATTAAGATATTATCTTCTTGTATGGAACTTTTAAAAGGAGTATCACACACCACTCTGTTGCTGCGCATTCTGGAAAAAGGTCGTAGTCTGAGTGTTTGATGCATATAGTGTGCAGTATGTCAGTTGTCTGTTTTTTTTTGTGAACACTGGAGATGGTGCTAATCATCAGAGCGTATTATTACACAGAGTTCAAGGCTAGTTTATGTGGTTCACTCTGAGTCGACATCAGAAGAGCGTCAGCTCTGATAATTATTTGTAATTAGCTGGTTGGTGTAAATTAATGTTATTTAATATATGCTTTAATATATGTTTTAAAAATATTACCTACAATGAAATTATAATATCAATATCATGAAAAGTAGTTTGTAAGAAAAAATATCTATAAAGTATATGAAGGTTAACTGGCTCCTTTCACTGACCAATTGTTGACTAAGAAACAATATGCAGCTTTTGAAGAGACCCAAATTTCGTACCCTGTTTGTGGAAAGTGCCATTTCTCTTTGGAAAAACAAAAGAGTAGGACGTCATTCTCAAATCTCAATTGTGTATGATGTTGTACAGACTTGAAAATGAGCGTCAAAAGTCTTCAGGAAAGTGTCACAGCACAGGAGCCCATTACATCCATGATAATAAAAAAAGCAAATGACAAAGAGCGTAAACGAGAGAAACCCTGAGAACAGACGGTCTGAAAATGAACCCTGCTCATCCTGTTAACAAACATGAATAACAAAATGGAGGTATAATGGTTTCAATTTCAGGCGTGTGTGGAGATGAGCGACCTCCCGCCAGCAGAAGACAATCATCTCATCGGGAGGTTGTGCCACTGTCGCCGTGGGCCGTTACCACAGTGTGTACAAGTCCTTAATAAAACTGACTTTATACAACAAAGTTCCACATTACAGGAGCATAATCATCTGTTCAGGCACACGTCGTCCATTAAACACCATGACAGCTTGAAGGATTTTCAATTTGATGTATTTCAGGACTTCGGAGTGTGAAAACGGAGTGTGGCACATCTCTAACACACCACTTGACGGAATTTTCTCTCAAGATGTTCAAGTCGTGGCGGTTACCTACAAAAACCAGGAGGGTAAGTAATTCATAAGTGTTTCTGTTCTAGGAAAATAACATCATAAACTAGTAGGGGTGGGGGAAAAAAATCGATTCACATATCTATCTTGTAAAGATTTGAATAGATTTTCAAAAAAGTTCAAAAAACGATATTCTAAACGTCTGTTAATAACATGATGTTGACGGAACAAAGAGCAGTGTAGCACCCGGACAGTTTCACGAGTTCACACTTACATACCATTTGAGGGGGTAAAGTTTAATGCGTATTTGGCATGCTGTCCGGGGGGAGGGCTCCGAGCTCGGAGTTCAGCCCGAACCCAGAGTACTCCCCCCCCCATGTAAGTGTTTAGGACTAGAAGCGTGGAGAAGGGGAGGTGGGGGGATGCTGCAAAACTGTCAATGGATTGAGGTGAGACTGCTGAATGCATATATACACCTCTTACCATTGATTGCTGAGTGCTCTCCACTTGTGTTAATTATCTGAACGTGCTCCTCCCAAACTTTGTTAATAAAACATAATTTAGAGAGCGCACAGGCTTATACAATGGGGGACAAATGAAGTTTACTTGAAAACAACAGTTCCATACCAATATTTTAATAAATCGAAAAAAGACTTAAAGGGATAGGGATTCTTCAACATTTACTCACCCTAAATGTGAATGTCGGTAACCAAACAGTTTGACTTCCCATTGACTTCCATAGTATTATTTTCTCTCCATACTATGGAAGTCAACTTGAGGGTGAGTAAATGATGACAGAATTTTCATTTTTGTGTGAACTATCCCTTTATATAGAGTATGAATGTATGTGCATTCACACCATGTTGTAATTACTACTATTATGTGATTTCAACTTGTTAAAAGCGTTCATGTCCTCGTAATTACAGCTTGTAAGATGGGAATTGTTTGAGAGCTCCGACTTGTATCACGTGACTACTGTACCACCTGACCGCAGCAGATTCATTTAGGCGTTGAGAGTGGTGCCATAGAAATGTAGAAATGCAGCATAATTACTAGCACACAAGCTTTTTTGTGGTACTTTTTACACATGAGAAGCGCGTTCAACGTGGACGGGCAAGCGGTTGCAGTGGTAATGAACAATACCTGCTTGTAAAAGCGAATGAACATCCTGTATCTGAAGCTAAATCACTAAATATTGAGAATGCAACAACAGGTATTATACTTTTCTAACTCTAAACGATTTGCCAATGATTGGAATCAGCTGATAATTAAAATGCAAAAGATTCGTGCATGCTCAAATCTGAAATGCTGAGAAGTGACAGTGTCTCAGTCTCCACCGGGCTTGAGAAAATTGATTTTTTAATCAAATCGTCACCCCAAGAATGTATATAGTTTTACAGCCTACAGTTGTAATAAAAATTATTTAACCCCCATTGCAAATCAGGTTTATTGGCAAAATTTACAGACTTTCAGCTGTTTACAATAAACAAATCAAACATAAGTAATTGAAATAGCTCAACACACCAAATGTTTCAAGTGGTTGCCCCAAATTCAACTGATAATGCAACTTTTAATGACTTCATCAGTCTCAAAACATTGAACAACCCCTGAATAGAATCCCTCACAACAGCACAAATCTTCAAAACAGTTGTTGTCTCAAGCACACCTGATGCAACTAATCAAGGGCTTCATTAGTTGCACTGGGTTTGCTTGAGCAAACACATGGAATACATGAAATGGCAATGAAAAGTTTGTTGAGTGTCTAAGATAAGAAAGGTATATCTTCTTTTTCCCTCTTCTCCGCAAAACAGATGCCCATACCACCGAACACCATCACTTTGGAACCATCCCTTGTTGCCAAAAACATCAGAGCTCAGATTCTATCAGGTGCGGACATTGATTTATCCTCTCTTCTCTCTCTGCTTCCCCCAACTGAACTGAATCAGATAAATATAAATATTGAATGCGTATGCATGTGCAAATGCCTATTTCACTTTAAATTGCTTTCAAATATGTAATGCTTAGTCTCTGTATCCTCACAGCAACTAGACTGTTTGCTGCTGCTGCTGTATAAACATGATTACATAATATATGCTGCTTATATTCTTAGTAGTTCACTTTTGCAATGAGTGAAAGTGTTAAACATAATGCTTGGTTTTTAAAAACTTGCTCATTTAGGAATTAATAAGGCAGACAACACAAGAATGCACAATGATGGTTAAAAGAATGCTAATTTATCGTAGATGTTAAATTTCAGATGAATTCTGAAAAGTGTGCTGCAAACTGCTACAACAAATACTGACCAAGTATTTGAAAGCTAAGCAGCAAGCTCATTGGCTGCTGATGCGACAGAAATCAATCAGCTGTGCCCTGTAGACAGGTAATTTTTTTTATTGGTTATGCGAGCACGTTAAAGGAACATGAACATTCCATTTGATCATTTTGCAAAAATTATTGGAACATTACTTTTAGATGTTCTGTTATGATATTCAGACATTTTTTCGAACACCCAACTAAAACGTCTCAGAAAAAAACGTTCCATGAACAATGTATAAATAATGTTTAGCATATTTATTCATATGACACATATTGTACCAATAGATATCTATGTTTACATATTTTATAAAATGTATATTATACAACACAATCTTCATATTACATTCCTGCAAAGATAACAGGGCAATTGCGTTTTAGATCATACTATATGTGGCGAGTGTGTGCGACCTTGACGGATCAAGTGGGATATTTTGCTAATAAAACTATCATGCTAGAAGAAAAGTGTTAGAAATTTGCAACGTCCTCTCTGTTGGTATTATTTCTGTGAGCTTTTATTACCGTTTACACATGAGCAGTAACTTGGTTTTAGTGTTTTCCAATGTTTCAGTGTGGATGAGAAACTTTTTGAAAACGCTTAAAAATGCTAGTGTGGATGTAGAGCGTTTTGAACCAAAGCAGCGCATGTATCCGGATTAACTTAGACCGTCTTAGTGCGCCTTTATGTCGTAACTACACTTATTTGTAACCAGCACTGGTGTGTAGCTAGTTTAGATGGTCTCCAGTTTTGATCAGCTGACATGTATGTAGCAAACCAGAGATACCAAGAATTTTTTTATTTTTTTTTTATCATTGGTCATGAGAGTGAGCAATTAATGCTAGATTTTTCCTATTTGGGCGAAGAGTTCATAGCAGATGTAGAAATATTTCAGTCAAAATATATATCCAGCCCTACCCTCCCAGAATCCATCAGCATTCAATCAGATGCCTCATTAATATCAGGAAGAGCTGGCGTGCCAGAGATTATGGCGTCTATCCCACTGCAGAGAAACTCGCTCGGCTGTTACACAATGCACATTTTGAGAGCCATGCAGCGGGATGTGTCCTGATACACAATGGAAATGCCAGCTTTTCCTGCTCCAGATGAGCTTCTCTCATCTGTTACAAAGACCAGAATGCTGCTCTTATCCCCATCATTGCGTATGTCTTTCTATAGGAATAATCATAAAATACGACAGCGTTAACCATTAACACTTCGCAAATAAATGAATGGGCCTGAATTGCACTAGTTGATAGTGCGTTTGATTTCCACATTGTTTTAGCACCTGATGCAAATCAGCAAATCAGACATGCAAACATGGCCAAAAAGAAAGAAATCTGTGCAGAATGGTGCAGTTATTGCGGGTCGGTTTTGTGGAGGATGCAGCAGACTGTCATGATCTGGTATTCAGACACCTGAATAAGCTCTTAAAAATGCCAAATGAACTGCACTCAACTGCACACTGTGTCTGGATATAAGCAATACATATACAATCCACTTTGCATTGCCCTAATTATATACTGAAATACTATTCTCCATCATTTGTTGGATTACTACTACTTCTAATAAATGTAGACTTTTCTGAAAAATGCAATGAGCCAGTGTTTCTCAAATGTTGAGTCGCAATCCAAAAGTTGGTCTTGAGACTTTTGACTGTGCAGTTAAAGAAACAACAACAAACGTAATCTTAGGAAAGCTGTTGACTCTTCTGTCAGACGCACAGTCGTGCCAAGTCTGCGGAATTGGGCTACTTTCACACTGTTGCCTCTGGCTGTTTTTTTTAGTCTGCAGGTTGAAGCGGGTTTACCGGGGAACTGAACGTAATTGGGCAGGTTTTAAATGGCAATTGGGCTGGCTTTGTTACACAAACCTGGCAACCCTGTAGATGCAGTTTAAGTAAAGAGTGCCTGAGAAAAACACGATGTCCTGATTCAGTATCTGTGGTCAGATGAGATGTTGTCAGGCTATGGCTGCATATGAAAAGTAAAATGTAAAATGATGCCTTCGAAGGATGCATTCCAAGGTAGGAAGGCATTAAGGCATATCCGAATAATGTTTGCTTCACTTTCTGTCTCCTGAGATACCTTTATCTGATCGATTTTTAAAGGCAGCATAGATGTATCCTTTGCTGCCTTTTATATTCCACAATCCTGTGCTGTCCATTCTGTGACAGTTGAGCTAAAAAAAATAAATATGGCATATGAAAGTTGTGGTTGGTGGTCAGTTTATGTGTAAATGTACATTTTTGACCAATGTTTTCCACGTCTGATGTCATTTCTAGTGAGAATTACTATTTTTTTAGTAATTACATTTCCTTAGTTATCACCAAAGCTCAGGCTGTAGATCATTAAAGGTCCCGTTATATGCCCCTTTTCACAAGATGTAAAATAAGTCTCTGATGTCCCCAGAGTGTGTATGTGAAGTTTGAGCTCAAAATACCCAACAGATAATTTTTTACAGCATGTTTAAATTGACATTTTTTGGGGCTCAGAAAAACGAGCTGTTTCAGTGTGTGCCCTTTAAATGCAAATGAGCTGCTGCTGGACGACCCAGGGGGCGGAGCTTCATGAGCTCGCGCTCAGTCTGTCAGGACAAATTCATCTCACGGAATGATGATAAT
Source organism: Vimba vimba (assembly GCA_022828995.1). Classification (NCBI taxonomy): domain Eukaryota; kingdom Metazoa; phylum Chordata; class Actinopteri; order Cypriniformes; family Leuciscidae; genus Vimba; species Vimba vimba. The sequence goes on along the minus strand of CM040818.1, from coordinate 13,786,977 downwards.
ATCAGAAACTCTCAGTAACGGCCTTCATTTCGAGTCGGACAATAATGCCTACAGAGTCAGAGTGCTGTATAGAGATGAAACAGGTATGGTTTAGTAGTTTAATTACGGTTACTATAACGTATTTGTCATCTGCTTGTATGTATCCATTATTTATTAACAGCCTACAAGTCTGCTGTTTCGGACCAGGTCCGAATGATGATCAAACATGTACAATAAACTTTATTCAGGGGTGCAAACAGCGCGCTTTTCGGCGCCTCCCGCTTTTTTCACGTCAGTTTGGGGGACTTGTGTGAATCGTGCAGATCCGAAGAGGTTTTTTTTAAGGAGGGGGGAGGGGTGGTTTGAGAGGGTCTGATTATAATTTAACCAACAGTAATTCTGGATTGCGGCCGTCCACCAACAAGTAAATAGGAAATAAGCGAATCAGAACACTGCGCGCCAAACCAGCAGTATGTGCGCAAGCGTGAACCACTAGTGTTTCTGTCTCACTCTCACTCTGGAAGTCTGGATCTGCCACTGCATCACATTTCTCTCTGCGTGGCGTGGAGTGTCCGTTTTTATGTCGGCTCTCATGTTAACTGGTTAGAGCTTGTGTTAGAGCACAATGCCTGCGTGACACACACACTTCTCGAGCCGCGCCGAAACCGCGTGCTAGAAATAGAACCGCAACCGACGCCTATTTTTCACGCGACACGCAAGAGTGTTGGAAGTTTTCAGACAAAATAGAAGGCGCAAATACATATTAATAAATTACATTTTGATGCTTGAAAGTCTCTCGGTTTTTGACAAATGCATATATAATTGTAATTTAAAAAATAGGCCTAATTATCGATTTTCAAATATTGCCCCTGTCAATAGGCCTACAGAACGAAATATTCTGTAGCCTATTTTGCCGTCAATACTGCCGACGTTGTCTTTGCTGTATCAGGCTATACATATTATGTTTAACATCCAGATGTAGATGGTCTGTCGGCGCACAGAGCCACGCAGTCGCAGACAGCACGTGAAGTTCGTGAACACCGAATTCCCTTTTCTTTCTTATCTATTTGTGTTTGAACAGACATGTGCACGAAAAAATAAGCCAGTGTCCGTCTCAACGAGTTTCCCCCTAAACGCAGTCAAAATAAAACGGATGCGTGTCATTACCGGTATTAGATGCGTGCATTCGTCTTAAAGGGACAGCACCCAATATACCTGCAGCTGTTTGTGTCACCAAAGTTAATCAAACAACAAAAGAGAAAGAGATATTAATACAGTTAATTTACCTGAAAAACATAAAGCACTGCTTTATTTCTCGTGTATTTGTGTTTTATTGTATTTATATTTGTATTATGTTTATTAGTTTCTATGCAAATGCACTAGGCCTACCCTACACAATTACACCAATCATCCTAGAATTATTAATTCTTTACAAAAAGAGCTATTCAGATCATCAGGTGAAATTGTTTTCAGGAAGTAGCAGTAAAGCAAGAAGAAGAAGTGCAAGATAGTTTTTCTAAATTTCATTTGACTCTATGTGCCTATAGGGGTGGGTTGGGGATGGTGGCAATGTAGTATCTGGATATTTGCCGCGGGACGAGGGCTTCGATTACCTCTCTCTTTTTTGACCATACATGTGTTTGCACCCCTGTTTATTAAACTCATCAGTACATCACACAAAAGATGAAGCGTCAGTTTTACTTCAGAAAATCACCGCAAGAGCTGAGTAAACACAGTAGCCTAAGTTATAAGAAGTGCGCAAGTAGCCAGTGGAGTTGAGGGAGCATTCCTGTGGGCGGAGGTTAGTCGAAACACGGTTCTGGTGATGTCACTAATGAAGGAAGTAGAGGGGTGTAGTCCAATCGAGCCGTTTTATGTAGTCAACTTCTGTTAAATAAAATATCTGGCTTGGCATTGAACTTTGAGCTTTATAATTTTACAGATATTATTTATACTCTAACAACAACATTACACACTAACTAAAGTTTGAAACATGGGATCACGTAGAACGGGACCTTTAAACCATTGCACTGCCTTAGAAGTCTGTCAGAAATCAGAGGTACCTTTGTCTGCAAATGCTGCCTACAAAGTCTCATTGCCTGATAAGGCAGTGAGGCAACAATTCAGCTGCCTAATCTTCGGACGCAATCCATATGTCAGTGGCATTATTCTAATGTTATTTTCGTCACCTCAGAAAAACAAACTTTCCTGTCCTGACCAGTTTTCATATGTTTCATTCATGTTAGTATTGTATATTTACCATAGTAACTGTATTTACGCTGAAGTGGCGCAACTGCTTGTTGAATTCAGCCCTCAGTGTTCAAATTGATCTATCACCAGCCCAACTTCATGTTAAATTCATGAATGTAGTGAAAGATGAACTATAAAATTATGCTGCCTGACAAGAAATGGCTGAAGACGAAGGTGAATGTGCCGCTAACGCAGCATTCAGCTTGACGATCATCTGTCTTGGAGTCTAATTCTCTATTATAATGTTGTACGAGAGGAGCATTTGGCTCAGCGCCTCTTCAGACACTTAACCTGATATTCACCCCATCATTTACACAGATAAACACACTGAATAACAGCTAATCAGCAAGCGGGGCTGTGAGAGAATGCGTGCAGATGCGTCGCTGTATAGCAGTTACTGAACTTCAAATCAATCTGCAATTACCCAGCATTCACCACAGATGTTTCTGTGGCTTTGAGACGGTCTCGGCTCTCCTTAGGTGCGAGAATGAAAAATGCAATAGGAAAGTGTCAGTACAAATGAAAAATACTCCAGCTGTGTGACTTTGCTGAGGTTATTTGTGAACAGGCAGTGTTGCGCGTCTAGGGTTGCGCTGATTAGTCAGTTAGTTCGGCAACTAGGTGACCTGTTGAGTCTGTATCGACTAGTCGCGGATCACCTGATGTTAGTTGCACTTGTTCTATAAATTGAGGCAACACTAGGACTTATGAAATATCTTTGATAGAAGAATGTCACATCGAATATGTCACATTTTTAAAATTTCAGTACCGACTTGGAACCGAATTCAGTACTTTTGATCATACAAAATGTATGTTATTTTTTATTTAGTACTGTCCTGAATAAGATATTTTGCACAAAATTTGTTTACATATAGTCCAAAAGACAAAAAAATTGCTGAATTTATAAAAATGGCCCCTGTTATGTCTGAAAACGTTCAGTATTGTGTCCTGTTGGAATCTGTTATGTTATGCACTGTGAGTGACAGGTTACTGTGCCTTTAAGGCTTACAGCAGTGATTTATGGCAAAAGGTTGTAAATGGGAGTTTTGCAGCAGTTCAGTAAATGCAACATGAACGGAGCTACACGGTGTGGTTATTGAGTCCTACACAAACATAACATTTGGCGAACGAGGATGTCTGAACTCGTCTTACCACCACCGCCACCTTTCCTACCTGTTCCCGGTGATCCAGCTGCGCCATTGTCTCGGGCAGGAGGGACAGCGAATCTTCGCCGCACTCACCTTATTGGATGATAAGTATGTCACAGCCACAGCCACCTTGAAGGCTCACTTCAGCTCCGGAAGAAGCCAGCGGATGCACCGTTTTGAGTTTCGTCAGAGGACCCAAAGGCCGGGTGAGACCGTTGGCCACAATGTATCAGCATTACGTGAGCGGGCTAGACTTTGTGATTTTGGGGCTTTGGAGGATGGACTTATAGTTGACCAATTAATAGAGAAAACGTCATGTAACCAACTGAGGGAGAGACTTTTATTACAGCCAGACTCCACAACACTAGTGGACACTTTAGTAATTGAAAAGCAGTTGGAGATGGCCCTAATGCAGGCACCCAAGTTCAGCCGCGCTGTTCACGAGCCTGTGACATCATCACCACCGTCAGTTCAGCACACAGAGACTGCAGAGGCGGCTGAAAGGGTGAGTGACAGTTTGGATGTACAGAGAGTGGACAGGGGGCCCAGGGAGAGTGGGCGCAAGAGCTGTAGCAACTGTGGCTCCCCTAAACATGGAACCAGAGATCAGTCATGCCCTGCCCAGGGTAAACGTTGTCGTAATTTCAACAAGTTGAACCATTTTGCACGCTGCTGTCTCTCCTCTCCTGCTTGTCATGATACCTCTGCAGTCCCCATAAACACTGTACAGACCTCACAGCCTTTGTTCAAGCTCTGCACATGCCGTGTGGGCACAGCGCTCATTCCACTGCTCGTGGACACAGGAGCTAAAGTGTCAATCCTGAACAAATGCACATATGATCGCTTCTTCAGTCATGTGCCTCTGGAAGCAGCGGCTAAACCCCTGTTAGGCAACGGCTATTTCCCCATCTCCACTCTGGGTGTGACCCACCTCCCCGTCAGATATGTTCAACAATGTGCGCCTGCCACCAAGTTCTGCATCACCCGGAAGGGAGCTAATATTATGGGCCTAGACTTGTTCCTTGCCCTGGGTTTTACTGTGAGTGATGCTAGGGGCCTGCATGTCCTGTAGGTCGCCGCCTCCTGGCCTGACTGCTTAACGGGCTGGGCCGCATGACTGGATTTGTACATCAGCCTACTGTCGACCTGTCAGTTCGCCCTGTTATCCAGCCACTACGGCGCATTCCCCTGGCTCTCCGTGATGCGGTGGAGGCCGAGCTGCATCGCCTGGTGGAGGCGGACGTCATAGTGCCCATCGACGTCTCGCCGTTTGTGTCTAACCTGGTGATAGCCAAGAGAAGGGGGGGGCAGACTGCGACTCTGTGTCGACCTCACAGATGTAAACAAAGTCATCATCCCTGATAAGTACCCCCTACCTACGGCTGAGGAGCTCACTAGCAATTTCCACGGCTCCACTGTTTTCAGTAAGATGGACTTACATAACGGCTACCTGCAGGTCCCTCTGGCACCGGCCAGCATGGACCTTGCAGCGTTTGTCACGCACGTGGGGGATTTAAACGCATGGCATTTGGACTTTCATCAGCCCCGAGCTGTTTTCAGAAGATAATGTCACTCATACTGGCTGGTATCCAGGGTGTCTCCATCTACCTGGAGGACGTGGTGGTGCATGCACCCTCCACCGCACTGCATGACAATTGCCTGGAGCAGGTCTTTCAGCGTTTCAAACAGCATGGGGTCACACTGAACTCTGAGAAATGCATGTTTGGGGTTGAGAAGGTCGTGGGTTCCTGGGTTTCAGGCTCTCGAAGGAGGGCATTGTCCCGATTATGTCCCACACTGAGGCCATTCTGTCCCTGCCAGATCCGCAGTCGCCATCCCACCTGTCTTTCTTCCTGGGGATGGCCGCCTACTACCTCAGATGCATGCCACACTACTCTGACGCAACTCAAGGCTCGGGCACAGGCCCATGAGACTGCTGAGGTGGGCTGACAGGCTGAACCAATACAACTTCAGTCTGGAGTTTATGCCTAGGCGGGCCAACACTGTGGCCGACCTCCTGTCTAGAGCTGTGTCGGTGACAAAGGAGACAGGCGGGGTGACATCAGACACAGAGAGCGATGAAGACTGGATCCACATCCTGCATGGGCCCCTTAGTTCAGTAGTCACTCTGGCGGAGCTACAGCAGGCCTCAGCTGCTGATGAGGCCCTCACAACTCTCCGTACCTATGTCCAGAACGGCTGGCCTGCCAAAATGGATGACTGGCTGCTCCCCTATTACTGCTTCCGCAACGAGCTCTCCTGCTGGGGGGTGGTGTGCCTGGCCTGTGGCCACCGTGCTGTCCTTCCGGAGATTCTCAGGTCCAGAGTATTACACATGGCGCATGAGGGGCATCTGGGGGTGAAGCAGCGCTGCCGTGACACGTGTGGTGGCCCCACATAGACCTTGATGTTGAGGAGCTGGTACGTAACTGTGCTTGCTGCCTCCTGAGTGGGAAAACTGGTCAGCCTGCCACAGCCCCTCACACCCCAACCCCTTGGCCATCTTCCCCCTGGGAACAGATTCAGGTCAACCTCTGTGGTGAACTTCACGGGGCACCTGCTCACTCTCGCTACCTGCTGGTTGTGCACAATCTTCATCCGAAGTGGCCAGAGGTTTTTCAGTTGAGCTCCATCACTGCACACTCCATCATCGACCGCCTGGAAAACCTGTTTGGGCGCTGGGGCCTCCCCAGTGTTGTCACAACGGATAATGGGCCCTGATTTGCGTCTGCGGAGTTCACAGAGTTTCTCACGATACGATCCATCAATCACATCAGGACGGCAGTGTATCACCCAGAGAGTAATGGCGGGGTGGAAAGACTGAATAAAACTGAATAAAAATGGAATCCGAGCCTGTCTGGAGGAAGGGAAAACCTTCAGCGACACACTCAACCAAACTCTCCTGACCATCCGGGCATCTAAGCATTCCACCACAGGAGTGTCACCTGCATTGCTCATGATTGGGCGCGAACTAAAGCAACCACTGGACTGCTTGAGAGCTGAGCCAGCTCCTGCACGTGGGAGCCCAGGGCTCCAGAAAGCCAGAGCTCAGGTGAAAGGCTTGCAGGCTCCCCTCACTTTCTCCAGGGGTTTGGGTCTGGATCAAACACCTCCACCACCAAAATAAGCTGCAGTCATACTGGTCAGAACCCCTGCGGGTGACTAAGCAGTTGGGGCCGGCCACTTACAGACTGGAGAATGAGACTCGTTGGCACTCAAACCACCTGCACAGAGTTTAAAAAAAATTTTTTTTTAGTACCTTATCTTTAGTGCTTAGTAGAACATCCCTTTGCTGTTATGACCTGCTGCAAATGAGATGTATAAACAGACACCAGTTCTAGCAGCGTTTCTGAGGAATCTTTGCCCCCTTCCTCATGAGCAATGGCCTCCAGTTCAGTAATATTCTCAGGTTTGTGTACTGCAACTGCCTTCTTCAAATCCCACCAGAGATTTTCTATGGGGTTTAAGAGAGGTGACTGTGATAGCCACTGTAGAATCTTCCAGGACTTCTTCTGAAACCAAGCCTTGGTGGAATTTGAGGTATGCTTGGGACCATTGGGCCTCATTCACCAATATCTTCCTAAGAATTTTCTTAACTTTGTACTTAATAAACTTCTTAAGAAAAGTCAAGTCGGATTCATGACACGTTCTTAAACAACAGAATTGTTCGCACCTGTGTTCTTAGGATTGATGAATCCCACGTCTTCGTAATTGAAAGCGCGTGCCAGTTGTTCCTAATTACCATAAGGAAACACCCTGCAAATTCCCATTTAAGGACATGACACTTCAGGGCCGTGTGCAAGAAAAGTTGGATATGGAGAATATCCAAAAAAGGAGAATATCCAAAAGACGCACAAGCAGTGGTGGTCCACCAATCAACAAACGAAAAAGAACTTAAGTAATTCTGAAATAGTAACTCTATTGCAACAGGTAAATGCAAAAAAGGCATAATATTTAGTAGTTTCCAGTGGTTTTAAAGCCACCAACAAAACGGAGGCATGTAAGGAGATCACGGATTCCGTGAACTCTGTTTCTGGACAACGTCGCTCAGTTGAAGATGTAAAAAAGAAATGGTTTGAATCAAATGCTTAAATTCCAAAAAATCCATTGCCAAACATAAGAGACATATGCTGACCACTGGAGGGGGGCATGCAGGCCCTGAGTTATCTGAGATTGACCAGCGCATCTTGGCCATTATTGGTGAGACGGCACTCTCAGGTGTGCCATCAGCAGAACAACTGGACACTGACCAGAGCCCTATATCAACAGCTTCATATCCTCCAAGGCCATCTCCCACCAGTGAATCAGATGGTAAGCAAGTCTTTCTGAATTTTTACAATTTTATGCCATAATTTAACTCAAAGCAATGGTGAAATCATTGGAAAGGAATTTTACACCAGTTTGCCAAACCAAATGTGGGCCTATGTGACTGTGAATGAGTCCTCACCTGAATTCCTAGTTTATTCAGTTTGAAATCCTATTGCTTTTGCAGTAGGCCTATATTGAACAAACTGAAACATCTAATAAAAAAAAAAAAATCATGTTTTTTACAGATCTACAATCCAGGCAACCCCTCTGTGAAGAGGAACCGGACACCATTCGGCCTTCCTGCAGTAGGCCTGTCTCTGTACGTGCCCCCAGGTCCCGTCCATCTGTACATGCCCTCAGGTCCCATCCAACTGCATGTGTCATCACCGATGCAGTCTTGGATAACCAGGAGCGGATTGCGCAAAAGTGTCTGTGAAATCGCTTCTACTCTGGCCACAATATCAGAAACACTCAAAGACATAAACACACATTTTTAAAAAATAAAGAACATGCACTAAAACCTGTGTCATTTCATGTGTTTAATTTGTGGTATTTAAAGGACAAAACAAATCAAAAACGAGAAATTATTTGTTGTCTGACTTCCACGCCAAGTCAGTTGTCTGGTCCTAGCAATGGGTCAGGACGCACATCCTTGTGAGGTGGCTGAAGTGGAAGTGGAACACCATGCTTCATAGCGATGTTGTGCAACACACAACAAGCCATGATTATTCTACAAACCTAAAAACGGTGAAGAGATGATCAAAAGCTAGAAAAACTAAAATAAATTAAATTGTTGGAATTAGATTATTCTACAACATGTTCTCCATTTTTCAAACCTGAATAAAACAAGTAGTCCTACTCACCTTCTCTGGCTTGTAAAGCAGCTTACCACCTGCTGTGTCCAAACACATCCAGTGTCCCTTCAGAATACCGATGGTTCGCTCAATGGTGGAGCGGGTGCGTGCATGCCTCTGGTTATAAGAGGCCTCTTCAAGTCAAGTCATCCTCATTTATATAGCGCTTTTAACAATGTAGATTGTTTCAAAGCAGCTTTACAGAGATAAACGTATAATTTATGGTAACAGAGATTGTTTTGGCTTTATAGCAGTTCTTTAATATAGTTATTTTTCAGCTAAAGTTATTTTTGATTGATTCGCTTCCGTCGCGACGATCATTTGTTATTAAATTAGGGACCGCTAAGACGACACCATTCTCTCTACACAGACTTTAAACGCGAACCTGTGAGAAACGCTGATGGCGTTCACATGTGCATTAAGAATTGGTTTTGAATCCTTTGTTTGAATATATGTGCGCAGGTTTGTAATTCCCTACAAACCAAGCCTAAACAAAGTACTGGTCTTTCCTTATAAATTTTGATACAGAATTTTATTTTATTTTGTCACTTCAGGGTAGGTACGCGAAACGAATTTCCCGAAAACGCTTTATCTGTAGAGTGGTAAAGGGATCCTCCATAGGGAGAGACTAGTTGGAACTTCAGCACTGCGTTGTCATCGGGTCCAGGCGAAGGTCCTTCGTCAGATCTGGATACGGCAGGCTGCGGGAAAACCTTGGGATAAACAAAGACACTAAAATTAGCATAGATGCCATTCTTCTTATGATGTAACGAGTACATCAGGATTTATGGAAAGTGTTCCCGGTTCCGGCTGATCTAATCTATGCAGCCTAACATTGAATTATAGAAGTCTATAATGTATTATGTGAATGCTAGGTCAAAGAGATGTGTCTTTGAACTGACAGAGTGTGTCTGCTTCCCAGACAATGGTAGGAAGACTGTTCCAAAGTTTTGGTGCTAAATAGGAAAAGGATTTACCGCCAGCAGTCGATTTTGATATTCTAGGTATTATTAACTGGCCGGAATTTTGAGATCGCAATAGACGTGAAGGACTATAATGTGTTAAGAGCTAGCTCAAGTACTGCGGAGCTAAACCATTTATTGCTTTGTAAGTAATCAGCAATATTTTAAAATGTATGCGATGTTTAATAGGCAGCCAATGCAGTGTTGACAGAACCGGGCTAATATGGTCATACTTCCTGGTTCTGATAAGAACTTGAGCTGCTGCGTTTTGGACCAGCTGTAATTTGTTTATTAAGCGTGCAGGGCAACCACCCAATAGAGCATTACAATAATCTAGCCTTGAGGTCATGAACTAATTGTTCCGCATTTGTCAATGAGAGCATATGGCATAATTTAGATATATTTTTAAGATGGAAAAATGCGGTTTTACAGATACTAGACTCGTGACTTTCAAATGAAAGATCGTATCAAAGAGCACACCCAGGTTCCTAACCGACGACGAAGACTTAACAGAGCAGCCATCAAGTGTTAGACAGTATTTTAGATTATTACGTGAGGAAGTTTTTTGTCCAATAATTAGAATATCTGTTTTTTCAGAGTTAAGTAATAGGAAATTACTAGTCATCCAATTTTTTTATATCAGCTATGCATTCCGTTAATTTTGTAAATTGGTAAGTTTCGTCTGGGCGTGAAGAAATTTAGAGCTGAGTATCATCGGCATAACAGTGAAAACTAATGCCATGCTTCCTAATGATATCTCCTAAGGTCGCATGCACAGAGTGAACAGCAACGGTCCTAGTACTGAGCCTTGTGGTACGCCATACTGAACTTGTGATCGATGAGACATCTCTTAATTTACTGCTACAAACTGATAACGGTCAGATAAGTATGATTTAAACCATGCTAATGCAATTCCACTAATGCCAACATAATTTTCGAGTCTATTTAAAAGAATGTTGTGGTTGATAGTGTCAAATGCAGCGCTAAGATCGAGTAACACTAATAGTCAAGTCAAGTCAAGTCATCTTCATTTATATAGCGCTTTTAAAAATGTAGATTGTCTCAAAGCAGCTTTACAGAGATAAATGTATAATTATATAATTATATAATAATAGCGAGATACAACCACGATTGGATGATAAGAGCAAATCATTTGTGACTCTAATGAGAGCTGTCTCAGTACTATGGTACGGTCTAAATCCTGACTGGAAATCCTCGCAGATATCATTTCTTTCTAAAAAGGAACATAGTTGTGAGGATACTGCCTTTTCTAGTATCTTTGACAGAAAAGGTAGATTCGAAATCGGCCTATAATTGAGTAATTCTGTAGGATCAAGTTGCAGTTTTTTAACAAGTGGTTTAATCATAGCCAGCTTAAAAGTTTTCGGTACATATCCTAGTGACAAAGATGAATTAATGATATTAAGAAGAGGATCTGTGACCTCTGGAAGCATCTCTTTCAGTAGCTTAGTCGGTATAGGGTCTAACATACATGTTGTTTGATTTAGATGATTAACGAGTTTAGTAAATTCTTCCTCTCCTATAGCAACGAATGAATCAAATTTTTCTTCAAGGAGACTACAATGCACTGCCTGATGCGATACTGTAGTAGACGGTTGCATAGTTATAATTTTCTCCCTGATATTATCAATCTTGTTAGTAAAGAAGTTCATTAAGTCATTACTGCTGTGTTGCTTGGAAACGTCTGGGGTTGAGGATTTATTTTTCGTTAGTTTAGCCACTATTTCAAATAAATACCTAGGGTTTCGTTTATTTTCTTCTAATAGGTTTGAAAAATAAGCAGATCTAACAGTTTTTAAGGCCTCTCTGTATGCAATCGAACTCTCTTTCCATGAAATGCGTAATACCTTTAGTTGTTTTCTTCCAGTTGCGCTCCATTTTTCTGGCTGCTATCTTAAGGGCCCGAGTGTGCTCGTTGTACCACAGCGTTGGACTATTTTCATTAATCTTCTTTAAGCGCAAAGGAGCAACTGTGTCTAAAGTGTTGGAAAAGAGAGAGTTAAAAGTTTCTGTCGCAATATCTAGTTCTTCTAAGCTATCTGGAATGCTGAGATGATGAAACTGATTAGGAAGATTATTAATAAAGCAGTCTTTAGTGGCAGAAGTGATATGTCTAACATATTTGTAACACAGAGTCGACTTTGCAGCCTTGGCTAAATGAAGTTTACACAAGACTAGATAATAATCTGAGATGTCATCGCTCTGCTGCAGAATTTCATCAACATCAACATGTATTCCATGTGATAATATTAGATCTAGAGTATGATTACGAGAATGAGTAGGTCCTGACACGAGTTGTCTAACTCCAATAGAGTTCAGAATGTCTTTAAATGCCAATCCCAATGCATCTTTTTCGTTATCTACATGTATATTAAAATCACCAACAATTAGTACTTTATCTGCAGCCAATACTAACTCTGATAGAAAATCAGCAAATTCTTTGATAAAGTCTTTATGGTGCCCTGGTGGCCTGTATACAGTAGCCTGTATACTGTCTGTCTGTGTGTGTGTGTGTGTGTGTGTCTGTTATTCACATATCTCTCGAACCGTTAGTCCGATGGATTTCAAACTCGACAGGTGTCTCGCTACGGGCACGAGTAAGTGCAGTACCAAGTTTGACATTGTTTGGATTAGAAATGCTAAAGATATTGTTAAATATATCGGTAAAAGAAGCACTTAGAAGGTTGTGGTTTAAAAATAAACATTCTGACATTAGAGGGTTGTATCGGTCACAGAAGCCCCAAGAAGGTTGTGGTTTAAAAATAAACATTCTGACATAAACACTCTGTCAGCTACACTGTTTACTTCTGAATATTATAGTTTGGTTCCAAAACGTGATAAATCCATTTTGATTAACCCTCTTGGGACGGATTGAAATCAAAATGGCATCCTTTTACAAATGTGTAATTATCTTAAAAACTATTAATGATAGAGAGATGCGGTCTTTTTTGCCGTCTTCCTCAGATTCCGCTGAAAACAATGGTATATGGTATACACACTTCCTTGTTGCGTAATACCACTGTGTATAAGGCCAATGAAATCGATGTTGTTAGGAATATTCCACACGCAAAGACCAATGGAAAGATTGCCGCTGGGAGGAATATTTTTCTTACCCAATCAGAAGAAAGTTACCATGACTTATTCTAGCTAATCAGATGACTCTGTAGCCTTGCAAGGGGTGGTACTATAGTAAGTGATATGATGCAAACAGCCGCGTCGAGTGGAGAAGGAGACAGAGAGCGAACGGTGCGGAGTATTACACACAGAGATTTAAATGAGAGAGAGACAGAACAATTATAATATTTATATATATTAGCAATATTTAATATTTATAGCATATTAGCAATTATAGCATTATGATTTTATTGTTTTAGCACTTGTATGATGGCAAGCAGTAAAAGATTTACCTCAGAACAAGCTCTGAGACAATTACTGGAAAGTGACGAGGAGAAATCTGAAGCTGACAGCTTTTTGAAAAAACGCTGTATATAAAGTTCATTATTTCATTGTTCTTTACACTTTTGATTGAACAATTACAAATATCTGTCTAGCAAAGGGTTTGAAAAATATATTTTTTGTTCAAAAACTGTTCACTATTGTTGTGTGAGGTGTGATTTTCAGTAATAAATGACTAAAATAAAATTTTCGTTTTTGAAATTCTCTAGTTTATTGTACATTTTTTACTCATACTTCCTTTATTAACACATTACATGCATTCTTATGTTAGCTTAGGGTCTTCTGAATCCATAGATACCAAACACATGGTGTTCCATCTCCATTACTTATGGTTTATAAGCCCAAATGTAAAAATAGAGAAAACGGACCAAAAAGGGCTTAGTCCCCAGAGGGTTAATTTGAGTAAAAATGTGTTTTCTTAACCAAGAAAGTGGCAAGATGAAAACGTACTCGGTTACTAACGTAACCTCGGTTCTCTCTAGTAGAGGGAACGAGTACTGCGTAACAGTATCTTACGCTAGGGGAAAATCCCTTTTCCGCGAGATATTGAAGCCAAAAATTATCCTTAATTTTTATATAATGCAAAACGCATTGCGGCAGCATACAGACATAGGCGAGACAGCTTGCGTGCCTATTGGCTGGTCTGCGGCAACTGCAGCAGCCTATCGAGCGAGGCCTGGCGTAAACAGGCGTGGCTTAGGCCTATAAATACCGCTCGCAGGCAGCTGATTTCCGTTTTTTTCATAGTCGAAGCAACCAGAGCGTTTGCATGCACGGCAAGATACGCAGTACTTGTTCCCTCTACTAGAGAACCGAGGTTACGTTAGTAACCGGGTACGTTCTCTTACGAGAGGTCTCTCGTACTGCGTAAGAGTATCTTACGCTAGGGGACCCTATGCAAGACGCCGTTCGTGCTGGGATCTGACACCAAAGACCCAGGGGCGACAGCCCGGGGCTCATATAGTGCACAATATAGTGCACAATACCCAGGGAACTCACAGGGAGTCCGTGAAGAGGGAGGGGCGAAGCCGCACTCTTCCGCATACAGCAGCATCGCTTAGACGCGGATTACATCATACAGACAGGGCGGGGTACGGCCTGAGCTGATGGGGAAATGTGGGTCTTACATAGTTTGCCCAAAAACACATCTTTGTGCCTTTTTTACACTGCCGAACGCTGAGCCGAGCTCAGTAGACACAGCATGCTGAACTGAAGGTATCAGGACAGACGATACTGGTATCTAGACCGACAGCAGCCTGGCCTGCAGGGCGGGAACCTCGAGGTTGTAAAACCTTATAAATGTAGACGGGGAGGCCCAGCCTGCCGCCATACATATATCTTGCAAGGCAATCCCACTTGATCAACTATCCACCTGGATAGGCTCTGTTTCGATGCGGCTAGTCCCTTAGAACGCCCGCTGAATGAAACAGAGCTGCTCTGTCTGCCTGAAAACAGACGAGCGAGACACATAAGCTCGTAATGCCCTGACTGGGCAGAGGAGGCTCGCGTCTCCTTCCTCATTAGGGACCGGTAGGGCTGACAGGGAAATGACCTGCGCCCTAAACGGTGTGTTGAGGGATTTTGGAACATAACCGTGCTTAGGTTTGAGTATAACTCTTTGAGTCATTAGGCCTAAATTCCATGCACGTCGCACTCACAGAGAGCGTGTGTAAGTCCCCTATACGCTTTACTGAAGCGAGAGCCAAAAGAAACACTGTCTTGAAAGACAGGTGTTTCAGAACTTTTTACAACGCTTTTTACGGTGTGGCGCCACGGCGGGCGGGGGAGCAGTCTCGGAGAAACTTGCCAGGCGAGTCCTCAGAGTCGCCAAGGGCAAAAGCTCGCAATGAGGGCAGCCGCCGTCAGCGAGAGCGAGAGCTGCATGGTCCTCACCCAGGCAGGAAACGCAGATAACATGGCGGTCCCCGTCGCTGAGTGTGGCTCTGCACGAGCCGCAGGAAGCCATCTTGAAAAAGACGCTGCTCTTTTAGAATGTGTGTCGCGGCGGCGAACACACACACACACAGTCACAGAGAATAAAAGGATATGAGCGCCAGATGGCGCAGCAGGAAGGCAAAGAAGGCGGCGCGGCCAGCGACTTCAGAGACTCGTCCCGCTGAAGGTGCCTTTTCGGACGGTGCGGCTTCTTCTCCGGATCCAGCGATGCGTGTGCTTCGCTGAAGGATGAAAAAATCGGAAATCAGCTGCCTGCGAGCGGTATTTATAGGCCTAAGCCACGCCTGTTTCGGTGGGACGTGACGCAGCGGGCGCGAAGCACCGTCATTGGGTCTGGCGTCACGCCAGGCCTCGCTCGATAGGCTGCTGCAGTTGCCGCAGACCAGCCAATAGGCGCGCGAGCTGTCTCGCCTATGTCTGTATGCTGCCGCAACGCGTTTTGCATTATCTAAAAATTAAGGATAATTTTTGGCTTCAATATCTCGCGGAAAAGGGATTTTCCCTTAGCGTAAGATACTCTTACGCAGTACGAGAGACCTCTCGTAAGAGAACCACTATTTTCTGTTTCTGAATATTATAGTTTGGTTCCAAAACGTGATAAATCCATTTTGATTAATTTGAGTAAAAATGTGTTTTCTTTACCAAGAAACCAACAATTACTAAAAACACACACAAAAACTGATTTTGCACAGGCAGTTTGCACTGCTCCCTGAATCGACACGCTTATTCATTTGTGGTGTCTCGCTACGGGCACGAGTAAGTGCAGTGCCAAGTTTGACATTGTTTGGATTAGAAATGCAAAAAATATCGGTAAATATATATCAGTAAAAGAAGCACACACTGGCTTTTGCCGCTCTAGCCACTCTGGCTTTTGACCCTCACAGAAAGGGTCGAAGAAAGCAGTGGAGCTTAAGTAGCTTGGAGTTCTCTGTGTAGCCTGCTCCCTGAATCGTGAAGTTCAATGTTCCACATTTATTGTATGTCATTATGTCAGTATCAGTATTTGCTTTCTACCATGCACAAATAAAAATGTCACTGAACTTTTGCTGTGTAATTGTAACAATGAGCACTCAAATGCACCAAACCAACAATTACTAAAAACACACACAAAAACTGATTTTGCACGGGCACTTTGCACTTCTTCCTGAATCGACGCGCTTATTCATTTGTGGATGTTAACTGAATCTGTAAGTCAGCTATGCTGTTTACTTCTGAATATTATATTTCAATCTGGTGCGCTTAACGTTATCGCTACTGTGTAAAAGTAGCCTATGCTATTCACCAACTAAACATATCCTATTCAATGCGTTCACATTCTCTTTCACGGGCATCATTTGTAATAGCCTATTCACAAACTGTTTGCTCTCTCTATATGATGATAGCTAGGTGAAAGAGGCTCTATGTGATGGGATTTAACTGACCTTGGTGACGTGAGACAGCTAGCAGACGGTCGGTTTAGCCAGTCTGTCTGCTTCCTGACCTGAGCCCCAGATTGTCATGTTTGAGCTCTAAGACTATGTGTCATATTACTAGAGAGAAGAGCAGCACCATCCCAGGAGGGATGAATACCATCTCTTTTCAACAGGTCAGGTCTGCCCCAAAAACTTTTCCAATTGTCTATGAATTCTATATTATTTTGCGGACACCATCTCGACAGCCAGTCATTGAGTGAATACAATCTACTAACTATCTCATCACTCCGACGAACAGGAAGGGGACCAAAGCAAATTACAGTGCCTGACATCATACTTGCGAGTTCACACACCTAACGTTAATGTTAACATTAAAAATTAATGTTAATTTTTGTGATCTCCAACTGGCGGAGTCTAACATCATTGGTGCCGACGTGAATAATAATCTTAGATAATTTACGATTAGCATTAGCCAGCACTTTTAAATTTGCTTTGATGTCAGGCGCTCTGGCTTCCAGCAAACATGTGCAACTTATGGGAGAGTGCAGCTACTGGATGGCTGTGATATGCCCACCCGGTCTGCTAACTCCCGCTGAAATGTCCCAGTGGCTAAAAATCCCAAGGTGGAGAGTACCTGCACATGGGATGGTACGGGATTGGACCGTTGGGTATGGCTTTGCAGCACTGGCTCCAAAGTATCACACCAGCTCCATTAAAACGTGTCTTGGCCCAAACCGTCCGATCAAGTACTCATCAGAATCCGCAAATAAATCAACGTGGTCCTCAAAGATGCATTCCCTTCTCAGAGCACGCTCGGCCATGTCGTCAAGCAGCAATAGATATGCCATTTTGATAGCATGTCTGATATGCAGAAACAGGCCCATTTTGGCCCTATAAATAGCACGATCAATCACCAAATAACGCAGGATTACTTAATTGCTTAATTGCTAATGTAATTGCAGTGTTAGTGTTTCTTTTTCTTTTTTTTTGTAAAATACTATCATTGTAAACGACTGTAGAATTAAATAAAATGCAGTAACCAATTATTTGGAGCAAACTGTCATCACTCAAATGTGCGTAAGAGTGCTCTTGAGTGTGCATAGATTTTGTTCTTAGCTAAGAACAAATCCAAGATAAGAAAACATTAGTGAATGTCAGAATCTTTGTAAAAAGTGTGTAAGTGGGGTTTAAGAACACATTTTTTCATAAGAACGGTTGGTGAATGAGGCCAGTATATTTGTCCTTATACTGTTCTCATTTGACATGAAACAGCAAGCTAAACTCGTTCCTTCAAAAAGTTTTCCTCCAATGAACAGGCGATGTGTTGTACTTGGCAGGTAATTTTAATGAAGAAAAGGTAAAACTGAAATAACAAACACATAACAAAATACAGGTAAGTATTTTCTGTATTACCATTAATTAATAAATAAAGTATTTTTTCCCCTTTACAGGTTGCACCTTCAAAATGTCTTAATTAAGACACAGGTAAGTAAACAAATAAATAAACTCAGCACAAAACAAATAATATATTGCTCCTAAATTGGGTCTCAAGTTATTAAATTAAATATACTCACTGACGATACCCCATGACCGAACAAAAGATGGATGGATAGAGATGGCATTAACTACAACATGTGCTTCTTCAACATGACCACAACTGCAGCACAACAGGAAATGATCCCACCCACAAGAAATCCAAATTACAAAATAAAACACACACCTTCAAAATAAAGGTATTCTACAATAAACAGTCTCTTGTAACTTCTTAATTACACCACAGTCCTGATGGATGGTCCAATGCTTCAGCTTCCTCACTGACGGCATGACGTTTTCTCCTCGGATTTTCTGATACTTCAATGAATCCATCTTGCCTTCCGAACGCTGGAGGTTTCCAGTGCCAGAGGATGCAAAGCAGCCCCAATACATCACCGAGCCGCCACCACCATGCTTAACTGTAGGCAGAGTTTGATTTTCAGCATATGCTTCATTCTTCTTCCTCTAGATATACCGCTGATCCATAAGGCCGAAAAGTTCCAGTTTTGTTTCATCGCTCCACAGAACAGAATCCCATAACTTCTGTGGCTTATTTATATGATTTTGAGCAAATTGGAGCCGACTATTCTTGTGCTTTTTTGGGTCAGTAGTGGTGTACGTCTTGGAGTTCTGGCACGCTTTAGTTCACGCCTTACTGTGCAAGCTGAAACCTTAGTGCCTGTTGCCACCAAGTCTTACAGGGTTTTTCAGAAATCTGGTTGCAGCTGTTGATAGCTGCCTTTTTCTGCCCCGTCCAGGTAGTGTAACCACTGTTCCTTTAACTTTGAACTTGCAAACTATGGGCCCTATTTTAATGATCTGAAACGCAAGTATCAAGCGCAAAACGCAAGTAACTTTGTGGGCGGGTCTTGGGTGCTGTTGCTATTATACCGGCGGGATAAATGACTCTTGCGCCCGACACAAATCTAAAATGGGTTGGTCTGATGTAGCTTCATTATTCATAGGTGTGGTTTGGGCGTAACGTGAAATAAACCAATCAGAGCGATATCTCACATTCCCTTTAAGAGCAGGCACGCTTGTTCCATGGCGGATTTGCTATTATAATGGCAGATTTGCCAGGCGTGCGCCAGGAGCGGTTCAAAGCCGAGGAGACTGACGTTCTCGTCAGGGCCGTAAAAGACAGAGAAGTTACATTGGAGATGGGAGAAACCCACCCAAATTAGCTTCAGTTAAACAGACGTATAATAATTTGGGTAAATGTGTAAGCTAGATTTATGCCTATTTTTTCACATCTTCATGGACACAACAATGATTTCCCTCGTGTGTTAATATTTTTCCTTGTAATAATGTATGGTTTTCTAAAAATGAGAACTGCTGCGTCTGTGTGTAGATGAGATAAGCAAAGTGTATGCGTGTTGTGCACACGCTACATTGATTATGGCCAAGCATGCGCCCTTAAAATAGCATATGAATAACATGCGCAACGTGCCACTGACTTTAGACTAGGTTTTTCCTGGTCAGTGGCGGAATTGTTTTCTAAACCTGCAAAATAGCACCAGGGAACGTTTGCGCCGGAACACGCCTCCTTTTTGCGCTGAACCGCCCCCGGGAGCGCAAGTTCATTTCCTAATTTACCGACGTGCGTCTATGGAGGGAAAAGTCCGCTGTGCGCGGGTGCAAAATAGGACTGATACATGCGTCGGTGTACAAAGTCAATTGCGCTGGGTACAAGATAGGGCCCAATGTTTCCAACTGTGTCTCTAGGAACATTTAGTGCCTTCTGAAGGATTACAAAGTTAAGAATTTAAGTCAGATATGTTTTAAGAATCTTGTACTTAGCTTTTAAGGTTAAGATGATGATATCACACGAATGATTCTGCTCTGCTCAGCAAAGTTGCAATTCCTGTTTTCTCTTTATTGTCTTTAATGGCTCTTGGAGCCGGAGCCAGAGCCACAGCCCAGACGTTGAATCGTTAGGCTGATTGGATTAGCACATATGCGTTTGAATGGTTATGCTGACTGGATTGAGACTGGTAACACGCTGGAGTCTGGGGTGGGTTCCTTAGCCTGTATACTTCATTTGCATGCTTTGTTCAGAGTCTCCAACTCTATGTAATCCCTCCTCTCTTTGAAAAGTATAATTACAATGAATACTGTATTATGATCAGACTTGATGAACTACAGACTCGGAAGAATACATCTCTTCTGCTTATAAGATCCATCTCAAGTCTCCTGGTCTTGCTTTGATGAAGGAATAAAGTTTCCAACAATTTGGTGCTGTGACCCGGATGGAGAAAAAGGAAACTCAACAAAGAATGAACTTTTCCAGACTAAATCTTGAAACTTCAAGCTCAAAGATCTGAATCTTGGAACTTAAAGCACAAAGAATCTCAAAGACTGAACTTTTCCAGACGGAATCTTTCTCTACAAACAAAAGATTTGGTGAGTTTCACTCCATTCAAAGACCCGTTGCAAACCAGTACAAATTTGTTTTTCCTCTGCGCCATTCAGAGAAGAAGTTAACAAACAGCTGTAGAGTTTGGTTAACTAAGTTATCCTCTAAAAGTTTGCTTTTAGAGATGAAAGATATCCTCTGCCAGGTAGGGAAGATTAGCATTACATGTTAATATTGTTTTATCCTCTTGCTAGAGAAGGTTTATCCTCTGCTTTATCAGGGACGGTTAGCAGCATGTGCTAATATTCTGTGTCCTTTGCTTTAGGAAGAGAAGGATTAGCTTTACGTGCTAGTTATTTCTGTTTATCCTCTGTTCTTGTCGGCAGGGAAGTTAAGTGTGAAGTGTTGGTAAATTGGAAAGTTTACAAGTGTACCATCTGTTGAACAGATAAGTTTTTAGGGTTTGTTTGTGTGGTAACAAAGAAACTCACAAAATGGTTAGAAGGAATGCTAGGCTGATTCCAACAACTGAGAAAGCTGGACTAGCTACACCTTTATGGACAGACAGTGAATTCAAGTCTTTGTTAGGAGAACGCATGGACTCCATAGTGACTGAGTCAGTCAGATTGAATTTGACAAAGAAATTTGGCATTCACCCAGAAAAAGTATGGTCAATTGAAGATTGTAAAAAGACACTAGGAGCAAGTATTTCAGGGTTCCTGCGGGGTCTTAAAAAGCCTTAAAAGCATTGAATTTATTAATTTGGAAATTATACCTTAAAAATTCTTTAAAAAGTCTTGAATTTTGATGTCTGGGTCTTAAAAATTGTGTTGTATGTAACTTCTCCGTATTGTATTTTTCCTCAAAAGTTTCATTTGTCAACCACGATTATTTTTATTAAATAACGTAGTATAAGAGTGGCGGAACCAATAATTGAGAATGCAACGCAGCCCCGGGTCACAGTGCACAGTACTGTGAACACGTGATGCCTTCAACACAACACAAGTTAGCCTACAAAGCGGAGCTCGCTCGCGTGCTACCAGTAGCCCGGGGCTTGATATGAGGTCGCTCGCCAACAGGCAGTTCACATACCGCGTCTTTTTGCGTGCTCAAGTTTATTAAAATGTGGGCATGCGGCAAGCGCTATTAAAACAACGCGCAATTTTTTCCACCCGCAGCCAGATGGACAACATCTTCCTTGTTGCTGTGGAGAGTGCGTTGTATGGTTGCTTAGCAACGACAGATGCCACAGGAAAATCAGACCAAATGTTATTAATAATATTAGATAAGCGGATGTGCATTGTAAATGTCAGTAATCTTTTTTGACTCATTCTTTTTATAAAAAAAATATTTAAAGGCTGAAATATTTGAGGTTTATCTTTTTATAAAACCATTTTTGTAAAAACTTTATTTGAACTTGTACACAGTAAATTTTGCAGTGTTAAATTAACTCTATAAGAGTTAAATTTAACACTTGGTCCGAGTGTATTTGGTCCCACTCAGAATTGGTGATAAATTGACTCTAGTCATAGTGTTCAATTTTCAGAGTAAAATTAACTCTATTTTGAGTAAATATTCAACACTGCTCTACACTGAATAGTGTTACCACAGTTTAACACTGGGGGAAATTAACTCTGTTTGGTGTTACCACAGTTTAACACTAGGGGGAAATTAACTCTGTTTGGTGTTACCACAGTTTAACACTAGGGGGAAATAAACTCTACATTAGTGAAATATTAACACCAATAAGAGTTCATTTCCCCCTAGTGTTAAACTGTGGTAACACCAAACAGAGTTAAAGTTTTTTTATAGTGAAAAATTCTCACTCAAGAGTAAAATTCTTAAAACCCATTTGTGGTGCAACCGGTTAATAAGTGTCAGTATTTCTCTTTGTGTGCAAGTATAGTAAAATAATTTCTCCTCTACAATGTCAAATTAAGTCTTAAAACAAGTTTTCAAAACAAAGAAAACAACTTCAACAACGTCAAATTTAAAACATTTATTAAAACAACATTCTGGCTCAGGACACATGCACATACATGAACAAAAACACATCACATCTGCATTAAATGGCAATAAGGCACTACATGCAGTGCAGAATCTGTTGTACCATATTTCATCTGAAGATCAAATGGTTTAAAAGAACACAGCTCATTAACATTCACTACCTTAAAAACTCTGTCTGGATGCAGTCTGACTGTAAATGCATGGTAATGGTCATCAAAACATATAGTTTCCATCAGTGTTCCACACAACAGCACATTTTCGTCTTTTACAGCAATAATCTTGATCTTACAAAACACTGGCATCTCACATGCTACTTCTGTACAGATAATAAAGTCAGGGCGATACTCTGTGCCGTGGTGTTTGATCCACTTTACAGAATAGACAACTTCTGACAATACCACTCCTAGTTTGGAAGCAATCTTTTGGCCACATTTAAGTTCACAGAGTTCTACTATCTTTCCTGGGCCAAAAGACAATCTGTACTGGCTAAAAGACTCCCAGTACGTTGCAATACAAAATTGGTGCTTTGTGGCTAATGTTTTGGTGATGTTTTTGAAACTTTTTAACTGCGTTTTAAAAAAAATTGTGTTTAGCTTCATAACGCATACACCACGTGTGAAGAATTGGTCCAATTTTTCTTATACACTGTGGGTAATGTATCATTATATGATGTTTTGGCAGAAGATTTCTTTCGGGAAATAATTTTGGAATAGCTGGTGATGTTCAATTATTAAAAATTTAAGATAAATGGTCATGCCTTCTGTTAGGACTGGTGAAAATACAATGTTGACAATCTGCAAAAGTAAAAGCAAAAGATGCCAATGTTTATCATCTCTTTGGACTAAATCACCAAATAATAGGGGCATATTGCGCAACAAGCACCAAGATTGGATTGCATTTAAACCCAAATCATTGCTTCCATCGAACAATTTGACCACTGGAGGACGGTTCCTCTGCTGATTGTAACCATTGTCAAAAGCATGTACTCTACCAGCAATATCATAAGCGCTCAGAAAATTACACTGAATGTACTGCAGAACAAGTTTTACCTCTAGCTGAGCAACTCCTTCTAGAATGTCGTGCATTATATCTACAGCGAAATTGTTGGCTGTGTTGAAATACTTGAGTGAATTTAACAAACATGTCCGTTTGACACCATAAACATGAGGTAGTGTAGAATTAGTTTGTAAAGTTTCACAGTGCAGAGCATGCATCTCAGATGTTCTTAGTACAACCTCAGGATTATCTTCACAGAACACAGACTGAAAGCGATCTTTCTCGAGAAGACAAAAACGACAGCAATATCGAGCCCCAAATGACTCAAGAAACCCAAACAAGCTGTGCAATCCCAGATTATCTCCAGTGACTTGAACAATAGTACCCCTAATACAACTTCCAGTCACTGGATTCTTAACCCCCTCAATCTCAAGTACTTTCAAATCGTTAACTAGAGGCTCAAGTATAGAATTAAAACCATAGCGCCTAATATCCTGTGCATGAAAGAGGGCACATAAATGAATATTCACCAATGAGGAGTTAAAAACTAGGGGGAAATTTCTTAATGTAAAATAGATGGCACCCAATTTGTGTATGCCCCTTTTAGATCCCAACGGATTAGCGGTCTCAAAATCGTCATAAAATAGCTGAATTTGTAAGGTATCTTTTTCTGTATAAAATAAAGGATTACTTTTAAAATATGCTGCATCACTTAAGTCAACATAAATGCCTTCCTTTGGAACATGCCTGGGTTTAAACAAATCAGCAAGTTGTGGATTTTGTAAAATTGCCTTTAGTGTTTCTAAAACGGGAATATAAGCAAATTTATCAGTTATAACAACTTGATCAAATGTTCCTGTGGTTTTATTTCTCCTGCTGTCAAATCTTGTGCCAAGCAAAATTTCGCCTGGCTCAATAATTCCCTATTTTTCCATAAAGAGTCTCTTTCGTTTGGCTTCAGAATTTAACAAAGTAAATGGATTGAAGTTTTGAAATGAATTTTCTATTTTTCTTTTAGTAGCAGTGTCCTGTGAAGGCAGACAGAGCAAAGCTGCATCCTGGGCCTGACTATGAATCTCAGAAACCATTTCCTCCATAGATGAAACAAAACCATTTATAGCAGATTGACTTAATCCAGCAACTTTTAGTTGTGCAATAGCAGACGCACACATATTGAAAGTGCTCTTATTTGACGTTAACAATTCAGATGTTGTGGCCACCTCTCCGGCACTGCCAATCTGATCAAATATTTCAGCACTACTTTGTAAACTGCCTTGGCAGTCTCATGGCTATCAGTGGTGTCAAAATTCTGCTCACTGTCAATTTGCTCAGCATGTTTTGCGTGCAGATGTTTCCTAAAACCTGAAAAAGTACCAAACACAGAACCACAACCTGCTTCTATGCATTTAAGGCGAAGATTCTTCCCAGGAACAAAACCATGAACTAATCTGAAGTGCCTAAGAAGCATTTTAGAACCATTTAAATCAGCTTGACAAACAAAACACTTCATGGGGGCAGAAAAACTTAAGGGACCTAACTAAGCAGCCTTGCTCTGACCTCAGCAACACGAGGACTCTCTTTCACTTTGCCAACATCTATGTTGTACACAGTGGTCTGAATGAATGAAAGAAACAGCAAACAAAATAAAACCAAGGAGACATGTGCCAAATGTCACAAAGTGTGTGGGAGCTGCACACGAAAGGCGGTGTTTACCCGTGTGGAATGTGCGTAAGCGTCAATGATGTGGGATGTTTGCGCCATTCAAATGGGCAGTTAACCTGATTTTGTTCGTTAATATTTTTTGTTCACTGAAACTAATCGTTCTAAAGCAGTTTGTTTTCTTGTTTAGCTAATGTTCAAGGTTTTTTTTTTTTCTAAACCTGTTTGTGTGTGTACATTTTCACATTCATTTGAATTGAAATTTTGTGTCCTGTTTTTAGGCTACCTATCATTGTAGATCCATTTATTTTTAGATTTTGTATTGATTATTGAACTTATCTACAAACAGGGCTGTACTAAACCGTATGAAGCTTTGACGTTTCCTAACTTTTGTGCATGTCTATTCACGTGATGAGTGCGGTGGAAAAAATATTATTTTGACGCAAAACGTTCCTCAAATAGAGGCAGCACCTGTCGGGGCAATCTTTCTTTTGTGCTTGTTTTAAGGGCTATGACGACAGGAATTAAAAGCTTCATTGGAAAAGAGAAGGTTAACATGTACAATAGATATGACATAACGAAAACGACGTTCAGTACGACCATATGAACGTCAAAGTATGAACGGTCAGAATGACCTCTATGGTCGTTCTAGTAGTTATGGAATTCCGGTAGTTCTAGTGTTAAACAGTTCGTCAAAGGCACCAAGAGAAGAGGTTGACTTGCATGGAATGGCATGCTGATCGAGAATGATGAAGTACTGGTGAACTGATTTCTTCTGAGGTCCCACAGCCAGAAGATAGGGCTGAGCACTAGCAGTGATGTTTCGAAGATGCTCCTCAATGTTTGTTCCACTCTGAGAACACCAAGCAAATTGAAGAGAATCATCACTCTTCTATGTTAAATAAAAGAAAACTATAAAAAAAAAAAAAAAAAAAAAAAAGAACCTTCTTGAAGACAACAAGATGTTTCTCTGCTTGAGAAGCAGACACCTTTCCTGGTCTCTTCTGGCCTTGGGCAGAAGGTGGGATCAGATGCAACAGCAGTAGTATAGAATAGAGGTCAGTGTCCCAAACTGTTTAGACAATATTAATTATGTTAGCAAAACTTCATCAATAATGAAAACTGATACTAAAGAATAAATATTAAAAACATTTATAGGGACTAAATACATCACCCTTATGTTCCTCAAAATACACTGCATGTCAAAAAAAAAAAAAAAAGCTGTTTGGATTTAAATAGGCAAATGCTTAAAAGAGTTTATGATTGGATCATCATTGCAGTGATTATTATGTTTCTATCATGTTATATGTTTGGGAACAGTTCTTTTAATCCTAATTGATGGAGTGTGTAGCTTTTCATTTCTTAAACAACTATGTAGGAAGACACAGCATGGTCATATTCCAGGATTGACAATGTGAAGATTCATCAGGCTCAAACTGTGAAAGAATAGATGGGAGGTGCATTAAGAATAATTTCCACGTATGAATTGGCATCTCTGAATCCAGACCTTAAATGAATTGAAAGTTGGATGTGCTGGAGGAGACTTTACAGAGTGTTTAACTCTTGCATTGTCAATACAAGATCTTGACCATAAATGTCTGCACCTCTCAGAAAAGCTTCACTCTCCATCAATTAGGATTAAAAGAACTGTTCCCAAACATATAACATGATAGAAACATAATAATCACTGCAATGATGATCCAATCATATACTTTTTAAGCATTTGCCTATTTAAATCCAAACAGTGACTTTTTTTTTGGCGAGGCAGTGTGTTAAACGAATATTACTAAATTAATCTTAAACGTCTTACCAAAATTAACACCCTCTTCGGAGTCATCAGAAGGAGATTCAGCTGCTAGCAGGAGTTCTCCAACATCACTGGTGGTTGGAAGCTTTTTGCACTGCTGAATCACTTTTTTCTTGAACGCAGTCGTCCACTTCTCCAGTAGCTTGCCTGACACGCCTTCTCCAAACATCAGAACAAAGTCTTGCTCAATCTAAGAAAGGGAATCATTATTAGATATAAACCCTGAAGAAACTTATTTTTAGACAACAGCAATGCATTTTTAAAAATCCTTAAATATTTGATTATAAAGACTTTACTTACCAAACCTTTAACGTCTTTGAAACGTGGAAAGACTGTCAATATATCGCTTGACTGCATAGGGTCAAGAACCATGTTGCGGCGATAGTCAAATGTCAGTTTCATCTTCTTCTTGACTGCGTCCTCATCAGCAGAATGGTTCATGAATGCAATAGCTTCCTTGCATTCATCCTCACTCAAGACAGTCTCCGGAGTAAACTCTGACTCCCGTCTTACAGTTGGTCCACCAGACATCACCTCAGCAGACAATCCTTGTCCTGATGAATAAAGCATTTTAAAAGCTTCAACACTGCATAAAGAATACTATATACAGTTCATACTATAAAAAAAAAAAAAATAATTGTACAAATTGAAATGTCACAGTTGAGCTATGAAAAAAAGCAATAAAGGTAATTTCTGAATTTCATTCTGTACCTTCAAATGATGCTCTTCGTTCTTTAGCCAGGCCTCTCTGTATAGTTTTGATTCTCCATGCCAAGTACCCAGTGCCACTCTCACCATCATAGTAATGCTCCTTAGAAAGACAAAAATACATAGACAAAAAAAAAAAAGTCTTAATTCAAGAGCAAAATACACCACCTGTATTGTGTGTGTGATCATCAGCATTTAAGACATGTCAACACAGAATTAAAATTTAAAAAAGGTGTGATACTTACGTATCCATTTTTGGACATGGGGTCACTGAGGTAAGGGAACAAGGACACAATTCCTCTGGCATATTTTTCTTTAACCTGCCTTGGTGGTGATGTACTGTATAATTAAAAAAAAAAAACGAATCACCTATCTTTAGCACAGGTTAAAAAAAAAAACTAGAAATGATAGAACTACAGTGAGAGATCATATACACCAGTTAAAGATATGCAGATTACCCATTCTTTTCTGTCATGTCAGCTGCCAGGATATTCACCATTTTCCTCCTCGTTTCATCTCCCAAAGTCTTAAATCGGTTGTATTCATTTATTATATGCTCCCCACCAGGATTATGGACAAGAACGGATTCCACCAACTTAATAATAATAAATGAAAATAAAATAAAATAAAAAAGCATAAGTTTGGCATGTTAAGTACAAAACATTACCTCAAACAAGATGTGTAATTAAAAAAAAAAAAAGGCTATTTCAAATTGATGAATTTTAACTTTTCCCCCCAACATTTATAAATAATAACAACTTTGATGCTCACCTTTTTAGCTTCATCATCTAGTCTCATTCTTTTACTTGAAGAGCTTTCTTCAATAATTACTGTATCCTGTGAGTAAGTGGAGTCAATTCATGAACACAGGGACAGATTCAACTGCACAGGAGAGGCTTGTGGAGAGGCAGATTCCAAGTCTAGTTGCATATAGGGTGGTCAAAGTCTTCATGATACTAATAAATAAGCATTGAGAAATGTTCTAGAAAGTAATAAAACAAACACAAACCTGCACCATGTTTTATGGTGAGAACACCAACTGAGGGATCCTTAACAACATCCTCAAAAACATCATCATCCACCTCAGTCCCCGATTCATTAATAACCTTCACATTCTCGGGTACAGTTGGGACACCGAACTTTAAAAAAGCTGGAAAAAAAATGTATGCAAATTAATGAGAAAGGGTATACATTACAAGGTTGATCAATTACTTGCTGGTAACTCTTAACATCAGAGCAAATATAACATGTGACAGTATATATTCTAAAATAAAATGACCAAATACCAAACACATACATACATACATATATATATATGTATTTTTTTTTTTTTTTTTTTTTTTTACAAATTCATTAAAATACTAAAATTAATGGAGAATCATGATTTTTTTTGTTTCAAACTGAGATCATGGTTCACCCATGATTCTGAATAGACAACAAAATAACATGTAATTTACTAAAGACTCCAACAAAATGTTAATTGCTGCAGTCCAAATATTTTTTTTAACTTGAATGAATTATTTAATTAAATTAAATGTTTCTTTGCCGAATGAATCAGCCTTTTGAACTAATCTTTTGAATGAATGATTCAAGGACAAATACATTTTTTACAGTCTCTTAGCGACATATTGAGGTGTAACAATGTAATTGGTAGCTACAATCTTAATTTGAAGTGTAAAAAAGGTGATTTGCTCGATTTTTAATCTCTACCATGGACATCAGTGCTTATATCCAGACATTAAACGTTTATCCCAGTACTTCAGTTATTAATTTTAATATTTGCAACACAGAAACAAGGATTCGAAGGATGCGTGTTTGAAACGACTGAAAAGCAGAACACATTTAAATCGAGAACGCGATAATTAAACGATTCATCGCAGTAAAAGTATATATTTTTCTTACCAGCAGACAAAAATTCCTTCAGGTTCAGTTCGGTTATTTTAACAAATTTTTGACCATCCCCAAGTTTCACCTTAACCAGCATGCTCTGTAATAAGAGACAGAGTTTTACACAGATGACAGTGGAAAAGGGCTGCTATTTATAACAAATAAATAAGTAACAAAATTCTGTTGCAACATGTTGCATACAGTATTTTTAACTAACGTTAACGTTAGCCTAACGTTAGGTCTTTGAATTTGAACATTGCCATTTTGACCGTCCCATAAAATCGGGCGGCTAATTCATTCCTCAAAGTTCAAAAATAACAATATACAAATTATCTGGATATAACAATACCAACTTCAACCAACAGAAATACAAATTAAATAAGATTTTTGACATCATTCTAGATTAAATTACCACATTGTGACGAAAAAAATATTTCTCCACCACATGAACTCACCGCGAAGTTGTTTCATTCGGAGTTTGAACCTATCAAATTACACAAAGTTCATCAAACTACAACATATACAGTAATATTAACACATGTATTCACATAAAATGTTAAAATTATGTTTTAAAGTGTTACTTAAAAGAGCTTACCATTTGGTGCGATGTAGAAGAAAATGGCGACAACCACAAGGAAATTCAAGTCAGATCTGGTTAGGTTGAGGGGCGGAGCTTAACGGTGTAAAGTTAACAAGACATAATTTAACTCTGATAATTTTCACCAACACTAGGGGGTATCTTTCACTAGTTGTTGTTAAATTAACTCCTTAAGAGTAAATGTAGAGTAACACTGCTTGTTTAACACTGTTAGTTTTACTGTGTACATATTAGTAGATAACATGTTGCAAGACACTCCTCTAAAATCTGGCCATCATTTTTAATAGTATTTTGATGTTTATGTAAACAAAACTTGCATATTGATAATTGTATGTTATTTGCGGGGTTTCGACAAACTCAGTAAATTGATTTCATAATAATCGTGAAAATAAATGTTCATGCCATTTCATCTCTAGTTATGATCAACTAAAATCAGCTATAATTATGTGTTTTTAGAGTATAATATGCAAACTACAATTTTCTAAAATAATCTCTGAGCCTGTTCAATCTCTATTAGGTTATTAATATGCTGCTTCGTAATGTAAATAAATATGAGATGAAATATATTATTAGAGGGCAAGTTTGTTTTAGCCTATTTTCATTTTAGGCCTAAGGTTTTGGGCATTTGGCATGTTGTTGTGTGTGGAAGGTTACTAATGTGATTGCTTTGTCTGTAAATTAAATTAATGCTTTTTCAATTACTGAATTCATTGAAATAAAAATTTTTTTTTCAGAATTCTTTTAATTATTATTTTTTTGTTTTTGTTTATGCACCGTGTAGGTCTCAAATTTCAATCTTTTTGGTCTTAAAATGTCTTAAAAAGGTCTTAAATTTGACTTACTGAAACCTGCAGGAACCCTGTATTTGCAAGAACAATGTGAAAGTCATTATCTGTTAAGAATTTAGTCATGTGAAAGTCATTAAGAATTTAGCTTATCAATTGCACAAGAACAAGCTCAGTGTATTGCTAAGTTAAAAGAACAGAACAAACAATTTCATTCTCAAGTGTCCTGTCTCAAGAAAAAGGTGGGCCATAACAAGGCCTCAACCAAATGTGACTCAGAAAACCCACAATCAGATGAAACTTATTCTGACTTACAGTTTTTCTATAGTATAGAGAACAATGTCAATGCAGATGTAAATGCAGTTGAAGTGTGTGGAGCTAGACAAAAGCCTCAGGGAAAAGGTGTTGATACAGTTCCATCTGCAACCCCCATACTGCAGCTACAAGCAGTCAAAACATCTTTAGGTCCTAAAGATATAGAGAGACTGGCTGAGAGTTTGACATCAGTGCAAATACATTTTTCTGAGTTTAGGAGAGAGTTGTCCAAAAAGATGCGGCTTTATGATATGTCTCTAGCTGAAGTCACCCAGCTAGTATCACAGATCTTGACTGAGTCAGAATTCAATGATTTTGAAAGTGCTGTAAACAATTCTGAGTTTCAAAATGCCAGAAAAGATGAATTGAGAGAGGGAGTTCTGAGAGTGTTAAAGAACATTGTTGGACCAAAAATAGACTGGTCTAGAATCACTAACTGTGTGCAACGGAAAGAAGAGACTATAAGTGAGTACACAGAAAGATTTTGCCAGACCGCTGCAGCTTACAGCGGGATTGCTGACACTTCAGAGAAGGTGCTAGATGATAATGGTCCCCTAGTTCACGCATGGTTTGATGGTCTTTTGTCAGAACATAAAAATGCATTGCCTTTCTTAGAATTAACATGGTCCAATAGAACCCTGCAAAACAGCTTGGACAGTTTAGCTACTTGGGAAAAAGGTTCTGATGTTAAAGAGAGAGTAAAAATTGCAGCAGTTTCTTTTAAGGTCAACTCAGAGAAGCAAAAGAAACGCAAATGTCCTAAGAGAGAGGGCAGCTGTAATTACTGTGGTAAACCTGGGCATTGGATGAAAGAGTGTAGGAAAAACAAAAATAACTTTAGAGAAGTTAACAAGGTTACGCAGCTTCTACTCAGCCTGCTTGCTACTCTGAAGCAGCCCCTCCCCTCGTCATTACACTTGTGGGGCAACTTGATAAGGTGTTAACCATTTGGGCTGTGAGTGCTTAATTTCCCCAGAAACAACAACAAAGATGAAAGACTGATATTTGTTTAATAGAACAAAAGGAAAGTGACTGTCTCAGCCTTCCTTTGGGGGACCCTGGTTAAGTAGACTCACAGCCTTAAATGTTATACCACAGAATATTCCAGTCAGACACCCATCCTCTATTATGATGTCTACTATGACTGGTGTTTCACTGGAGAATGGAAATGTGCCAATTTTCTCACACACTGTACAGTGTGCACACAACCTTCAGGGACAGAATAGGACACACAGACCAGTGAGGAGCCCATGGAAGAACCGAATTGCAACAGGCTTCGGGGGTCAACCATGTGGTGAAGATTTCCTCATAGGTTTCCCCCTCAGTAGTTTATCCCCACCTCACTGGTCCATAGGTGTCGAATCAGTTAAGACTAGATTAAGAAAAAACACTATATGATCACAATGTTCACTGTAATATAGTTATATGTAAAAACTATATGGTCACCAGAAGTTTACTTTGATAAGAGTTAGACGTAAAACCACTATACGATCAACAGACTTATGGAAGAATGAAGTCTATGCATGAATACTGCTGGTCTGACGTTTCTTTGTTTTCTTGTGTTACAGGTATGTGTGTATGCCATGATGTCTTCGCAAACGGCAACCTGGTGTAAAGCATCACCTCAGATTTCCATGAACACGCCTCATGAGGGACGAGTCATCAGAGCGACTCTACGTGGGAAATGGACTCTACAGGAAACAGACTTCACAGCTATTCAGGCGCCATGGACTTTCAAGACTTCCACTCTTATGCTACATGGTTTTCTGTGTAATCATGTAGTTTATACGACATTTTATACCCTGCGTCGTATGTGTCAACCGTTGTCAAGTTACATGACTGGAAGATGGGCTTATGCTAACAAACATAAGCTACAGAATGGACTTATGAAGGTTTAAATTTGTATATTATGTGAGAGTTTTTTTAAGAACTCTCAAACGGGGGACTGAAGGATTACAAATTTAAGAATTTAAGTCAGATATGCTTTAAGAATCTTGTACACTCACCTAAAGGATTATTAGGAACACCTGTTCAATTTCTCATTAATGCAATTATCTAATCAACCAATCACATGGCAGTTGCTTCAATGCATTTAGGGGTGTGGTCCTGGTCAAGACAATCTCCTGAACTCCAAACTGAATGTCAGAATGGGAAAGAAAGGTGATTTAAGCAATTTTGAGCGTGGAATGGTTGTTGGTGCCAGACGGGCCGGTCTCAGGGTCCCCGCGGATCCTTAAAAAGTCTTAAAACGTCTTAAATAAAATATACGTTTTTTAAGGTCTTAAAATGTATTAAATTTCACTAATTTTTGAAGAGTGGCATTAAATTTCATCTGGGCGGCATTAAATTTCATCTGGCGGAGTTTCTCCTTTTGTCGGGAGAAACTACCGGTATTTTCCATTTCACCAGCGCACGTCTCTGTCTAAAGACACTAAAAAGTAGCGTGTGCCTATTGCACAGGCATCACACACCATTTAGGGGGCAGTGTTTTCCGTAGGCCTGTCATAGAAACAGACGAAGAAGTGTCTCAGAGTGGCAGACGCGAGCTAAGATAGGGAAGTGCAAATTTAATGATAACTGGCTCGATGATGAGAAATATAGCGGCTGGTTACAAAAAAACGACGGTATACGAAGTGCAGTGGGCTGCAAAGCCCTTGACCGCATATGAAAGGGGAGAAGCACAAGCGCGACAGTCAGGCACCAACTGTCCCCATTCAGATGTTTGCAGCATCGGTATCTACTTCAAAGTCTAACCATGGGTGTAAATTACGCGGGGGATTACGCCCCCACACACACACACTTTTTATAAAATGTAAATTCGTCCCCGCACTTTTTCATAGGGCAAGTGCATCCACGACGAGCTGAGGTTTTTGCGGGTGTCCGCGAGCCTACATCGAGATTTTTAATCCAAAGAGTCAAGGATAGTCTATCTACATATGTGACTTTCACGTTTCCATGGTAATCAGTCACTCGTGCATCACGACACGCCCAAATGCACGCAACCGCGGGCCGCGCTGAATAATTTTCATAGAGGTCACAATGAGTTCAAAACAGCAAAAAAACTCTTCACTCTTTATTCACGAAAAAGTCAAGCACTGCAAGTAAGTTGTCATCTATAATTCATGTGGTATTCGAATTGTGTTGCACAATGCGGATAACTCAGCCTATTTCACTTGTTGAATAATTAACAAGTTTTGTTGTAAATTTTAAATATTCACCAACTGTTACCCGCACAAACGTGCGCTATTTTCAGTCTTTTTTATTCGTAATATCTTTTATTTTCACAGATATATTATCGAAGCCCTTCAAATTAGAATAAACATGGTGATTGTTAATGCTGAATTTGTATTTCATGCATTAACAGCCACTATCTGCTTGAATCAGGCAGTAACGTTAGGTTAGATGATGTTTACCATAATTTGTTAACACTTTACAATTAGATAAAATTTGTCTACGTTTGTCTAAAAGTTGTCTACAAACTTTAAGTTCTCTTGAAAAAGCCTAACTAGAAAGTTTGAAGTAGTTTTAAAAGGTTTGCAATTGTAAAGTTTTAGTAAGACTCTGCTAGGCTATTAAGGAAATGTAATTTTGCCAAAATAACAACTTTACTTATTTTAAGTAAATGTTATTTTTAAATCAGCTTAATTCAGTGTGATTTTACCATATTATCATGCTTAACACTGATCATTTGAATAATTGTAATGTGATGATCAGATGCAGTTATCTAAATCAGAGAATATAACGTTAGGTTTGGGTGGTTGGCCGGTGGATTATTTATTTTTAACAGCGGATTCGAGTGACTCAAAGTGCACCAGATTAATGAATTTATCTTTAAAATGCACAAAATTTTATTTTTATTAGCTTAGTTAGCTTTATTAACTAGTAAAATACATGATCAGGATTTTACCATAAGTATATAAAGTATAAGTACACTTTTTTTATATAAAGTATATGGTATACTGAACATCTGCATTTCTTTCTTTCTGTTGTATTGCTTTAAAAATAAATAGCATTTTAAGCCAATTAAGGAAAAACCTGTCAACAAGTCTGAAAAAAAAAATTGGTAGTTATTCTGTCAATCACTTTTGAAATTATGGCTAGGCTACGCCCCTGAGGCTAACATTACAGCCGCGTTGGTGTCTTTGGGGCCCAGTACAAGTAATGCCTTCGGTACATTCTCCCCAACCAATACACTGAAGGCCGAAATGCTGTGGGTTTTGCACACGGTTAGCCGACATCACTCCTATACATCCAACGAAGACATGAGCACTTCAGGGCAATGTTCCCTGACTAGGAATGTGCAAAAACATTTAGTTGTGGCAGGGACAAAACCTCTTCTCTTACTCGATTTGGACTTGTTCTGTACATAAAAAGGGGACTTCTGTCAAGTGTGAATCAAGGCAGCTTCGTTGTCATGTTTGACGAAAGCATGAATTGGACCACCAAAGGCTATTAAGACTATTTGCACTGTTGCTCAAATACAAATGTGCTTTGTTAACCTGAACACCCTAGAGTGTCATTTTTATATATATTTTGCCATGGTAATGGTCTTAATTTTTATTCTTGAAGGTCTTAAAAAGGTCTTAAAAGTCATTAAATTTGTTGATCAAAAATGTGCAGATACCCTGGGTCTGAGTATTTCACAATCTGCTCAGTTACTGGGATTTTCACGCACAACCATTTCTAGGGTTTACAAAGAATGGTGTGAAAAGGGAAAAACATCCAGTATGCGGCAGTCCTGTGGGCGAAAATGCCTTGTTGATGCTAGAGGTCAGAGGAGAATGGGCCGACTGATTCAAGCTGATAGAAGAGCAACTTTGACTGAAATAACCACTCGTTACAACCGAGGTATGCAGCAAAGCATTTGTGAAGCCACAACACGCACAACCTTGAGGCGGATGGGCTACAACAGCAGAAGACCCCACCGGGTACCACTCATCTCCACTACAAATAGGAAAAAGAGGCTACAATTTGCACAAGCTCACCAAAATTGGACAGTTGAAGACTGGAAAAATGTTGCCTGGTCTGATGAGTCTTGATTTCTGTTGAGACATTCAGATGGTAGAGTCAGAATTTGTCGTAAACAGAATGGGAACATGGATCCATCATGCCTTGTTACCACTGTGCAGGCTGGTGGTGGTGGTGTAATGGTGTGGGGGATGTTTTCTTGGCAAACTTTAGGCCCCTTAGTGCCAATTGGGCATCGTTTAAATGCCACGGCCTACCTGAGCATTGTTTCTGACTATGTCCATCCCTTTATGACCACCATGTACCCATCCTCTGATGGCTACTTCCAGCAGGATAATGCACCATGTCACAAAGCTCGAATCATTTCAAATTGGTTTCTTGAACATGACAATGAGTTCACTGTACTAAAATGGCCCCCACAGTCACCAGATCTCAACCCAATAGAGCATCTTTGGGATGTGGTGGAACGGGAGCTTCGTGCCCTGGACTTGATGAACTACAGACTCGGAAGAATAAATCTCTTCTGCTTATAAGATCCATCTCAAGTCTCCTGGTCTTGCTTCGATGAAGGAATAAAGTTTCCAACACTTCGCTATCTTTTTGTATCCTGTTCCTTGTTTGTGAAGTCAAGTCACCTTTATTTATATAGCGCTTTTTACAAAACAGATTGTATCAAAGCAGCTTCACATTGAAAACATGAAAATAATACAACAAAGTTTGTTTCTAGAAGAAAATTGCGTCATCGTCCACCCTAAGTAAGGCAGATCAGTAATATTGTTGAATATTAAATGTCCCCAACTAAGCAAGCCAAAAACCAAGGCAACAGTGGCAAGGAACCAAAACTCCATCAGGTGACAGAATGGAGAAAAAAACCTTGGGAGAACCCAGGCTCAGTTGGGGGCCAGTTCTCCTCTGGCCAACGACCGAACAGTGTATGATCACTGTCACTTATGATCCAGGCAGCATTACAGGTCAGAAGTCAGATTGGTCGTGTCGATGAGGCTTTCACAGGGCTGATGAGGCTGGCACTTCAGGGATGCATCATGGATGGGTCCAGGTGCAGGTCCACCATCTGATCTGGATACGGCCGGGGTCCAGCTGACTTCAGTAAACAGGGAGAGACTGGTTGAGACTTCAGGACTGCGTTGTCATCATGTCCAGGCACAGGTCCTTCATTGGATCTGGATACGGCCTGGATCTGGCGGACTGCGGTAAACCTCGGATAAACAGAGAGACTAATATTAGCGTAGACACCATTCTTCTTATGATGTAACAAGTACATCAGGATTTATGGTAAGTGTTCTCGGTTCCGGCTGACCTTAACTATGCAGCCTAATATTGAATTATAGAAGTCTATAATGTGTTATGTTTATGCTAGGACAAAGAGATGTGTATTTAGTCTAGCTTTGAACTGACAGAGTGTGTCTGCTTCCCGGACAATGTTCGGAAGACTGTTCCAAAGTATTATCAACTGGCTGTTCTAGGTATTATCAACTGGCTGGAATTTTGAGATCACAATAGATGTGAAGGACTATAATGCGTTAAGACCTCGCTCAAGTACTGCGGAGCTAAACCATTTAGTGCTTTGTAAGTAATCAGCAATATTTTAAAATGTATTTGATGTTTAATAGGGAGCCAATGCAGTGTTGACAGAACCGGGCTAATATGGTCATACTTCCTGGTTCTGGTAAGAACTCGAGCTGCTGCGTTTTGGACCAGCTGTAATTTGTTTATTAAGCGTGCAGGGCAACTACCCATAATAGCATTACAATAATCTAGCCTTGATGTCATGAACGCATTAACTAATTGTTCCGCATTTGTCAATGAGAGCATATGACATATTTTAAATATATTTTTAAGATAGAAAAATGTGGTTTTACAGATACTAGACACGTGACTTTCAAATGAAAGATTGGTATCAAAGAGCACAGCCAGGTAGGGCTGACTTCTAATAGTCGAGGATTCAACGATTCGATTCGGAGAGGTCTGATTCGACTATGAACCTCATAGTCGAATAGTAGGGAAGTGTTATGCATTTATGAGGAAACAACAGTGTTACGTGACAGTTCTCCATTACGCACGCGACCGCACTGAAAGCGACACTAAAAGACTGCTTTAAAACTTTCACAGAGACCTCAAACAGAAAGCACAAAGCCTTTCTTTAAAACGAATTTCGTTTTGTATTAATTGTATCTTAATTTTAATCAGTGTTTCATTATCCAATTTCCTGGATTTACAGTAATAAATAAAAATATAACAGAGATATGCGGAGGCGCAAGCGCCTGCCTGGAGCTTAAGCTATCATCCATGAACCGAAACTCAGCGTATAAGGTAGCCTACTCGCCTCACACACCTAAAAAAAAAAAGAAATATATATATATTATCTACAGAAATCTCTACTTTTAAACAGAACCATTCAAAACAAAATAAAACTATGTAATCCGAAATGTGCATTTTTCTCCGGCGCGTTCACTGCGAAGATCGCGAGTTAGTAGGCTAGCCTATCGTCAACTTCATCTTTGCAGCCGAAACAGAAAGCACTTGTTTATTAATAAACAATTAAAATGTTTCATTGAAATATTTTACATATTCATAATCATTACTTTTGCTGGTTCTGGTTCTTATTGACAGCTTTTAGGTGCCGTTTATGAACGCGTCCACTGCATATGAGAGAGAGAGAGGATTGATGGCTCGCAATATCGCAATATCGTTGGATATCGTTATATAAAAAAGGTTCGACTATCAGTCGACTATGGCAAAATCTAACGAATCAGATTCGACTATGAAAATCCTTAGTCGAAAACAGCCCTACAGCCAGGTTCCTAACCGACGACGAGGACTTGACAGAGCAGCCATCAAGTGTTAGACAGTATTCTAGGTTATTACGTGAGGAAGTTTTTTGTCCAATAATTAGAATCTCTGTTTTTTTCAGAATTAAGTAGTAGGAAATTACTAGTCATCAGCTATGCATTCCGTTAATTTTGTGAATTGGTAAGTTTCATCAGGGCGTGAAGAAATATAGAGCTGAGTATCATCAGCATAACAGTGAAAACTAATACCATGCTTCCTAATGATATCTCCCAAGGGTAGCATGTACAGAGTGAAAAGCAACGGTCCTAGTACTGAGC
Organism: Vimba vimba; assembly: GCA_022828995.1. Classification (NCBI taxonomy): domain Eukaryota; kingdom Metazoa; phylum Chordata; class Actinopteri; order Cypriniformes; family Leuciscidae; genus Vimba; species Vimba vimba. The sequence continues at coordinate 13,747,884 of CM040818.1, read as the reverse complement.
CTTGTGGTACGCCATACTGAACTTGTGATCGATGAGACATATCTTCATTTACTGCTACAAACTGATAACGGTCAGATAAGTATGATTTAAACCATGCTAATGCAGTTCCACTAATGCCAACATAATTTTCGAGTCTATTTAAAAGAATGTTGTGGTCAATAGTGTCAAATGCAGCACTAAGATCGAGTAACACTAATAGCGAGATACAACCACGATCGGATGATAAGAGCAAATCATTTGTGACTCTGATGTGAGCTGTCTCAGTACTATGGTACAGTCTAAATCCTGACTGGAAATCCTCGCAGATATCATTTCTTTCTAAAAAAGAACATAGTTGTGAGGATACCGCCTTTTCTAGTATCTTTGACAGAAAAGGTAGATTCGAGATCAGCCTGTAATTGACTAATTCTGTACAATCAAGTTGCGTTTTTTTAACAAGCAGTTAAATCATAGCAAGCTTAAAAGTTTTTGGTACATATCCTAATGACAAAGATGAATTAATGATATTAAGAAGAGGATCTATGACCTCTGGAAGCATCTCTTTCAGTAGCTTAGTCGGTATAGGGTTTAACATACATGTTGTCGATTTAGATGATTTAACGAGTTTAGCGAATTCTTCCTCTTCTACAGCAATGAATGAATCGAATTTTTCCTTAGGGAGACTGCAATGCACTATCTGATGCTATACTGTAGTAGACAGTTGCATGGTTACAATTTTCTCCCTGATATTATCAATCTTATAAGTGAAGTAGTTCATAAAGTCATTACTGCTGTGCTGCTTGTAAACTTCCTGGCTTGAAACTTTATTTTTCGTTTCAAATAAATACCTAGGGTTTTGTTTATTTTCTTCTAATAGGGTTGGAAAATAAGCAGATCTAGCAGCTTTTAAGGCCTCTCTGTATGTAATCGAGCTCTCTTTCCATGAAATGCGAAATACCTCTAGTTTTGTTTTCTTCCAGTTGCGCTCCATTTTTCTGGCTGCTCTCTTAAGGGTCCGAGTGTGCTCGTTGTACCACGGCATTGGACTATTTTCTTTAAGCACAATGGAGCAATTGTGTCTAAAGTGTTGGAAAAGAGAGAGTTAAAAGTTTCTGTCACAATATCGAGTTCTTCTAAGCTATCTGGGATGCTGAGATGATGAAATATTATTAATAAAGCAATCTTTAGTGGCAGAAGTGATAGGTCTAACATATTTGTAACACGGAGTCGGCTTTGCAGCCTTGATAATGATCTGAGATGTCTTCGCTCTGCTGCAGAATTTCAACAGCATCAACATTGATTCCGTGAGATAATATTAGATCTAGAGTATGATTATGACAATGAGTAGGTCTTGACACATGTTGTCTAACTCCAATAGAGTTAATAATGTCTTTAAATGTCAATCCCAATGCATCTTTTTCGTTATCCACATGTATATTAAAATCACCAACAATTAGGACTTTATCTGCAGCCAGTACTAACTCAAATTCATGAAGGGCGATGATATCTTCTTTTAACTCTTTGGACCATTTTTTGACTTTGTCACATTTGACTGCAAGTTAGAAATGTGGTTCTCAACAAACCTAGCCAGTTCAGATATTTCATGTGTTCTAGCTCAAGCACACCTGGTGCAACTAATGAAGCCCCTGATTAGTTGCATCAGGTGTGCTTGAGACAACACTTTTTTTTTTTTTTTTTTTTTGCAGATTTGTGCTATTGTGAGGGATTCTATTCAGGGGTTTGGATATTTTGAAACTGCAGAAGTCATTAAAAGTTGCATTTTCAGTTACATTTGGGGAAACCACTTGAAACATTTGTTGTGTTGAGCTATTTCAATTACTTTTGTTTGATTTGTTCATTGCAAACAGCTGAAAGTCTGTAGATTATGCCAATAAACCTGATTTGCAATGAGGGTTGAATAATTTAGATTGCAACTGTATACATAATAGGGCCCTATGAAATGTCTTATTTTGCAGAAATTCTCTTGTTTACATTTTTCAGGATTTATGATTTAATACAATTGTTATATAAAAAATTAAATAGTGGTAACCAAATGAAGGCATAAAACATTAACAATTTAATATTTTAAAATGTAATCAAATGAAAATGAACAATTCCCTTTTTTTGGCAAACAAAGTGTTGCACAACAAAGGTTTACTCTGAAAAAATCAATAATTTGCACTTATTGCATCAAAACAGCAGGTCCTAAATAATGGATGCAGGTTATGTGTTTCTTCAGCATTCAGTAGAAGAGAATAAATTATCTAATATCTGCATCCACACAAACACATGCAGAACATCTGACATCATCTCAACCACGAAACACCACGCTTCCTATTCCTGATGCATTTCATTGACAGAGTAAGCGAGACAATGTGCTAGAGACAAAAAGAGAGATGGAGGGAAGTAAGTAGAATGTGTTGGTCATATGTTCCTGAAATCAAAGTCAATATGAATAAATAAAATCCCCAAACAGTCTTACTGGAAACACACACACACACACAACCACAAATAACTCCTCTGGTGTGGCATGACTCACTGACTGATAAAGAGCCAAAATAGGACAACTGTTTGGTTTCTGTGGAAACCCCTTGAAAATTTCACCATTGCAAAACTTCACCCGCACTCTGCCTGGAGTCACAGGATTTTGATCCCTTAAACAAAACCACACTGAACAGTGATGTGTTGATCACTTTAGTTAAGCTTCAAAATACTCAAATCATTGAAGTCAAATTGGTTAATATATTCCTTCCAACAGACCAATAAACCTGCAGTGATGGCCCCAACCTTGACCTGCAACCTTGACCAGTGATGGCCCCAACCTTGAACAGTTCAGACAATTCTGTCGCCAATTCAGTGATCATTTACTCACCTTGCTGTCGCTCCAAACCTGTTAGACTAAAGAAAACAAAAACAGATGTTTAGAAGAATGTTCACGCTGCTCTTTTCCACACAATGAAATTCAAAATGTATATGATTGTACTACAAATACACTATATTCCAAGTCTTTTGACATCAGTGTGAAGAACAGACTTTAAGTTGCACATATCAGACTTAGTGTATGCAACTGGTTACGTGACACATGAGCATCAAAGGCATTTAGTAATATACAGTAGTGGCCAAAAGTGATGTCTGGAGGGGATATTTGTTTTTAACGACCTACAAGTACCATCAAAATATGATAACTAGGGTTGGGAATCGTAAGACATTTTCTAGTTCCGGTTCCAGTTCCACCAAACGATTCCGGTTTCGGTTCCGGTTCCCAATCAATACAAATTATTAAAACAACTAATAAAAAAAAAAAAAAATAGTAGTAAGGGGAAAATGCATAATCATTTTTGTGTTTATTTCTTATACTTGTCAAATGAGTTATAACAGAATAACAGACTGGTAATGTCAACAAATTCAACATATTATTTAGCAATTTTTGCAAAGAATAATTATTTTTTCTGAAGGAAAATAAATATTTCTGCATTCTCTAGGATAATTTGGGACCTCTCCTATAGCTTATTGTATCTCCAGCAGTGGAGAATACCCTCTCAGAAGGGGTAGAATATGCTTGAACACACATGTAAGATCCAGACAGGTGAAACAGAATATTTTGATTTGAATGATTGAATCATAAAGACTTCACTTCATTACTGGATGAATCAGCACTCTAGCAGTTAAAGGAGAAGTTCACTTTTAAAATGAAAATTCTGTCATCATATACTCACCCTCATGTTGTTTCAAACCTGTATGAATTTCTTTCTTCTGATGAACAGAAAAGAAGATATTTAGAAGATTATCAGTAACCAGACAGTTTTTGGGTCCCAATGACTTCCATAGTAGGAAAAAAAATACTATGGAAGTCATTGGGACCCAAAAACTGTCTGGTTACTGATAATCTTCTAAATATCTTCCTTTCTGTTCAGCAGAAGAAAGAAATTCATACAGGTTTGAAACAACATGAGGGTGAGTATAGACAGAATTTTCATTTTAAAAGTGAACTTCTCCTTTATAGTCTAGTAGCCAGCCCATAGAGCCCCATTGTGAACCCGGAAATGTTGAGTACACCAAAGTTTTATTGCAGAAATGTGAAGTATGGGTCCCCAGCATACAGAAACTGCCGGATGCTAATTTACATATGTTGAGCAATTTGCATAATTAGCATAATTAGCATTATTAGCTTAATCGTCCATTTTGACCACATAATTTGCACTGTATGGGCAATTTCTACAGTATGTGAGTGGTTTAAGAGGTTTTAGAGGATGCTGATTTCATTTCTGGCACTTTCAGAATTCAAAATGGTAATTCTATAACAAATTTAGATAAATTTAGACATTTTTTATTAATTTCGGCCAAAATTTTAGGTTATTTTCATGGTAAACACAATAATCTCACATTTCAGAATCACAAGAGCTCTTGCTCTTTGATGTGAATGTTGCTAACCTAAATTTGTTTACATTTCTTGAGGTCCAGTTATGTTTTTATGCAAATAAGCTGTTGCAGCTAGCTGGTGTAGTTGTAATAAGTATGTTGTAAAGCAAGGGAGCATAGTCTAGTTTTAAAGTCGAAATTCACCTTGCAAATATTTTTTTCTTATATCACCTTAATATTCGTAAAAGTCAGTCAAGGGATTTAATGTTGACATTTTAATGTTGATATTACTTATGTTTTCACATTAAGATAAAAGGTGGACAGAGTTATAGTGACCGTCTTGTTCAATACATTGTGAATTTCTAGTCAGATCCATTTTGTGGGTGAATCTGGTGTTCTAAAATTAGTTACCATTATTTAAAAATATCGGATTCTTCTTTTTTTTTAAATTCAGACTTCTTGTGGTTTGATAAGGAAAGGATTAAAAACAGTCGATATTCAGTGTTATTGCTGCTTTTTCAAGTTGTTGTGGAGGATTATTTAACCATTCAACTCTAGGGTTAAGTACTTTCAAAACAAAGAGAGATGGTTTGATCAAGTCGAAATGTAGGGAAAGAAGTGTCTGTTAGCTCCATGCAGTGGAAAAGTTGGCAACTTTAAAATATCTGGGTCCAAAGGAATCACTACTATACTAATTAAGAGCTCGGAGACACAGCCATACATGAGACTTTGTCAAACATTATTGCTACTGATGGTGCTTCATCAGCTTCTGTGCTATGTCACAAATCTTGCTACAGCTCATATACTACTAGCTCTAGAAACGTGAGCAAACGCAAGTCAGACTCATGTCAGAGTCAGCCAGGAAAGCGAATCATTCGTTCTCAACTCTCTGCCTTTGATTATTCAAAAGAGTGCTTGTTCTGCGGTCTTATTTGTGAAGAAAAAGACTCTAAAAATCCTAACAGGTGGAATCCAGTTAAAAAATGTCAGACTTTAGATAGGCCAGGCCTTCCACCCTTGAAAGATGGGATTTTGTCTAAATGTGATGAATGGCTAGCCTAGAAATCTAGATGCACCCTAGCGGCAGCAAAATTTATTTTGCAGCCAGTGTAGTCTAGCAACTCTCCGTTGACTTTCGAGCTGGAAAAAACAAACTCTAGTCAGGCCAATCAAATCATGTATAGAGTCGGTGGACGGGCTTAACAATGACGGCAGAGTTGTGACGGTTCTGCGTGAATTCCCTGCTACTTGAAAACAAAGAATGGCGGCTGCTGCTGGCGAACAGCGGTCTTTCCAATCGGCTTTGGCCGCGACTCTGGAGGACTTGGAGTTAAGCTTTTCTCTGAGAAAAGAACAAAGAACGGCACTTAAGTCATTCTTAAAAAAGGAAGATGTGTTTGTAGTTTTGCCGACCAGATACGGCAAAAGTTTAATCTATCAACTAGCTCCGCTGGTGGGCAAACACTCTGATTGGTTGTAGCGCTATCCTATTGCGTGAAGAGGGAATTTGAAAGACAACCATTTATCCCACCCCTCGGATTGAGCTGTGCCAGTGGTGAGTTGCCAGACCTAACATCTTGATGTCAGACTAATGAACGGCAGGATGATTGGGCAGAAGTTGTGAAGCTACGGGTGAATGGCATCATGGACCTACCTGCAGCTGATGCTCAGTATCACTCCAAGTGTTGCAATGCTTTCAGGAATATACCTATTGACTCTAATGCAATTGCTAGTAAACCAATTGACAGCTGCCTAGCTTCGGTCATAGACCACATGAGTGCAAACAAGTCAGTGACTTGGACTGTCTCCAAATTACATGATGTTTTTGTAGCTAATTCTGGGAGTTTGTGCTGGAAACAAATTGTAGCACACCTGTGTGATTATTATGGTGATGCCGTTATTGTACTGAGAGTTGAAGGATGTCAGACGATTGTTGGCTTTAGGCCGTACATTGCTAAATAACTCAAATTAGTAGGACAAACTGGCCTCTTCAATGATGATGATGTCGACAAGTTTGTCAGAAAAGTGCGGGGAGAGGTCCAGAATATTCCATTGCCTCGTGAATATGACCTTGGCAGCTTTAGGCATGAAAGGGTCATTCAATATACAAGTCCAACTCTCCTAAGACTTGTCTCCAGTCTTGTGTCCAGGGTAGAAACGGTGACCAAACCAGCACTCACACTTGCTCAATGCATCAGCACATCCGTAAAAGCTGGAATCACACAACTTTGGGGCTAGCTGTAAAACTTCATCATAAGGTAGTTCAGAACTGGTTCGGGACCTAAATGAGCATGGTCTTGTTGTAACATATGATGAGGTCCTCCGGGTTCCGGAAATCAGCTGCCAAATACACCTCAGATGATGCAGATACACTGAAAAAAATTATTCGTTGAATTTATTGGTTGCATTCAATTTATTTTACCTACATTTAAACAAATGCATTAAGTTGAACTAAAATTGATTAAGTTCAATGAATAATTTTTTTCAGTGTAAGTACCTGCGGGTATGGACTGAAGAGGTGCATTGGCCCTGTTCACAGTTGGGGTGATAACTTTGATCTTGTAGTCTTCACACCCAATGGTTGTGACACACAAGACATGCCATGGCCACTCAGTTTGTGCAAAATCCTGCAGGGATCCTGTTCCCTGGAGTGGCGACTCCAGACGGTGGGATTACGTCACTAAAAGTTCCCCGTCTGACAAAGCTCCAAGCTAAGAAATTCTGTCCGGTAGCTAACAGCAGTCTTGCCATTGAACATTATACAGGCCCTAAGAAGCTGACTCCACCCGCTCTGAAAGAAGTGCCAAGAACAGCTACTGTCCAAGAGAGCATCCGAGAGAGGGCTTCTAGAGCACAGAGGAGGGATGATGCTTCCATTCTAGGATGCTTCTAGGATGATGCTTCCAGTCCTCTTCCACTGGACTGGTCAGCCTACAGCGTTGTGCAAGATCGTCACAGTGATGAAGGTGTGTCTAAAATGAAGAATATAAGTGTCTTTGGACCATTGCTCGACTCACCAGGACAGACGAGGATAGTGAAGATGATGAGGCTGCCCTTTGTTAATTAATTGTGAGGCATAGAAGTTTGCCTGAAGGTGGAAGCCAGTGTGTGCTTTGTGTGGTGTGGAGGTGAGGCCCTCTTGGTTAGCCTTTGGTGTGGCGGGCTGACCTGGGTTGGCCAGACTCAGTTTTAACAGTCTTGCATCTGGCGGAGTTTTAACTAGGTCCCCGTTGGATCTTGCGACTTGCGGACCAACCTGGACAGCCCTTCTGCCATTCGGGAGTTGCCCTAGCGACTTGCATGGCCTGTCTTGAATGGCATGTATACAGTGACTATTTGTACATAGTTTGTTGATCACACATGGTGATGGGCTTAGGTGATGTCATCTCATTGGGTGTCTTAAAGAGCTACCCCATCAATATGTATCGTACAGTTGCAGGATCCAAGTTATGTCAAATACCCGCATTGCTTTTCCCTCCAGAAATGCATAACATTCAGCCTACCAAAGATTCATCGTTTATCCAAAAAGCAATTTTGAATCTTCAAAAGTATCAGGAGGGGATTCAGCCTCACCACACCCTAAACAATGCATCAATATTCACAAGAGCACTGAAGATTCTGTAAGTTGTTTTGTATAACATAAAATTAACCTAAAATTATGACTGAAAGTAATCAGAATTTGCCTAAATAAATCAAAATATGTAATAAAATTAGCTCTTTGAAATCTGAAAATGCCAAAAATGAAATCAGCATCCTCTAAAACCTCTACAACCACTCACATATTGTAGAAATTGGCCATACAGTTTAAATTTTCTGCTAAAAATGGACGATTAAGCTAATAATGCTAATTATGCTAATTATGCAAATTGCTCAACATATGCGAATTAGCATCCGGCAGTTTCTGTATGCTGGGGACCCATACTTCACATTTCTGCAAAAAAACTTTGGTGTACTCAACATTTCCGGGTTCACCTAGTTGGCTACTAGACTATTAAATAAACAGAACTGCATGAGTCTTGCGGAAGAACATTGTAGCCGGAGCTACTTCTCCATGTTTATTTCTATGACGCAAGTGAGTCATTCAGGCACTGTGCTACTCCGCAGCAGTGCCGGTGTAAAGTAGTCAGAGTATAAACGCTTATTACAGGCTTACCGTAGTGATTCAGGACAAAAACACGGTTTGAAAAAAGGGCATTCATGATGTACTCACTCATTATACATTTAGTAAATTCTGAAGCAAATTTTCGTTATTTGAAGCAACTTTCAAAAGGTGATTTACTCTGTTTTGGTTGCTACCGTAGACGTCAGTGTTTATTCTCGAACTATAAACTTTTATTTCAGTACTTCTGTGATCATTTGAATATTTGTAACACCGAAATACCGATACTGTGTTGTTGAAAAGATTGTGAAAGTAAAGCTGTTTCACGTTCAGATAATTAACACAAGTGGAGAGCACTCAGCAATCAACGATAAGAGATGTATATAAATATTCAACAGTCTCACCTCAATTCATTGACAGTTTAGCAGCATTTGGCCCTGCAGTACCTTACTTGCATGTCCGAATCAATCTCTTCCCGTTCGATGAAGAATCTTTCGTCCTTCAGAATCAGGAATCTTTGCCGCAATCTGGTGTTATCTCCCGGGCGCCAGGCCAAACAAACGGGTCCTTGCCACCGCAGGCGAAATATCCACAGTCTCCTTCCGCGTATTTCTCTAAACCGGACCATTCAATAATTCCTGCCATAGAGAAATGGACAATAAGGCAATGCTGCCCTCTTCACGCGACTGAACAGGCCTTCCTTCTGCATCAGTCATTGTGGCGCATTCTGCATTCCTTGTGGCGTAAAGTCACATGTAAACAGTAGCCTAGGTCATACATACGTGCAGATTGCACACAGAATCATTAAGAACTTATCGTTAACACTGTCCTGCAATTTATCTCCAAAAATCGCTTAGAAACTTAAAGTTATAGCATAAATGTATTTTTATTTTTGAAGTAATTTAAACCCACAGCTTCACTATTGGTTTTTCTGATTAAGAACGAACAAAATCAGCAGAGAATGTGACCCATAGCAATAGAAATTATGAAAATAAACTCATGTTGAGGGTTCCTGCGCAGCTTAGAAAGTAATTTTGATAGAGAAATTTCCAGGTTGGGATAAGTATAAAAAATATACAAGCAGTGTGTTTCATGCCAAAATTTTAGTGATCCTTTAAATGATTGTCGAACACAATTAAATAAATTCAAGGTGCACAAATTTATGCAAGCTTGGTCTTTTACCATAAGTTGCCTCTTTTGAACTTCACTAAATGAATACGCGTATGCCACTCAAACCAGCAACGGATAAATGAACAAACAATCATCTAAATCAGACTGTACTTTGCTTTTTGATGATCAAACCAATGTGTCAGAGGTGAATATACGCAGGTTCTAAAACGTTTTAGTCTTCTCATCATGTAAACGCATTCGAGAAACCAATAAAAAAACAGAGAAAATAAGAACATTTTCAAATGTTTAATAATCGATCTCTCAGCTCCGCACAGTTTCTGCTGAGCTGGGAATTCCAATTGCACAGGTTAAAACCATGGGTTTAGCCTCGTCCATTGAATTCTGGGCATTAACTTGGATACAGTTGATTTCTAGGCCTCACTGCACAAGAAAAAAATCGATAGGATATTTCTGATCTCGTCCATCTTCCCAGACAGTCAAAATTGTCCTAAACGCAAACTGTTATCTTTGCCCGGCCACTTAAACTTCAGATGCGCATAATCCTGCAAGGATTCATCTCTCACCTCCTCTTCCTCGCGTCTTTGATTAACGTGCAGTAAGACGAGCATCGGCCTGGTAGGCCCCACTCTCCTCCTCCCTTCGTTCAGCCACACACCGCAGCAGCTCAGTTTCTCCAGGTAAGTTTCTCCACTGCCGCAGCAGTGATATGTCTCAGCTCCCGCAAGAGCTCATTTTTTCTGGCAAATTTTTCTCCAGTGTCGGAACAGTGATGTCTCCTCCACTCCCGCAGGAGCTCTGTTTCTCTGTCTAAATTTCTCCACTGCTGCAGCAGTGATGTCTCCTCCGCACCCGCAGGAGCTCTGTTTTTCTGGCTATTTTCTCCACTGCCGCAGCAATGATGTCTCCTCTGCTCCCGCAGGAGCTCTGTTTCTCTGGCTAATCTTCTCCACTGCCACAGCAGTGATGTCTCCCCTGCTCCCGCAGGAGCTCTGTTTCTCTGGCTAATTTCCTCTACTGCCACAGCAGTGATGTCTCCTCTCCAGTACCTCACTATTCAGAATTAATATTCCTGTAACTCACCCGTTAAAACTCCTACTCTTTAGTCCGGAGGCTGTCCTCTGCTCTTTAGCCTTTTGGGGGGAGTACTCTGGGTTCAGGCCAAACTGAGCTCGGAGCCCTCCCCCCAGACAGCACGCCAAATACACATTAAACTTTACTCCCTCTAATTGTATGTAAGTGTGAACTCATGAAAGGATGTTTTATTAACAAAGTTTGGGAGGAGCACATTCAGATAATTAACACGAGTGGAGAGCACTCAGCAATCAACGATAAGAGGAGTATATATATATTCAGCAGTCTCACCTCAATTCATTGATAGTTTAGCAGCATCCCTCCACCACCCCTTCTCCACACTTCTATACGGGAGGGAGTACTCTGGGTTCGGGCCAAGCTCGGAGCCCTCCCTCCGGACAACACCCCAAATACGCATTAAACTTTACTCCCTCTAATTGTATGTAAGTGTGCACTCGTGAATTGTGTGTTAATTTGGGCTCTAGGTCACCCTGAAATCTACACACCTACCAATTTATTTATTTTTATTTTTTTTGTTACTCTGAAGCTCTAAACTTTATATCTTTAATATCACAATGTGTTTATCAAAGCTATTTTTGTTTAATGTTGATTTTTATTTATTGGTCTGACAGCTGTCCGGGGAGTCTTTTTAATGTTGCAACTTAGCCTAATCCTGACAGTCGCAATACCGTATTTCAGTGATATAATGCCAATATGTTCTTCAAAATCTGCCTTTCCCCCCAAAATGTACTGATTACCAACACAATAGTACAAGTGGCACAGCCTGTTGATAAGGCGTGGTCAGTACTTGTTTATAGATGGTGGACAGGGTCATACATACAAAGACAAAACAGCATCAGGGTAACACACAAAATTATATGTAATCATGTGATTTGTAAAAGAGTTATTATTATTATTATTATTTTTTACTGTAAATTATATGGCATTTCATAGTTTTTCATTTCATCATCAATTTGACAGTATTTTACACTAAATTAAATACAGTATTTTACAGGTATTTTCCATACAATGACCGTTCATAATAAATGATGAGCTCCATAAGTAATCTAAACAAATTGTTCTATATGTTTAATTTATTGTTTCTATTTATATTTGATTTATGGTTCTCAATTCATATGATAATGTTGTTTGAGAAAACAGACCCAAATTTAAGTAATTATTCATTGATTCATTGATAACCATCTCCTCAATTCATACCAGCTCAAACCAAGAATGGCATTGGTTCTTGTATTTGTAACTGAATTTGACATACAATTTTTTTGCATTCTGGACACATAATTCATGACTATGAACTGTTGTTCTATAGAAAAGCGTTGCCTTAATATTCTTCAAATATTTAGCTTTCTTTGGAATGACACAAAAGTGAGTAAATAATGACAGAATTTTCTGTTACTTTCAATGCGAATGAAACTTTTTCCGTGTTCGATTGCGTTGAGGGGCAGAAATGCTGTCTAGGACATCAGCCCACTAGATTTTGATTTCTGAGGATAATTCTGATCCAAACTAATAAAATAAGCTGAATAAAGAAAGTGTTCTGAGACCAGCAGCAGCTGATAAGACGATCAAACCCTCATCATCTCCAGTCTCATAAAAATCATCTTTGATTCCAAAGTCAGCAATAAAACATAGACAAAATAAGATCACAGCAGACAAAAAATTATCTTGCGTTTCCTTCTCGTTCTCATTTCTCACATCAAAAAAGTAATCTCTGAAATTAAATGCCTTATCTCCGACACAAAAAGAGACATTCTCGTAAGAAGATAAAGACACGAACGGGCTGACAACACAAGTGATGGTATCTGTCTAAGTTTGGAAGTGTGGAAAAATGTACTAATTAAACAAATTTTTATATTTCCATTCAAGTTGTCATGCTTTAGCTGGAACCCATTAAAAAACGCAATAAATTTCTCATTTCTGTCAAACTCATCACCGAAAGAGAGAGAGTTTCTGGGTCGAGCAGGATTTTCATGGCGCTCATGTGGTCTTTAACCGTGTACAGGAAACATGTGTTGGACGGCTGAAAACTGACATCATACACATATTTCAAGATTTAAAGCAGCCATTAATCTGACGCACAAAACCACACAGCATAATAGATCAACTTTATGAGCTCTTTCTTTTATCATTGTTTGATTTTCATGCCTACAAAGAAATTGACACAGTTTGCATAAGTTTAAATGCTTAACAGGCCTGTAAAGGGACTCATTTAGTTTGTTTAATGAATGACGATTAAATTTGAAACGCGTTAATAGCAGTTTTAATGCCGTGAGGTCGTTGATTTGCTCTCTTTTCGACCACATTTCCAACATCTTGAATAAAACTACTCCTTCGAGGAATTTTTGATAGTTTGCCAAATAATTTAAATTCTTACTTTACTTAGGCTACTCAACGTCTTGTCTTTTCAAACTGTATCACTCTTTTAAAAAAAAAAAAAGTTTAATGGGGTTCTATATGGAACCCTATGGTTCTTGACTAAATCTTTAAAGTTATTTATGCCAAAATGGTTCTATATAAAGAGATACTTTCATGTTTTTCTAGTGATGAAGTAGGTTTACGAGCTGATTAATTAATACAATTTAATTCAAATAAAAAATTATTCAAAATTAAATCTATCAAATGAACCCATGATGGAACCCCTAAAAGGTTCTTTGTAGAAAGCGTTGGAAGGAACCATTTATGCTTCTATATAGAACCTTTTATTGAACGAGTGTGTTATAATGAACACAAAATGAGATGCTTAGAAAAAATGTTAACGTTGCCTTTCCAAGAATGCCACACACTCTTGTTTCTCACTTGTCGTAATTGAAAACAATAGGATGCTTTTGTAGGTGGTTTCAATTGATTGTATGTCAATATTCACTTCATTCCATGCTCCTGTTGTTCTCTAAAGTATATTGTTACTGTTTTAAGGAGTGAGAAAAGGCTACAAATGAATCAGTGAGCTGTACAATGGATTCTAACCGCTTTATCAGAAAAGATAAAGAACTTTCACTGAAAGAACTCATTTAAAATAGTGACTAAATCATGAATTGTGCATGGCTGATTCAGGTTTGCTTTTACATTCATGATAACCATGCACTCAAGGGGCTGATAAGTGATAATACAAATTATTATATATTCATAAGATCATACTTATGAATCTAAGACTCACATATACCCTCTTAAAGGTTCTTTGGTATCTGTCGTTCCATGAAGAACCTTTAACATCCACAGAATCTTTCCATTGCACAAAATATTCTTTATTGGAAAAAAGGTTATTTTTTTTAATTCACATTTATTTTTTTCTACAAAATGACAAAACAGTACATTCCATTTTAGAAATATAGGTGTGGAAAATAGTTAAATTATAATAATTAGGTTATTATAATGCTCTTCACCAAAGACTATAGATATAGAAAGACAGCTCACTCCTATTACTTGTGAGTGGGAGAAACTGCAAGGCGCATATGGAAGAAATAATGACAAATGTTTTTGAAACAAAAAAGCTTGTTGAATTGCACTAATTGAAAAAAATAGGCATTGCATTAACTGTGCTTGCATTTTAATGCATTGTATTTTTAGGGCTTGCATTTGTATGGGCTGAAATTCAACATGGTAGAATATTTAAAGGACAATTCCGGTATTTAACACTTTGAGTCCATTTTGTAGTTTGTTTTGGATGAACAAGAGTGGTGGACAAAGAAATTTTGACAATGGTTCCTGTCGCGACTTTTTGACTATTTTAGAATTGCCCATGACCGCTTTAGAATGGGAGTCAATGGCCATGCACGAACATGTCCTTAAAACAACCCTTAACGTTCGTTTTCAAAACTGTGCAACTCACCGAGTGGTTAGTGGTGTTCGTTGATGATCCAAAACAAGTAGCGTAGCGAAATACAGTTTCTGTCGTGTTTTATTTGGCATTTTGTAAAATCCATTGATTTCCGTTGGAGGACTCATTGCTCGCTGATATTACTGCGCTACCGGAAACTGAAAGGGGGCTGTTTACATTTGATTGTAGTCTTTTAGGTCTTTTTTCGCTCGGTTCTCTGTCTCTCAGAAGGCTAGCGTCATGGCTAGCGTGAGCAGAGCAACGGAAGTTGCGGAAGAGCGGAAGTTTATACGCGGTTGTGAGGTATCTGAAAAAATAGTTCCACTATAGAAAAATAAACGGATTGAAATCATACATTGCGCCGATATTTGTTTTTAATCATCAACGAACACCACTAACCACTCGGCGAGTTGCACAGTTTTGAAAACGAACGTTAAGGGTTGTTTTAAGGACATGTTCGTGCATGGCCATTGACTCCCATTCTAAAGCGGTCATGGGCAATTCTAAAATAGTCAAAAAGTCGCGACAGGAACCATTGTCAAAATTTCTTTGTCCACCACTCTTGTTCATTCAAAACAAACTACAAAATAGACTCAAAGTGTTAAATACCGGAATTGTCCTTTAAGCTGTGGATATTTCAATTCAAAACATTTCACACATATTTTCATTATTAAAAATTCAATAATTCATATCTTTATCAATAAAATGTTAAATAATTAATGTCTTTATCAGCTTATACATATATAGATACTACTGGCCCTGATAAACATCACACATGCTGACCGCTTGCTACATTTCGGTAAATCCGTTTACATGAATGAATGACTCTCTCACCTGTTGCTCTGGTCTTCGCCAACAGCCGATTGCACCTCCTGCTGGTGAGGTCAACTAACAGCTATGGAGATTATTAATCGGTAATCCACTGCTATTCCTGCTGTTCCCAGATGTCAATTGTCGAATTTGCTGTCGAATTTGAACCACTGAATTTGTGGAAGTGAATTTGTAAGGTGAAATAAATGGACTGAAAATTGCCTGTCGAATATTATAGGTTGTATTTTAAACAGAATGAACATTTTGGAAGTGAAATCTGAAAGGTGAATATGGATTTTAGAATTTTTAAAAATGGAAATGTGTGTGAAATATTTTGAACTGAAATATTCACAACTTAAATATTCAACCATGTTGAATTTCAGCCCATAAAAATGCAAGCTCTAAAAATACAATGCATTAAAATGTAAGCACAGTTAATGCAATGCCTATTTTTTTCAATTGACCCTTCTCAGGAGTTTGATTGACAGGCAATCTGACCAATCATAATCCGCCATCCGCGTCCGACAAATCAGTCAGGAGAATTAGTAGATTAACGTTGGAGGATTTGAACTTGAAAAATGGAGTGCATTGACGTCTTTCTGTGGTTAAAACAACATTCCTTCTTATGTTCATTAATGTTTTTTTTGAGGCTATAAATTAACTAGAAGGAAGAGATGATCAGTTCACGAGGAGCTTTAACTGAGGCGCCACAGCGATCTGTCATGACACATTAAAGAGCCACAAAAAATTCTTTAAAAAAAATGACCAAATTTGAAAGTTGAGACTTTGTTTCATATCAAAAGTAACCCAAAGTGTCAGTGTCCTCTTTGCTCCGTGATGTATTTTTCACTGCGTGAGAACATGGTATGGCGTGAGAGCGGCATTGTTTGTCGGACATAGCAACAGTAACTAAAGGGGGCGGGTCTTTGCGAATGGTCAATTAGTGCAATTCAACATGTTTTTTTGTTTCAAAAACATTTGTCATTATTTTACTTCCATACACGCAATATTGTAGAATACACTATCCTTCTAAGTAAAAGAGCCAATCGCTGATTGGTAAAGTCATTGCGTCACTGCCGTTAGAAGACTCATGCTTAGGACTGCACATGCTGGTCTAGCCTGAAAAATAAGCTTTTGAGCATAAGAAACAAAATTTACTGGATAGTTCATATCAGATTTTGTTGCTGATTTTATTCCCCTATTTAAATAGATAGGACTTGGATGCCCGAAATAGCTGCTCAGTGGCGTCGCAAATATGACCGCCGAGTAAACAGACTTTCCTTGAAAGGGGCTTTGTCTTCACTCTAAAAACAAAACAAAACAAAAACTTTCTTTTAAGACCTGTTCCATTAAAGGTTCTTTGGGAAACCAAAAAAATGGTTCTTCTATTGCATCACTGAGAAAACCCACTTTTGCAACCTTTATGTTTCAGTAATAATTCATATAGAGAAAAGTGAACATTCAGAACAGTATGCGTGTTTCGCACTTTAAAGGATAATATTAGTGAATAAGAACTCAACACCATTGCTTTGCTGTTAACCCATTTAAGCCCATCGGCAACTATAGTTGCCGCAATGCATAGTTGTCATTTTCCTTTTGTAAGTATTTTTCTAGATGTTGTCCATGTTTTATTTCTCAATGACATGCAAGCAAACAACCAAATAAAGGATTTCAAGAAAAAAAAAAAAAGGTATTCACTTCCTCCCTGTCACATGAGGCTGTCAACTTCCTAGCCCTACTTCTAGGAAGCATGGCGAAGGCAAACCCTCCCAAAGAAAGGTAATTTTCATGTTACTAATAAGTATTTTTTGTTGACATAT
The DNA here is from genome assembly GCA_022828995.1 of Vimba vimba. Taxonomy (NCBI): domain Eukaryota; kingdom Metazoa; phylum Chordata; class Actinopteri; order Cypriniformes; family Leuciscidae; genus Vimba; species Vimba vimba. The sequence goes on along the minus strand of CM040818.1, from coordinate 13,730,783 downwards.
ATATATCTACATAATCATGAAGGTCTCTAGAATCATCCAAACAAAACAAATCTTACAAGAGATCTATAGTTTTTTGTACACTTAGTCAAAAGTCCAAGCGGCAACTATAGTTGCCGGTGGGCAAATGCCTTGTAAGTACATATATCATGGGAAAATGGGGTATACTGTGTTCATAGGTTAATAAATCAAGTTTATTGGTTTTGTTTAGTGCATAAACATAACTTAACCCTTTAAATTACATCTCTACGGTTCATAAATGTAAGTTTTGTTATATAGATTTTTTTTTCTTCATTCTATTTATTTGTATTTATTTATTTTCATTTAACTTTTTGATACACAATGCCCTGTTTCTGCCGTAATTATCACGTTTGCGGTTTACAGTCAGGCTGTTTGGGCTCTGAGAGACCCCAGGCAACGAAATGTAATTTTGTAACAATATAAATATATATTTTAAGCAAATGCTTTTACTCAGTTTATTAATGTTTTTACTCCACATTTGGACATTTTTACTCCACAAAATGTCCAAAAAGAAAAAAAGAAAATTATGTAAAATTCGCCTTATAAAATACCCACATTTCTAACTTTCATTCATGGGATAACATGGATAATTTGACAAGGTTTAGTGTAAGATTTTTGCCCAAATTTTGGAAAATGCTGTTTTAAAAGTAAAAAAAAAAAAAAATCCCTTTAACCAGTACATGGCTGCAGAGCTCTTAACGTACTAAAAGTTTCAAACTAAAAGACTTCTTTTCACAAGTTTTTCCAGTTAGATTCATATCTACATATAATGAAATCACAATTATAAGAATAAAAGTTACTTTTTGTCAAAGTTTAGCAGTTTTTGTACTGAAAAAAAATAAATAGTTTTTCAATAATGTTACATTATGATTAGAATCAAACCTGATCAGGATGTTACAAAGAGAAAAGTTGGAGTTTTTAGAGTTTATCATTTATTTCAAACATCTGTTTTTCATATAATTCTACAAATTTAAAGTGTGCCAATTCATTTCTGTCTATCTGTCTATTTCTGTCTATGTTTGAGGATGAATTTTGTCCATTGATAAAATTCATTTGATTCTAATCATAATATAACATTACTGAAAAATAGATTTTTTTTTTTCAGTACAAAAAGTGCCTAAACTTTTACAAAAAGTAACTTTTATTGTTATAATTGTGTTTTCATAATATGTAGATATGAATACAACTGGAAAAACTTGTGAAAAGATGCATTTCAGTTAGTCAAATAGCAAATCGTTCTGCAGCCATCTACTGGTTAAAGTGATAATTTGTTACTTTTAAAACAGCATTTTGCAAAAGATGGGCAAAAATCTTACTCTAAACCATGTCAAATTATCCATGTTATTCCCAAGAATGAAAGTTAGAAATGTGGGTCAAAAAGACCCTGAACAGCACACAATGGTTAAGGCAAATGGATTTGTTGTTTGTTGTGTTTTCATATTCAAGAGATTATAAGCTAGATGCATTTTTTTGGGTTTACATCAAATGTTCTTCGACTTTTATACATAATAAATTTGTTTATGAATAAAGATTGATCTGTTGAAAGCAGTTATTTTGAGATAAATGCCAAATGTTCACCTATTCATATTTTACATTGAGGGGGTGCATACAACATATTTGCCCACCGGCAACTATAGTTGCCGCACATTCAAATATGATTTTCAAGAAAGAAAAAAAAAAAAAACCTGGGGAAAATAAATGTAGAACATGTTCACATGGGACACCATTAACACGATTATATGCATGAAACCATTCAGAAAAATTTGGGCACAAATGGGTTTTAATGAAGAACATAACTCCGTCTACTCGAGCCTGCAAACTGTGACGATACACACTTGTACATGTTCAAAATAACCTTAAGTCTCATTAAAGGCAACATGCAGAAACATATATCTACAAATAATAACATAAAATGGTTCTCAAAATTGATCAGTTAAAACAAACACAACCCTGGAGATCAAGAAAACTGTAATATAGGCTAAGTTATCCAGCATACAAAATAAGCTTCATAGCCTATCTATCTCGGTTGAATAAAAACTTTGGACTTATATTTCCTCATTTACTTTGCTGTATACCCTCACCACTTTGTGTGTGTGTGATATAATGAATGATGTAACATGAAGTGTACATTATAGGTCTTGACGATAAAAAGAATACTGAAGTACCTAATTGAATTCTCTTTCGAGTCTTCTTAAACTTGAATGGACAGTACACAGGAAATTCTTGGAACCTTTATCACACGGATCCCGGAAACTAATAAAAACGCTATATTATGCATGCCAGAGAACTCAGCTCCCCAGTACCAGCAGCACTCATGCAGCCCCAGGCCCCGTTTACACGAAGGGAAGACAGATATTTCCCTGCGGTTTGGCCTCTCATTTACACGAAAACACAGTTTTTATCACAGAAAACGATTATTTCTAAAAACTCCGGCCAAAGTGGAGATTTCTGATAATGGCGGTTATGTGTTGCCGTGTCAACTGGGAGAAACTGGGTTTTAGGTTCTCAAACGTCACATTATGCGCCAGAAAATGCTTAACATCATGTGAGCGCCCTATGTTTACAGTTTGTTTGGCGCTCGGCGGCATATTTATGCGGGTTGATGTAAATGACAACTTTTTTGAAAACGATGTTGTGTGCACAATGTTATTATTGAAAACGGAGGGGGGGAAATATTCATTTCTCTAAATACCCGTGTAAATGTGGCCCCAGAACATGATGCTACCATCACCACCATGCTTGACTGTAGGCAAGACACAATTTTCTTGGTACTCCTCACCAGGGCGTCACCACACATGCTGGACACCATCTGAGCCAAACAAGTTTATCTTAGTCTCATCAGACCACAGGACATGGTTCCAGTAATTCATGCTCTTGTTTGCAGGCTTTCTTGTGAGCCAGCTTCAGAAGAGGCTTCCTTCTGGGACAACGGCCATGCAAACCGACTTTTTGCAGTGTGCGGCGTATGGTCTAAGTACTAACAAGCTGACCTTCCGCTTCTGCAACCTCTAAATCAATGCTGGCAGCACTCATGCGTCTGTTTTTTGAAGCCAGCTTCTGCACCTGACGCACAACATGAGGACTCAACTTCTTTGATTGACCCTTGCGAGGCCTGTTCAGAGTGGAACCTGTCTTTGAAAACCTCTGTATGACCCTGGCCTGTACTGTAACTCAGTTTCAGGGTGTTACCAATCTTCTTAGCCTAGGCCATCTTTGTGGAGAGCAACAATTATAATTCTCGAATCCTTAGAGAGTTCTTTGCCATGAGGTGCCATGTTGAACATCCAGTGGTCAGTATGAGAGAATTGTACTCAAAGCACAAATTTTAACTGCTCTAATCCAAGATACACAAATTTGTATGGTCCTGTCAAGCAGACAAAAACATGAACATGATGAATAGGACATGTAGCTTTGCATGGTTAAACGACGTACGGCTATTATCACTTAGGGCGTACTCACTTTTGTTGCCAGCTATTTTGACAATAATGGCTGTATGTTGAGTTATTTTCAGAGGACAGTAAATATACAGTACTGTGCAAAAGTCTTAGGCATGTTAACAACAGCCAGGATGATCTGATCTCACCATCATCGAGTCCGTCTGTGATTACATGAAGAAACAGAAAAAACTGAGACAAACTAAATCCAGAAGAACTGCGGGAACGTCTCCAAGATGCTTGAAGAAACCTTCCTGCAAAGCTACAGTACTGTGAAAAGTACTGGCACTTGTGTTAAAATGCTGTAAAGTGAGAATGCTTTCAAAAATAAAATCACAAATTGAATTTATTTATGATTTAACTTCTATTAACTAATTCAAATCAATATATGGTGTAACGACCCTTTGCGTTTAAAAACGGCTTTTGTCCAGGTACACTTGCGCATAGTTTTTCAAGTAGCTTTGCTGGAAGGTTTCTTCAAGCATCTTGAAGACGTTCCTGCAGTTCTTCTGGATTTAGTCTGTCTCAGTTTTTTTCTGTTTCTTCATGTAATCAGACGGACTCGATAATGGTGAGATCAGATCATACCGGCTGTTGTCACACTCCTTGTGCACACAGAAATCTCACTGGATTATTACAATTAATGGCAAAAAGAATGTTTGGAAATGTAAACTGATATTTCCTACTGACACAGTACAGCAAAAGATATAAATAACTGACTTGAAACCATTTTTAAGGGGGAGGGGGGGAGGTCTTAACATGCCTAAGACTTTTGCACAGTACTGTATACTGCTATACAAGCAGTACATTGACTACTCTAAAATATATTCAAGTTTCATTTCTATAGTATTGTCCCTTGAGAAGGTATGCTAAAATGTTTGCTGAAATGTGAGGGGTGTACTTACTTTTGTTAGATGCTGTAGGTCTATGCAATTAAATGTTAATATTATAAAATAAAATATACATTTTTAAACATTTTAAAACAAGCTGGGTTTGCTGCACCGTCAGCAGAAGTTGACAGAACAAAACAGCCTGATCTCTGTCCTGCAAAACCTATTTGAGCAAACATGAAACATTTCTTTGCACGTGTCTAGCTGATTTATTTGGCGAGATGGACCCTGTGCGACAGAAACACAAAGCCCAGCATAACACATGATGGACTGCTTCACGGGCCCTTCATTAATTTCCCACCCTGCGTCTCCGGCCCTCATTTTGCTTTAGGCTTTGTTTTGTTCTTGGAGCCAATATAAAAGGCGAAGAATAATTGATGCCCCGAGACTCCAGACAAGACAATAGGTCACAACAACAGCCACCGTTAGATCAAGCAGCCTAAGAAAAACTGGCCGAATATAATTCGGCCTTGTCGATCTCTGCGGACAAGAAGTGTTTCAATAGCCCTTCTGAATGAAGCTCCCACCTGCTGCTGCTCAGAAAATATACACTTCACAGCCAGCAAAACACGTCCTGAGACGGCGGGCGTTGCGCTTTCATGTGAAACACGCCGTTTCCTTTTATGTGAAACTCAAGCTGTTTTATTCAAAATCTTTTGCATCGTGGCATTATTTCCATGACCATTAAGCACAATTCATCCCTCAGATGTTCATTACTGTAATGCATCCAGATATTTCACTAAGAAATTTCACTGTAAACCTGAATAAGTTGGCAAAACTCAAAATAATGTAGGTAATCAGTTCCATCACAATTTTTAAGTTAAGAAATTCAAAGTTTAAGCGAACAGAACTTGCATATTTTTATTTTGTACTCATTTATTTTAATTGCTCTTAACTTGAAATATTGGTAACACTTTATAATAACATTCAGTTGTAAGTCATTTATAAGTGGTTAGTTCATGATGAACTAATCATTTACAGAACATTCATAAATGATTAGCAAGTGATATACTAACATTTTATATATATTTTGTAAATTACAAGTCATTTACAAGTGATTAATAAATGATTAACTAATTATATATGAAACATGACTATGCGTTCATAAATGATTAATAAGTGATACGTTAATTATTGTATGTTTTGTAGATTCAGTTATAAGTCATTTACAATTGATTAGTAAATGATTAACTGATCATTTACAAAACATGAATATGTGTTTCATAAATGTTTAATAAATGTTTTTTTTTTTTTTTTTTTTGTATGTATGTAGCAATTAGAGGGTGCAGAAAGTGTTGTAAATGCCTTGAATACACGTACAGATCATTTGTAACAGGTAAGTGTAACACATTAGGGGATGCAGAAAGTGTTGTAAATTATTCATAACACATTCTGCATCCCCTAATCTAAAGTGTAAACTATTCATCACTTGTAAGTGTGTTACATATACATTCGTAGATAACATTCGTAGATCTTATGCCTTTTTGATTCTTGAAGTGGTAATCTACAAATTAAGTGTAAGATATTTACAAGTGATGAATAGTTTACACTTTAGATTAGGGGATGCAGAAAGTGTTGTAAATGATTTATTAATGCGTTTACACATCTACATGTGTTGAACACTGTAGTGTGTACTGCAGTGTAAGTGCTGACTGGTGAGGGTAAAGACAGCTGTCTTCTCTGAAACACATGGAGTCTTTAACCACTGTGCACCTGATGTGAGCAAAACATACAAAAAAAAATGTAACATCATTTATTAAACATTTATGAAACGCATAGTGATGTTTTGTAAATGATTAGTTAATCATTAACTAATCAATTGTAAATGACTTATAACTGAATATACAAAACATACATAAAATAATGAACATAACACTTATTAATCATTTATGAATGCATAGTCATGTTTCATAAATGATTAGTAAATGACAACACAATTTACAAAACATACATAAAATGTTAGTATATCACTTGCTAATCATTTATGAATGTTTTGTAAATGATTAGTTCATCATTAACTAACCACTTATTAATGACTTACAACTGAACGTTATTATAAAGTGTTACCGAAATGTTAGAGCAAGCTAATTCATACATGTCATTTAAAATTATCATGTAATCTCAACCTAAATATTTTTTGTAGTGGAAAACTGGCTAGAGGCACGGCAGTGGACGTGAGCTGAATTGTAGCGTTGCCAAGTCAAGACTAACCAATTCATGATTTAATTCATGCCAAATTCGGAAATGATCACTCTCTCTATATATGTAGGGTTGTTTATATAGGGTCCATCATCTCGCCAAATAAATGAGCGAGACACGTGCAAAGAAATGTTTCATGTTTGCTCATAAATAGGTTTTTCAGGACAGAGATCAGACTGTTTTGTTCTTTTTTTTTTTTTTAAAGGCACCGGGCCAAATCATTTGCCAGGCCACCGGGAATTCTTCCGGTGCTCCCGTTGGCCAGTCCAGGCCTTTTCCTTATATTGTTGCTGTGGTCTGTTGTAATCTGTTAGTAAAAGTAAACACAAACACATTTAAAATTAACCAAATTTAATTATTCAATTTCTCATTCATACATACATACATACATACATACATACATACACAAACTCTAATGGCTAATATTCATATTATGTTACAGGCCAATGTGTATAAATCCAGACAGATGAATGTGTATCTTGACATTTCAAGTGATTCCTCACAATTTTAGGTTATTAAATCCATTTCAATCTGTTTGCAGAAAAGCAGGTGAGTAAAATGGGAAATGTTTGTTTCAGTTCGGGAAGATACTGAGTCCAGCGGTCGCTACCGTTCCAGTCCTGACAGAAAACAAATGAAAAAACATCAATACTAGCACTGTGGCAGCATCTATGATAGAAACATTAAATACAACACGAAACACACTTCCATGCATTACAGAACAAAAATAGTAGAGACTTAAAGGTGCTGTATGTAACTTTTTCACTCTACTAAAGCATAAAATACCATAATATGTTTGCAGATATTTAGGAAATATGCTGAGTTCACATACTCGTTTCTCTGAAAAACACTTCTACAGCCAGTTATTTTACTTTGAAATGTGCATTCTGTCTTGGAATGTCTGATTTTGTTTTGGTCTGTGTGATCTCGCCCTAGCCTGGAAATCCAGACCTAATTCTGAAAGATTAATGGTCTGGCATCGACTAATGAAACAAGTTGTGATATGGCAAGAGTTAGCTCCGGATATGGCAATATGCTTAGCTACCAGTTAGCCCCGCTGGTAGCTAAGCATATAAACCCCAAATGCTTAGCTACCAGCAGAGCTAACTGGTAGATTAGACTCTTGCCATATTCGGTCGGGAAAAACAGCAAAAACGCCCTTCTTGCAAAGGAACGATTCGAGCGCCGTCTTCTGTTCCTCTTTTAGATAAAAAAAAGCCAAGTCTAACTCGTTCATTGTAGCGGCCAAAGCAGTTTCAAACAACTGGTGTTCATCCATAGCCATCTTGCAATGTTTACAAATGACTTCAAAGTCACAGCGCTGTCGTCATCTGTTTAGCTCGCCTCTGGCTTGCCTATATCAGATAACCCGATGTGATTGGTGCAGCTCGGATACAAGGGCATATTTAATGAGCAGCATTACTTGACGCCAGAGTAAACTCGCTGAGCAAATTCAACTTGTGCTCTCGCGAGAACTCTGGATTTCCAGGGTAATCTCGCCCACTGCCAGTTCACCCAATAGTATACCCCGGGATTCCAGTTCCAGAAACAGAGCGTATTGCAGCCAGCAAACAAACTGAGTCAGAGATTGCAGATTCTACCCAACCAAAAAAGCCTTGGTATCCATCTAAAAAAATCTATGAACGAGAGCATAATAAAACGGAGATAAATCAACTCATCAACTTAAAGTGTGTAAGTCTCCTCGGCTTTCATTGTCAATTGTGCTTGTTCCAGTTGTGTGTCCTAAAACTGGCGGGTGGGGGAAACGACGATCTCCGATATTTAGAATTTGGACTCCAGTACCTATTTTGACCACTAGCTGTCATTCTTACAGACTGCACCTTAAATGTGTGAATGTAGACTACACTATGCATTGTCATATGTATATATATGTATATACAGTGAGGAAAATAAGTATTTGAACACCCTGCTATTTTGCAAGTTCTCCAACTTAGAAAACATGGAGGGGTCTGAAATTGTCATCGTAGGTGCATGTCCACTGTGAGAGACATAATCTAAAAAAAAAAATCCAGAAATCACAATGTATGATTTTTTAACTATTTATTTGTATGATACAGCTGCAAATAAGTATTTGAACACCTGAGAAAATCAATGTTAATATTTGGTACAGTAGCCTTTGTTTGCAATTACAGAGGTCAAACGTTTCCTGTAGTTTTTCAGCAGGTTTGCACACACTGCAGGATGGATTTTGGCCCACTCCTCCACACAGATCTTCTCTAGATCAGTCAGGTTTCTGGGCTGTCGCTGAGAAACACAGAGTTTGAGCTCCCTCCAAAGATTCTCTATTGGGTTTAGGTCTGGAGACTGGCTAGGCCACGCCAGAACCTTGATATGCTTCTTACAGAGCCACTCCTTGGTTATCCTGGCTGTGTGCTTCGGGTCATTGTCATGTTGGAAGACCCAGCCTCGACCCATCTTCAATGCTCTAACTGAGGGAAGGAGGTTGTTCCCCAAAATCTCGCAATACATGGCCCCGGTCATCCTCTCCTTAATACAGTGCAGTCGCCCTGTCCCATGTGCAGAAAAACACCCCCAAAGCATGATGCTACCACCCCCATGCTTCACAGTAGGGATGGTGTTCTTGGGATGGTACTCATCATTCTTCTTCCTCCAAACACGTTTAGTGGAATTATGACCAAAAAGTTCTATTTTGGTCTCATCTGACCACATGACTTTCTCTCATGACTCCTCTGGATCATCCAAATGGTCATTGGCAAACTTAAGACGGGCCTTGACATGTGCTGGTTTAAGCAGGGGAACCTTCCGTGCCATGCATGATTTCAAACCATGACGTCTTAGTGTATTACCAACAGTAACCTTGGAAACGGTGGTCCCAGCTCTTTTCAGGTCATTGACCAGCTCCTCCTGTGTAGTTCTGGGCTGATTTCTCACCTTTCTTAGGATCATTGAGACCCCACGAGGTGAGATCTTGCATGGAGCCCCAGTCCGAGGGAGACTGACAGTCATGTTTAGCTTCTTCCATTTTCTAATGATTGCTCCAACAGTGGACCTTTTTCACCAAGCTGCTTGGCAATTTCCCCGTAGCCCTTTCCAGCCTTGTGAAGGTGTACAATTTTGTCTCTAGTGTCTTTGGACAGCTCTTTGGTCTTGGCCATGTTAGTAGTTGGATTCTTACTGATTGTATGGGGTGGACAGGTGTCTTTATGCAGCTAACGACCTCAAACAGGTGCATCTAATTTAGGATAATAAATGGAGTGGAGGTGGACATTTTAAAGGCAGACTAACAGGTCTTTGAGGGTCAGAATTCTAGCTGATAGACAGGTGTTCAAATACTTATTTGCAGCTGTATCATACAAATAAATAGTTAAAAAATCATATATTGTGATTTCTAGATTTTTTTTTTTTAGATTATGTCTCTCGCAGTGGAAATGCACCTACGATGACAATTTCAGACCCCTCCATGATTTCCAAGTGGGAGAACTTGCAAAATAGCAGGGTGTTCAAATACTTATTTTCCTCACTGTATATGTATATACAGTGTAATGCATAAGTAGGGTTGGAAATCGTAAGAAATTTTCCGGTTCCGGTTCCGATTCCGGTTCCACCAAACGATTCCGGTTCCGGTTCCCATTCATTAAAAAAATATTAAAACAACTAATAAAAAAAATAGTAGTAAGGGAAAAATGAGTTTAACAGACTGGTAATGTCAACAAATTCAACATATTATTAAGCAATCTTTGCAAAAAACATATTTTTTTCTGAAGGAAAATAAACATTTCTGCATTCTCTAGAATAATTTGGGACCTCTCCTATAGCTTATTGTATCTCCAGCAGTGGAGAATACCCTCTCAGAAGGGGTAGAATATGCTTGAACACCCATGTAAGATGTGTGTAGAACAGATTATTTTTAAAATCGTTTTGAATGATTGATTCATAAAGACTTGTTTCATTACTGGATAAATCAGCGCTCTAGCAGTTAACTAGATGTACCGCATGGTGGTACAAAATATGACCGCCGCTCAGGCCTGCACTGGCTTTCCACAAAAATAAATGACGTGGAGCAATTTGGCTGTATTGCGTGTTTATGTATATACCTAAAAAAAGTAGTAGTATGTGCATGTCTGTCTGTGTGTGTGTGTGTGTGTATGTGTGTGTGTTTGTGTTTGTGTATGTGTGTGTCTGTGTCTGTGCGTGTATGTATGCGTGCGTACATGTGTGTGCGCGTGTGTGTTTGTGTGTGTGTGTGTCTGTGCATGTGGATTTGTATGTGTGTGTATGGGTGTGTGTCTGTGCGTGTGGATGTCAGTGTGTGTGCATGCTTGCGTTTGTTTGTATTCCTGCATGTGTGTGTGTGACAGTTAGGGTTGCCAACTTCAGAAAAGGAAAATGCGGGACAATCGTGGTTATTTATAGGAAAATGAGGGACACTCAAAATATTTGTACTGTATCACACAGTGTACGTCATTTCAGTGTCTGCAGTTAAGTTTGTGTTTAAAAGGTTATCAGACATAAACACATTTGTATTGCTTAACCTATTTATGTATTTAATTCTAAAAATAATTTTAATGTCATACATGAAAAAAGTCACATTACAAACAAACCATAGTTCAAAATAACAGCATTGATCTAAAATAGAAAGCTGTTTTAACATTATACACTAGGCTTACAGTTCAAAAGTTTGGGGTTAGTAAGATTATTTTTTGGGAAAAAAAGTAAAGAAAGTAATTGCCTACTTGTATTCAGCAAGGATGCATTACATTCATCAAAAGTGACAGTTAAGATAATGTTAAAAAAGCTTTTTTCTAAAAGCTTTAAAACATTAATAATAATCAGAAATGTTTTTTGAGCATATTATTCCCTCAGGTAGATTACATGTTTTCTTGCGTGGCTGGATGTTAGACTCATGAACAATAATCACGTTGTTTGCATTCGCCAAAATTGATTAGCCGAAATCAAAACGTGGACAGTGAAAGGAAATTACCGTTAGCGCGAGACGAGTCCGGCTTGAAGCGGAAGCGACCAGACGGCAGAGGATGTTCGCAAATCAAACAATGATTTGTCTCAAAACATTGATTAAAAAAAGCTGTGATTGGATGATGACAGGTGTCGGTGATCATTCTCAAGTGTCATGGTCAGCACTGCTGCTGTTGCTGTTGTATCAGTCAGTGGTTTATCAGCTTGTCAAAAAACGGGACACGGGAGGTCACGCACGGGACAAATAAATTAGGCCCAAAATACGGGACGTCCCGCCTCATTCGGGACAGTTGGCAACCTTAGTGACAGTATCATCCTAAACCAGCAACCCTTCGCTCAACACCACCATCTACAGGCCGATGTGCACATAAATGAATTTATTTTATACCCCCCCATAGATGAAATTCTACGAAACTTAGCATACCCCCAGAGGATGTCAAGTTAATCATACACATGAAATATGGTGCAGTTATGAACATCTCAACTGAAGATAGGGGCGATTAAAGCAGAATAATATTGCATTTTCATTTTTTATGGGAGGGGCGCAAATCACAAATGAGTGATTATGGGCTAGGTTGATGTGGGCCCTTAAGACCAACATACCATAAAAATGTCTTCATCCTCGGTGCCACGGTTCAGGTAGTTATTTAGGAAAAACTGCATTTTTTGGGTTTGGGGGGGCCCAGCGCGGTGGGGGGGAGTGGCCCCCGGGGACCAAACGAAATTTTTCCATAAAAGTCTAGTGGGGCTACATGCCCACCAAATTTCATGTTCCCCGGTGTTTCGGTGTCCCTGGCATCGTTGACGAAAAATTCAGTAGATGACGGGGAAGAAAAAAAAATAAAATAAACTTTGACAATCCCTATATGACCTCTTTCGCTAGCTATGCTAGCGGCGGTCATAATAAACAGAACTGCATGCGTCTTGCGGAAGAACATTGTTGCCGGAGCTACTTCTCTCCATTTATGTCTATGACGAGTCACGCAGGCACTGGGCTACTCCGCAGCGGCTGCGATCCACTAGTCCGAGTATAAACGCTTATAGCAGGCTTAACGTAGTAATTCAGGATAAGACAAAAACACGGTTTGAAAAAAAGGCATTTATGATGCGCTCATTGTATACATTTTGTAAATTCTGAACACAAAAAATTCATTCATGCGTCCTTATGAATGTTTTGAAGCATCAGATGTAATCGATACACTCGTTATTTTGAAGGCAGCGACTTTCAAAAGGTGATTTACTCTATTTTGGTTGTCGTAGACATCAGTGTTTATACTCTAATTATAAACTTTTATACTTCTGTGATCATTTGAATATTTGTAACATAAATATCGATACTGTGTGATTGTAAAGCTGTTTCATATTGACAACTGCTCTCTCTGGGTCAACGACAGCGCAAACAGATTTGAATGTTCAGGGGTGAGGTTTTTGTAATTTAGGATAAGATCGCGTGGGTGTTTGAATCAAGATCTTTTAAAGATTAATCGTGCAGCTCTACTGTCTTTACTACTCTCTATCTCTCTCCGTTGATATCTGACGCAAAACGTATTTGAGGAGCGCGAGGGCTTTATTCATTACTATTTTTATGAGGTGAGACGTCGTTATTAAAGGATAAGCTCCCAGCACTTCACCAAAACAGCGCACCAGAACCGTTTTCGGAACCGAAACTTAGGAATTTCGCACGGTTCCGGTATTTTTTCAAAAACACTACCGGTTCTGGATAAGAACCGGTTCTCGGTTCCCAACCCTATGCATAAGTGAATACACCCATGCTAAAGTTGACTAAAAAGAGGAATAAAAAATCATATTTTGGAAATTGAACGTAATGCCTTAATTTAAAAAATTAGGAAAAATCCAACCTTTAAGGACACCAATTTTCTTTGTGAATGAATAATGTATCGTAAATAAATAAATGTTCTTCCTTAAAATACATGGTGCATAAGTGAGTACACCCCTATGTTAAATTCCCATAGAGGCAGGCAGATTTTTATTTTTAAGTAAATTTTTGAGGCTGTGTATGGCTGCTGGCTGCTTCTGCTTTATACACCATGGTCGTTCTTTTCTCGAGAAAACGAGTTTTCTCATAGCGTTTGCAACGCAATACTTGTTTCCTTATCTCTCAGGGAACCGAGGTTACGTAAGTCCCGAGTACGTTCTGCCTTCCCTTCCACGTGAGTCAGGTAACAAAACTGACTATTTTTTTTTTTATTTCACCCCAATGATAATATTTCATATATTTCTCACATTTTGATCAATATATAGTAAGTTTTTTTTATTTTATTATACATTTCAAATTTTGCTCTGGACAATTTTTTATGTTTGTATTCAACATAATAGGCCTACCTTATTATCTCAATTAAAAGTACTGAAATGAATGTATATGTGACAAAAAAAAAGGCTGTTTATTATTTTGGCCGGTAAAAAATATGCTTGGCTGGTGGATTTTTTCCTCTACCAGTCCCCGTGGCAGGTGAGCCAAAAAGTTAATTTCGGACCCTGCAGGTAACGAGTTCATACAGGTGCAGTTAATACAGGTAATGAGTGGAGAACAGGAGGGCTTCTTAAAGAAAAACTAACAGGTCTGTGAGAGCCGGAATTCTTACTGGTTGGTAGGTGATCAAATACTTATGTCATGCAATAAATGCAAATTAATTATTTAAAAATCATACAATGTGATTTTCTGGATTTTTGTTTTAGATTCCGTCTCTCACAGTTGAAGTGTACCTATGATAAAAATTACAGACCTCTACATGCTTTGTAAGTAGGAAAACCTGCAAAATCGGCAGTGTAAGTAGGAAAACCTGCAAAATCGGCAGTGTATCAAATACTTGTTCTCCCCACTGTAGGTGTAAAAGGGTCTCAAACATAACTCCGGCACGCTCACTTTAAATGTTTTGAGGTTGAGCAGCACGCACACGCATGAACCTGCTTTTCGATTAATCATTAACATCTCTACTCATGACAGTAAAATAGCAGGGCATTCTAAGTCAATCTACTGCAGTATTTCCTGTCTCAATCAGTAGAAAATGTGGTTAACACCCAGTCATGCTTGAAAAAAAAAAAAAAAATACCGTCACCGGAATAATTTTTAAAAATACTGTGATATGGATTTTTGGTCATACGCCCAGCACTAGTATTTTCCTTACACAAACGCATGGCTTCGCTTCAGAAGGCCTTTATTAACCCCTCGGAGACATATGGAGCACTTTTATGATGGACAGACACACTTTTATGGACTTCAAAACAGAAAAGGCCATTCACTGCCATTATAAAGCTTGGAAGAGCCAGGACATTTTTTAATATAACTCCGATTGCATCCGTCTGAAAGAAGAATGTCATACACCTAGGGTGGCTTCGGGGTGAGTAAATCATGGGCTAATTTTCATCTTGGGGTGAGCTATTCCTTTAAGTGAATGTAAACAGTTGGGAGAAAATCTGTGATCTGTGTCAATAGAAGTTAGCATTAAAGTGACAGTAACCTAATAAACTGTTCCCGCTACTGTCTGTATCTATAATGTTAATCAAACAACAAAAGAAAAAGAGAAAAATCACTTGCTTTTCTTTCTTTTCTTTTGATTTAATAATTTTAGCTGATGCTTTGAATGTCACTGTTAAATAGACCTATGGTACCTGAAAAACTTAAAGCACTGTTGATTTCATTTGCGTCTTTGCTTATTGTATTTGTCCTATTGTTTGTTACGTGCATCTTTGATCTTATTATTAATAACAAAGATAAAATAAAATAACATAACTATATCATGACATATATGATCCTGAAATGAAATTGCTCACATTGTGAAAAAATATTTTTGTTGTATTTCCCACCCTTAGCTCATGCCCTCAAATATTAGTCAAATGAGAAAATGTGAAATATTTTGTGATAAGTGAACTTTTTGACAGGGCAATTGAGGTCAATAATAACCATTTAATTTGGCTTTATCCTTTTAGCTTTTAGCTAAGTTGCCAATGTAGCAAAGATCTATAGGCATAACGGTAGGCTCGGCTGTATCATAGACTAGTAGTTGCTCAACATTGGCCTTGTGTGGTCGCACTGGCATGAGAATTGTTCTTCTTTTTTTTTTTGGAAGAAATGCTCAAGTGGAGGAAATGCTCAAAAACAGAGCAGACACATGCTGAATAAGTGAGAAATTTCTGTTATTTTTTTATTTTTATTAGTAAATGTGGGTCATATTATTCAATTACTTTTCCTGTTTTAGTTTTTTGTTGTGGTATTGGTTCAGTAGTAGTATTGAGATATTTTATTTAGGTATCATATCAAAGTCATAATTGGTACCATGACAACACTAGTCTGAATTAACTTTAGTATAAAATGACTCACTGCAGTATAAGATTACCACTCACACAAAAGTGATGTTTGGAATCAACCATACTGACCATTTTAGCTGTGTTTCAGGCTCTCCTGGTGAACTGGACCAGAGGTGAACAGGTTTACAGCTGTATAACAGAGAAATACAGTATAAAACCACATCTACAAATCACATAACCATATATAATCTCAACCATAAAATTGTCACACACAGCTTAATGTATTTAAGCTTTGAACTAGATTTCAAAAGCAACATTACAGTGTAAAAATATTGATAATGAAGAAAACAAAATAAATGATATACTCATTTCATAGTTTAATGCTTGAAATGTAATTGTCATGAAAACGATGTATTTTGATTTGGGCATGATTATGGGCTGGACATTATTGATATTAACTTTCAAATGGATTTAAACTTAATACATCAGTAAAATATATTATAAAGCTTTACATTATTTCAGCTTTGTTTCAAACTGTGTAAATAGCAATTATGCATTCAATGATGCGGTTCATATGAAATTGTGTACATCAAGCAAAGGTTTTTGTGCATTTATTGTATGATATTACACACAGCTGTAAATATTCATATTATATATATATATATATATATATATATATATATATATATATATATATATATATATATATATAATACCATACTGCTGGTGAGTCTTGTGTTACGATCACGTGACTATTAACTTTAGGTTTGTAGAAAAAACAAAATTGCGATATGAATCTCATCACTCACCACTTAGGGAATGACGAAGTACATGATTAAGAAAAACATTACATCAAACACCAGAAACATCCAGAAATCAAACCAATAGGAATGTTTCGGCAGAGACGGCAGAACGCCACTGTCCTCCATTATCATACACTTCCCTTCTTTTCCGGCTTCATTCATCGTGTTCGTGTCACACACATTTCCTTCTGGCGCTTTTCACAATAAAAGTCCGCGAAAACCCTCACAATTGCAAGGGAGAGATCAGTGCTGCTGCTTTTATTACAAATTATGAAGCAGAATACTTATTCAGAATTACGATTACAAATTCTTTCTGAATGGAATTCGTGTAAGAGAACATTCACATAAATGCCAACTCTCACGCATTCACCGTGAGACGGTGAGACTCACGCAATTGACACTTTTCACACGCTCTCACGCCACACATCCATTTTCTCACGCATAGAAAAATCGCGAAGCAAAGAGGACACGGAGACCGACAGACTATTCAGAGCAGGTTACTTATGATATAAAAAAAATCAGCTCTCACATTCTGTCAATTTTATTACGAAATTCAAACAATAAATACCGTTTTGGCGCTTTTAAATGTGATGTGACAGATCCCTAGCGGCACGTGAACCGATCAAGCTAGTAAATAAACACGAATGAACAATGTTGAAAGAGACAGTACAACTTACCAAATGTATATTCCTCATGCATAATATCGATCAATCTGTACGTGTTTTTCAACTGCGGAAAGGGTCAATAAAACAGCTGGAGAACAATTATGTCACAACATTTATCTCAGAAAAGCCATTTATTGCTATAGCAGGTTATAGTTGGCTAGAAAAAAAAGAGCTATAGAGAGTATTTTGCTAAATATGTGTACTATTACATATTTATATTTTTACTATATCATTTAATAAAGTTGTTATTATAATAAAAAATGCATTATATTTCATTTGAGTTATGTTTAACCTTAAATAATAATACCAGCTGATAGGGCTCTCTGTATGTTTACTAGGGGTGCAACGGATCAAAAAACTCACGGTTCGGATCGTTTCTCGGATCAGAGTCACGGATCGGATCATTTTTCGGATCAGCAAAAAAAATATATATTTTTTTTTATTAACACTTTTAAATAATTAAATTAAATAAAATCAACTTAAAGTGCACAAGGCATAATATCTTCTTTTTAACATAATTAATGAAACACAACTTAAAGTGCAACAAAAAGGCATCTCCTTCCTTTAAACATGGACCAATGCTTTATGTGTTTCCACTGTCATATAGGGCTGTCAAAATTGCTCAAAAATGACGTTTGAATATTCCCTCTAAAAAACACATATTCGAATTATTCAAACATCTGGTTGGCATTTTGTCAATGACGCGCATTATGTCAATAACAGGACAAATTAATACAAAGAGACATAACTACTTGTAGGTAGTTCAGTTAAGTTTAAACATATTTGACAACGTATTACCTACACAAAAACAAGTAAATCAACTAATGGTCAAGACCGCAGACCTCTCGCTCGCTCGCACTCGCAGGCACTCTTTCTCTCTCTCTCGCCGTCACCCATGCTGCGTTCACACCAAGCGGCAACATTCTGATCTGAAAAATGAAGCCTACCCGGAAGTGCGAAAAACTGCAATACATCGAAAATCCGCTAGGGGCAGGTCCCAAAAGGGAGCAAATGTCCATAGCCCCCATGTTAAAATGTCCGTTTTCACAGCATAAATTCATATTTTTACAGGTTGGTCCCATGGACTTTTATTGTATTTTTCGATAGGTTCCGAGTGCCTGACAACTGTGAGGGGGTGAATTTTTTTCTAACTCGTTAGTTTAGATCGTATTTAGATATAAAATGTATGACAATAAGGGCGTGGTTAACTTTGATTGACAGCTTGATTGACAGCTGACAAGGCAGCGCCACGGAGAATGACAGCATAAGAAGCGCCATTTTTTAATACAGTTGACATATAATACTACTGTTTCTGTATCATGAAATGTAGTTTTAAGAGTTTTTCAGGCGAGAATGTAGTTGTTTAAAGCTCAAATCTGTGGTTTATTTAAAGATTTATGAAAATTTTATCCAGTTGATCCAGCGATGACCGGGCGCTCGGCACTCATGTACCCCGCCTGGAGCAACCTTTCCTCGGCTAGACGAGGTTTGCCGCCAATGCCGCGGACTCTGGCATCTCTGTAGTGGTTAAACATGAGATATAATTCGTCTTGTGTATATCTAATGGGCGATTTTTGGTCTCGTGAATCTATAATTTTTTCCCTGGGCAATCGTTTTGGCTGAGGGGAAGTTTCATAACTTTATAAGCTATTTAACTTTACCGTTGTATGGTTAGACTAGAGCGCTGACTTTGTATGTTTGACTGAATTGTTTGCTTTATTTGTATAGCTTCTTATACCTTTTACTTATACTTTTATAATGGCTAATATTGATAAAACTGAAATTTAACAAAAAGAGACTGGGTTGAGTTTTGTCATTTTAAATTCTAATATAACGAAGATGATCTGTAATGTTGTTTACTGCAAAATCTGTTGTTTAGTACAAATGCACATTATTGCCTGGACCATGAAATGTTAAATATTTTTATATTATATTTAAAATGAAAAGAGGCAGGTTTGTGTTTTATATTTTGTTTTGTTTTTTTATAAATAGGCAAACGTTATGTGCAGTTGAATATAATCAATATGCGTTGCCTGAACCACATTTGTGTGGCTATAATGTTTAAGATTTCTTTAAATGAAAACGAAAAGAGTTAGTATGGTGTTTTATAACATATTTCGTTGCCTAAAATATACACAGAGATAGCAGAGTGAGCTGAGTGACGCACGCTGCGTCAGAAGGTGGGCGGGGTTAGGATTTCCCAAGATTTTCCAAGATGGCGCCGCCCATACCCCCCATAAACGGCTTCAAACCCATTCTTCAGAAAATCTATGGGTGACGTCACAGACGCTTTGTCCATATTTTTTACAGTCTATGGTTCACACCAAACGCGAATAGAGCGTCTGGCGCGAGTGATTTCAATGTTAAGTCAATGTAAAGACGCGTTTACGCACGTCTGGAGGTTTTGCGGCGCGAATGAGGCGTCACGCTCTCTGCGGTTCATAACGCTCGCCATGACCACGCTGTGTGTGGAATGAACATGCGCACAACTTTTTTTTCATAAAGCAATCCGCGGATCACGTGTGTGCCGAACCGAAGATATTGATCCGAACGGATCACGGATCAATGATGATCCGTTGCACCACTAATGTTTACAGCATTAGAGATTATTTTTTTCTTGAGAAAAAATAACGCCTATCTTGTGTACCTAATATTTATCCAAATGAGTCAATATTAAATCAAATCACAAGAATTGAATTGAAATCGTGAAATTTGTGTCAAGCAATAATAAAAAAAAAACATAGCTTACCAGAAATTGTACCATGTAAACATTGTAACATGTTGTCACTAAACCTAATAAAATTCAGTTTAGTTACTACAATGTTTTGACAATCACAATACATTTATTGTGATGCAAGATTTTTTTTCTTTTTTTTCACATCATTAACTATTAAATACATCAGTAGCAGTTTATAGTTCTTGCAGGTTAATAGTGCCTAAATGCTCTATGAAATTGAAAGTTACTGGTGCTATGAATGCTTTAGCTCTTAGTGTTAAATGAGTGTTAACAGCACTTAACTGAATGGTTTCATGCAGTCATGTTAATAGTGTCCTATGTTGTTACGATCAATCATGTTTGTGTATTCATCATGATCTGTGTTTTTCATCAGATTCTGATTGGCTTCAGATCCTGTCAGTCATCTGGGATTCGTTTGAGTCTCCATGACGCTCCGCCAGAAGTTGGCTATAAAAGGTGATGTCAGCTGTCTTTGAGGAGGGGGGCTTTGTTTGCACAATTTGTTATTTTTGTTACCCTCATTTGCTGTTAATTTGTTTTTGTTTTGTTTCCTAACCTTTGTGTTTAGTTTGTTGATTTTTGTTTTGAACGTGGCATCTTCCCGTGCCCTTGTGCTCTTATTTCGGGGTTGGAGAGCACTCTCTTACTATTCACTGTTTACATTGTACTTCCTGACGATATATTTAGTGACAAAGTAAATGTTATGTTCCCTTAATATCCTTAGACAAATTAAATCTATTGGGTCGTAACATATGTGAACATGTTCTGCATTTATTTTCCCCAGGTTTTTTCTTTCTTGAAAATAGTATTTGAATGTGTGGAAACTAGTTGCCGGTGGACAAATATGTTGTATGCACCCCCTCAATATCAAATATGAATAGGAGGAGAACATTTGGCATCTTTCTCAAAATAACTGCTTTCAACAGATCAATCTTTATTCATAAACAAATTTATGTATAAAAGTCAAAGAACATTTGATGCGAACCCAAAAAAAACTGCATCTAGCTTATAATCTCTTGAATATGAAAACACAACAAATCCATTTGTCTTAAAGTGTAAATTGCAGGTTACATTTTTCATGAAGATAATGCAATGTGCTTATTAAACATAAAGATAAGAACCGCCCACTATTGTTTTGTATGTTTTTTATACCAAAATGCTGAATATAATATGAAAAGTTAGTACTTTTTACAGTGGTTTTAAGCACTCCCCCTCCCTTCCACTAGGCTGGGCGTGACATCATAAGAGGGACTCCAAGCCTAGAGTTACCGTTAGTCTAACGGCAAGTAGGCTAGCAGTTATATTGGAGACCTAGCTAGGAAAATTGGTTAACACTTCACTGCTTTAGACTATGAGTGAAAAGGAGTAAGAGGATGCTTAGGTAGCTAGCTTGAAGCCAATGGGGCTGTCAGTAAAAACAGGTCCAGTCTAGTCACTCTGATGTTAAGGTCTTTATTTTCCTTCCAAATCAGGTATTGGATATGGGTGTGTATGTAGGGGTGTATGTGTGTGAGCGTGTGGTTTCTACAAGAACAGAAATACAATGTTTTAGTTCACAATAAACATAACATGGAATTCACAGGAAATAAAGTAATTTAAACAATACATTAAGCCATCTACTCATAATATAATCTCAAATACATATGTAAATAACTAAAGAACATGCCTAAGCAGGAAATACAGCAAAATAAACACATTTAGGATAAACTTAAGAAATACAGAATAATAGTTAAGTGTCAAACAAAAGCACTTACATGGTCAAATACACACACGCAGGAAAAAAGAAAGGAGAAAGAACTCAGTCCTCTGCACAGTGCATTCATGTGCACCAGAATGAAGGTGATGTGGGCACAGGTGCAATTTATAAAGCCTGATAGTGTCCTAATTGGTTTAAGATCAGGTGGGTGGAGCTAGAAGTTAATCGGAAAATTAACAAGCTAAGTGGGGTGTGGCACATACTTGGCACCTTGACGCTTAGGGACACAACTTCTCAACAGCCGCCCCCAAATTTGTATAGCAAATTTGATAAATCAGGGGAGATCAGGCAGGGCCGGAAGAGGAATGAGGCGGGCAATGGGCCTTGTATATGTCCTGTCCTTGACTTGGACATCAGCAACCCTACAACGGCCATCGGTGCTGGGATGAAGGGAGATGACCTTACCCACTGACCATTGGGATCTGGGAAGTTGAGGATCTAGTATTAGAATAACAGTGTTAGGTTGTAGGTTAGGATGATCTGTGCACCACTTCTGTCTGGACTGGAGAGAGGGAAGATAATTTCTAAGGAAATGGGCCCAAAAATGATCAGAAAGGATCTGGCTGTGACGCCATTGACGGCGACTGTGCAGCTCAGAGTCTGGATATGTAACCAGAGGAAGGGAAGCATCATGCCGCCCCATCAGCAGCAAGTTAGGGGTCACCGGGTCAGGGTCAGCAACGTCAGAAGACACATAGCCTATGGGTTTGGAATTTAAGATGCCTTCAATTTCAATCATTACTGTGCGCAATACCTCCTCACTGACAATTTGAGCACCTAGGGTAGTCTCCAGAGTGATTTTGATGGAGCGTATTTCACGCTCCCAGGTTCCACCAAAGTGAGATGCGTATGGAGGATTGAATTTGAAGGAAATCCTCTGTTTAGCTAGAGTTTCCTGAAGGTCAGGGGTCAGGGATTGATAGGAGTCTAGTAACTCTCGCTTACCACCAATGAAGTTGGTACCTCTGTCAGAGAGTAGTTCAAATGGTTTACCTCTGCGAGCAATAAAGCGCCTGAGCACCATCAGGAAGGAATCTGTATTTATGTGACTGAGTAGATCAAGATGCACGCACCTAGTCGTCAGACATTTGAAAATTATTCCCCACCTTTTTTCAGCTCATCTGCCAATCTTTACTGTATAGGGCCCGAGACAATCCATCCCAGTGGAATAGAATGGAGGTGTGTTAAGGCGAAGGCGAGCGGGAGGGAGATCTGCCATTTGGGGAATAATAGGATGTGCTCGGAACTGTTGGCATTTCGGGCACCTATGCTGATATTTTTTGACTGCCTCACGACCCCTCAGGATCCAGTACCACCTCCTTAACTCAGCGAATAGCCTCTCTCGCCCAGGATGTTGTAAGTGGTCATCACAATCCTTAATTATAAGCGTTGTGATTGGATGGGCAGGGTCCAGGACTACTGGATGAATGGCATCAGGGGGTAGAACACTACTTTGCCTTAACCTTCCGCCAACTCGAATGAGCCCTGATGCTGGGTCTAACTCTGGGGCAAGGGAGAGTAAACGGCTTGAAGGTAGAAGGGGCTTTTGGGTTTGAAGGCAGGCTAAATCATCCCTGAAGGAATCCACCTGGGTTTGTCTTAGGATGGCTGTCTCTGAATCACGGTAGTTTTCTGCTGATGGAGGCTTTGCCGCTCCATGAAGGGATGCAGCCATGCAGTCAAGGAGATCTTGGAAGGTGGCAAATTGACTGGGGTCAGGGATGGAGGGGTATGGACTGAGAGATACAGCACCACAGAAGCTGGGCTTACGGCACTCTTCAGCATCATCAGATTGATCTATAACAGGGCTAGTGGGCCACAGTTCGGGGGATTGAAACATGAAGGCAGGTCCTTGGTTCCACCTGCAGGGCCTACTAAGTTCAGCTAGAAGCTTTCCTCTAGTTAGGTCGTCCGCTGGGTTGTTCTCAGAATCCACATAACACCATTCCTGGCCTTTAGTGAGCTCCTGAATCTCAGCTACCCTGGTTCCAACGAAAACTTTGTAACGGCAAGAATCAGAGATGAGCCAATGGAGTACAGTGGTAGAGTCAGTCCACAGAATAGTCTTTCTGATACGGAGGGTGAGCTCTGTTTGGAGGAGACTGAATAGCTGAGCTCCTATGAGGGCAGTCGTGGAATGGATAGTTGTTTTTTGGGAGCAACGCGGGACCTCGCCATGAGGAAGGACACATTCCCTTGCTGCTGACCATCTTCTGTGCGCATGTAGGCAACCGCACCATAGGACTTCTCTGATGCATCACAGAAGATGTGGAGGTCTTGAGTGGCTAAGGAGGTGTCTACTGAATGAGGTGTGAGGCAGCGAGGCAAAGTGATGGTGGAGAGGTTAGGGAGTTCATTTTCCCATGAAAGCCAGGCTTTTAAGAGATCATGAGGGAGATTAGGGTCATCCCATTCTCTTGCCTTTCCCCATAAGTGCTGGACGATGATTTTGGCCCTTGTGGTGTAAGGGAGGATATAGCCAAGAGGATCATACTGGCTAGTAATAACTCTGTAAATATGACGCATAGTTGGAGTGGTAGATTCAATGGCTCTGTGCCTGTATCTGAGGGTATCTGTATGGCAGTTCCAGAGGAGGCCTAGAGTAGACTCTAAGGGATCAAGAGAAGGATGGTGTGATAACCAGAGCTCTGTTTGTTCTGACCTGGCTTCAGGAGGTAGGTGACAGATGACCTGAGGATCATTACTGGCCCATTGTCTGATTTCGAAGCCACCAGAGGAGAGGGTAGTGCGCAGGCTATTAAGGAGATCTCTGGCTTCCTCTGGAGTAGGGAAACTCTGTAAACAGTTATCCACGTAGAAGTTACTGTGTATGGAATTGTGAATGTACTCATCTGCCTGAGCATCTTTGATGATCCTCTGGAGGATGTAAATGGCACAGCAAGGGCTTGAGGTTGTGCCAAAGGGGAGGACTTGCCATTCATACACGGTTGGAGGAGCTTTACAGTCCAGGTCACGCCAGAGGAATCGCAGGAGAGGTTTATCCTGGGGCAATAGGCGCACCTGGTGAAACATTGATTTAATGTCTCCACTGATTGCAATCTTGTGCTGCCTAAAACGGAGCAAAACTCCAAGGAGGGAAGGCCCGAGGATTGGTCCAGGAAGTAACTGAGTTTAGACACTGATTTTGGTAGGAGAAGGAACAATCAAACACAATGCGATCTTTACCATTGTGATGCACATTGTGGTGGGGTATGAACCTGGACTCAGGAGTATCTTCCATTTCAGAGGATGACAACTTCTTGACATACCCAGCATCAACTAATTTCTGGATCTCACCAGTATAGGTCTCTGCCTGTTGTGGATTTTGAAGAAGTCGCCTTTCACAGCTGCGGAGACAGGACATTACTGCCTCCTTGGGGGCCTTCAGAGGGGGCCAGGGGTCTACACGGAGGAGAGGTGCCGCATATCGTAGGACGCCGTCAACAGGTGTTCTGATAGTTTGGGTCTCAAGCTGGTGCATTGCCTCTTGATCCTGTTTGGACCGAACCACTGCTTTCATGCTTCTCTGAGGTAACGCATCAATCTGCCATAGTTTCTGAACATTATGGTGGATGTCATCAGGTGGGCATTTAAAGGAGATATGAGAACAAGTAGAAGGTAAGCTAGAAAGATCTCTTGCCGGACCCTGTAGTGTCCAGCCGAGCCGGGTCTTGATTGCTACAGGGGTTCCAGGAGGGCCTAATTTGACAGGTTGTGTTGGGATGATAAGGCGAGTATGATCAGCTCCTATAAGGAGAAGTGGCCTTACTCGATTAAGCTGTTTGAGAGGGAGCTGACGGAGGTGTGAGTAGCGCCGCTGGAGGAATTTCACCGGGTGAGAATGTTCTGACAAGGATAGCGGTTTAGCAGTGAAGGCTTGACTGATGACATAGGACTTATTAGGATGCACTTTAGGAATAAGGGTGAAGGATACAGAAGCTCCATTAAGAGTCTGAACATCCTGTCTCACAGTTCTCAGCTGTAGACTCTCAGATTTACCTCTTAGCTGAAGTGTTTGGGCAGCAGAGTGAAGGAGGATTGTTCTTTCGGACCCATCATCCAGTATGGCATAAGTATCTAAGGATCTGTCTCCATTGCGCAGGGTCACTTCAACTACCTTCAGTAGTACTTTATTGCAGTCACTAGGGTGGTCAAGATATAGATTTTGCACTTGCCTCTGGTTAACCCTCAGGGGACCACGGTGTTTTTGGGGCCTTTGAGATGTTCTGACATGCCTTGACATTTGTGCTTTTTTCAGTTATTTATAAACATGTTAATGGCAAAGGTGTAAATTCACTCTATATAGCACAAACAGGGCTACCATAATATGCGAGCAACGTGTATGTAGATGTTTGTATTTTTAAGAGAATAATGTTTATGCGTGGTTATTGGAAAAAATTTAAATGAAAGTTGCTGAATTAAGACCACAAAACACATATTAAATATGTGTCCACAAGACTTTTGACTAATGGATGTTCTCCCTTTGAGTTCTAGCTTCAAAATTATGTGAAAATAGTTTTGCTTTATCGTTCACAAAAAAAAATACATTGATTTAAATGGTGTAAAACAGGTTTTGCTTGGAAAGCCAATATGCGAGGGGGAGGAGTAGTTTACACCTTAGATTACAGTGTCCCACCCACTCTGCATAATGACTCTGCATAATTAGCCATTCATTCAGGTGTGACACTGACTGAGCCACAATACAAGGACAAAAGATGTATTTAGAAGACTTATATTGACCATTTAAGATTTCGCTTACATCTCTCTTGTAAATATGTTTGCTATTTTATTAAAAATGTTACAATTACAACAATAATTACAATTTGAACAATATTTCAAGTGTACTCTTTCTTTGCAAAAAAGAAAAAGAAAAAAGATTATAGGCCTACATTTTATCATATGTATTCATTAGTTTGAATATAGCCAACATTGGAACATCTAACATCTTAGTCTATGACTTTATTTTTGACAAATATATATATATAT
Source organism: Vimba vimba (assembly GCA_022828995.1). NCBI lineage: Eukaryota > Metazoa > Chordata > Actinopteri > Cypriniformes > Leuciscidae > Vimba > Vimba vimba. Next base: position 13,704,073 of record CM040818.1, on the reverse strand, counting down.
ATATATATAGATAGAAATATAACGTTTAACTCATCTCAGTAGGCTATAGCAAAGCAGTTTATTCTTTCACACACAGGCGCGCGATTTATATTTAGGCTAAACAGTCTTTACAAATATGTACCCTTCATTCATCTCACAGAAAGGCGAGTCATATTATAGAAATGCGATTCATCTTTTTGCGGTTTGCATAGGCCTACACTAACGTTATTCCATAACGTTATTCCACACGTGAGAAAAGAAAACAGCCTACCTCACTCCTCAGCGGGATCTGCTCCTCATTTCAGGAGATATTGCTCCTCATCAGCACTGTTCTAAGGAATCGTTTCTCCATAAGGTAGGCTATATTATGCCTCACTCGATCACGACGCGCTGTGTTTACAGCTGATGGGCGTTTCACAGATCTTCTTCTCAGAATTTGCGTTTGAATAGCACGCGCTCTCCGGGGAGTGGTCACATTACTGTGAATGAGCTCGTAATGAGCTCGACTGGAGTCGCTCTCTTTTTATACAGATTACAGAAGCTGAGAATATTTGTTTTTTATATAAATGACTTCATTTAACAGATGCGATCTCAAGCTTTATGCCCGTGGGTCTGTTTGCCTGTTTGACTGAATTTTCGCGGAGTTATAGATCATTTTCGAACGCGTTTCAAATGGGAGTTCACTGAGAGAGAGAAGGCAGAAATCGCATCATGTTAATTTTTCTTTATTTGTCAAAAAGCAAAACACTTTATTTTTATTGTGAGTATACAGAAAAAAAATAGAAACTGAACAGGATCGATTGATGTATTACACGAAAATGAAAGATCAAAATTAACAGAGCATTTAGTGTTTATTTTCATTGCTAAAAAAAAAAAACGAGCAAAACGCGCAGGCGCGTTTGTGGTCCCCTGAGGGTTAACGTTGCATAGGATGTGTAGGTGTTTCCCATTACACTGGCTGCAGCGTCCCTTCAGGTCACATTGGGTTGTAAAGTGATCTCGTAAACATCGCCAACAACATTTATGTTCCTTGATCCAGTTAGTTATCTGGTCTTTGGTGAGCTGGAGGAAATCACCACACTTACTGACATGATGTTCGGTAGAATTGCAGTAAGCACACACTGGATAGGATTCAGCCAAGTTGTTAGGAGGCTGAATAACTTTCGGTGAGGGAACTTGGGCTTTGGAGGAGGTCATATGAGAGGAGGTTTTAATACCATGGAGTATGGTTGTACCTCTTAATGGGTGAGGAGGTGGAGGCCTCTGCCGGATAGGCTGAAATGTCCTTTCTCTCCTAGGCTGGCAGCGGGCTTCTTGTTGTAGCCAGTTGGAAAAATCTAGGAGGTTATAGGAAAGGGAACCAGGTCTACTCAAACATATCCATCTCTTAAACTGGCAGAACTGCTCATGGGGAAGCTTCTCTAGAAGTCGCTCAACATGTGAGCCACAGGTAAGCTCAGAGAGACCTTCAGGACCCATGGACTGAAGGAGGCCCACTAATGCCTGCACTCGAAGCGAAAATTGGTCTAAGCCTCTACCATCACCTGTACGAATAACAGGCATCTCCATGATGGTCCGGAGCGCCTTCAAAGCAAGCTGTCTAGGTTGACCATAACGCTCATCTAGGGCTCGTATAGCTTGAGTGTAAGGATCTGGGGCATAAACATAAGCCAAAGCAAGTCTCCTCGCCTGGTCTACCTTTAGATGATCCAACAGGATGTGGTATTTATATTGCTCTGATTCTCTTGGATCTAACAAGTTGGATAGGGCCATCTTTAACATCATGTACTGACATTCACCCTCCCTTGTGAGATCAGGGAAAGAAGGACCTTCTACCCTCCTATGGTTTAACTGCAGGGGGCCAATAGGAGGAACTAGCTGGTTTAGAGGGGCAGCTGATGTCAGGTGGTGGGACTGCACATTGAGAGGCTGGTATGCCGGCTGGACAGAATAGGACAAAAAAACAGGCAAAGGTTGATTTGGCAGTGTATAGGCTGGGTGCATGGGGTTATATGAGGCTGGTGCTTGATATGTGGCAGGAAACTGACCACAGCCAGGAGGATGCGTGCTCTGCAACGACTGTGGCATAGGTTGGGTAAGAGGGGCATGACTTACAGGAGGCAGAGGAGATGGAAGCTGTTGCTGAAGTAGAAGAGGGCTTGTGGAGATGCTGCTGATTGAAGGTTAAGATTATCAGGGCAAGGGGATGACAAGTGAGACCGTGAGGAGTGAGTGCTGCTTCCAAGCATACACTGCTGGATTAGTCTACCCTGATTTCTTAATTCTTCTACCAATTGTTGTAGGAGTGCAGTCCGAGTATCAGGAATGGGAGCTATTGGAGAGGTATGTGGGTGTTCAACATCAGGGGTTTGCACTCTCTCAGATAGGACAGGTAAGTAAGGGTGTGGGATGTCCTCCTGAATGTCTCCCTCCATGGGCAATTCCAACTCCTCTGGCTCTTCCTCAGACTCATCCTCTTTCCAGGGTTGACAATGAGGACAAGTACCAGGAATATCTGCAGGATGGAGCAGTTGTTGTTCTGGTGCTTTTGCTGTAGGTTGCGACCGCTGATGATGTTGCAGGATGAAATCATCACAACGTGCGGGGAGCTGAGCTTGGCGACGTGGGCGCTCATGCTGAGACAATGAGGGCAGGGAGTGACTAGACATATCCACTGATCATCAATGAGCTCCGGCTCAAAGGACCATGAAAAGGAGTAAGAGGATGCTTAGGTAGCTAGCTTGAAGCCAATGGGGCTGTCAGTAAAAACAGGTCCAGTCTAGTCACTCTGATGTTAAGGTCTTTATTTTCCTTCCAAATCAGGTATTGGATATGGGTGTGTATGTAGGGGTGTATGTGTGTGAGCGTGTGGTTTCTACAAGAACAGAAATACAATGTTTTAGTTCACAATAAACATAACATGGAATTCACAGGAAATAAAGTAATTTAAACAATACATTAAGCCATCTACTCATAATATAATCTCAAATACATATGTAAATAACTAAAGAACATGCCTAAGCAGGAAATACAGCAAAATAAACACATTTAGGATAAACTTAAGAAATACAGAATAATAGTTAAGTGTCAAACAAAAGCACTTACATGGTCAAATACACACACGCAGGAAAAAACAAAGGAGAAAGAACTCAGTCCTCTGCACAGTGCATCCATGTGCACCAGAATGAAGGTGATGTGGGCACAGGTGCAATTTATAAAGCCTGATAGTGTCCTAATTGGTTTAAGATCAGGTGGGTGGAGCTAGAAGTTAATCGGAAAATTAACAAGCTAAGTGGGGTGTGGCACATACTTGGCACTAGAGGGCTGCATTTGGATTGAGTCCCGCCGGGTCCCGCGGGACCCAACGCAAATCTCGCGGGAGCGGGCGGTTTGAACTTTGCTGCGGGCGGGAATGGGCGGCTAAAAAAAAACACTGCGGGATCGGGAGGTAGCCTAGCAACATGATGGAGATGTCAATAATGGCGGTTTTCCACTACACAGTACCAGCTCAGCTCGGCTCGGCTCGACTCGCCTTTGTTTGGTTTTCCACTGTGTAAAAGTTGTAACTGTATCTGCTTCCAGGTACTTTTTTTCGTACCACCTCCGGCGAGGTTCTGGGTGAGCTGAGGCGATACTAAAATGTGACGTGAAAACACGGCAGACTGCTGATTGTTCAGAGAGAATCATCATTCACTGTCATCATTGCACGCGCCAGACAGAGTATCCTGAATAAAAAACAGCAAAAACAAAAACAAAAACAGCATACACTCGATTTCCTCCTTTGTGTATGTGTCCAGAATACATGCCGGCCAGGGAAACGAAACAAACAACCCCATGAATCTCTTTAATAATAACAATACAAATACGTGTTTTTTCCTGCGGGACGGGAGAAGACACAAAATCAATGCATCTCTATTATTGTGCGGGATAAATTCTCAGAGTTTTGCGGGTGCGGGCGGGAGTGGACATACATATTGCGGGAGCGGGCGGGAGTGTAACATATACGTTGCGGGAGCGGGTGGTAATGGTCAGAAATTCGGTGAGCGCGGGCGGGAGCGGGATGAAGAAAACAGTCCCGCGCAGGGCTCTACTTGGCACCTTGACGCTTAGGGACACACAACTTCTCAACAATGAGAGTAAGCTATTCGCAAAACAAATGGGTTCAGGCAGCATGCGTCAAAACCAGGATGCTGCGTGAGGCACGTCAGATCTGCCGGTCGCGGGTCGAGCTGTTCACCTCACGGCAGCACATACTCTCCACTGCTGATTCCATTGGGTGGCATAGCCCACACAAACACCTGTCAAACACAGCAATAGGGACATCTATCTCTCTTTTTCTTTCTGACAATGAGCATCGCTAATTAGTTGCGTTTTAGCACAGGCAATATCACGTTCTGTCAGCAGATGCCGGCAAAGCGCCTGCACACAGCTCTGATTAAGACTACTGACACCATGTAAGTAAATAATGTCTTCAGTCATTGTCCTTCCTTGCTATTCAACATGACGGCAAGATTTTGAAAAGACTTTGGCTTGTTCCCTAATGTTATCCGGGTTAGCACCAGGCTAGCAGAGTATGGGTTGCTACTCCCTCTTATGACGTCATCACCCAGTTACAGTAAAAAACATGCTACATTTGAAGAAACCCCAATAAATGTTATTTTAACGCATTTTAAGACAGAAATGCTTAAATATATACATATTGAGCACTTTAATTTACACATTAATTGGTTGTGGTGGTTAACCTGCAATTTACACTTTAACCATTGTGCGCTGTTCAGGGTCTTTTTGACCCACATTTCTAACTTTCATTCATAGGGATAACATGGATAATTTGACATGGTTTAGTGTAAGATTTTTGCCCATCTTTTGGAAAATGCAGTTTTAAAAGTAACCAATTATCACTTTAACCAGTAGATGGCTGCAGAGCTCCACTATTTGCTATTTGCCTTTTGACTGAAAGACATCTTCACAAGTTTTTCCAGTTGTATTCCTATCAGAGGTGGGAGTAAGTCACACATGTGCAAGTCACAAGCAAGTCTCAAGTCTTAACCTTCAAGTCTCAAGCAAGTCCAAGTCAATTTTGTGAAAAGCAAGTCAAGTCACTGCTTTATGTCAAGCAAGTCAAGTCGTAGCTTGGGTCACAAGTCACTGTCAAGTCATACAAACGTTTGATGATTTCACTGAATTTATATATTAAAATAAGTTAAAACTACAGAAGTTGTGGACTATGGTTTTATTTGCAACATTTTTTTTTAAAAATATGCATTTCCACATACAGCTGAGTGGTTACTACAATAAAAATCTAAAAAATAAAAAATTTCAAACTACATAGCCTAAAATGTAAATGTAACTGAAATTAGGCCAACATTAAAGCATGAAAAAATAAATATGCCTCAAACATTGCAGAAGACCATTAAAAGGTATTAAACAATTCACAATTCAAGTATAATGGTTCATATGCCACCAAATGGCATTCTTCAAACTGGCATCCCCTTTAAATAAGTTATATAGGCTATTTTTAATTATGAAGTTAAAACCGCCAATAGGTGGCGCCAAATCACCGTCTTAATGTACCAGTCATAGAAGCATTCATTCAACTGATTTGTTCAAAATGGCAGTTTCGTTCTGGAACTAAGCAACTAGGTCACTGAATCACAAATACGCATAACTCTTTCTGTGACTTGTTTGGAACTATTGTCATTGGAGAAATAGAGCAAAAACAGAGAATATTTGGAATATGTCACATCACAATATCACTTATTGAACTGTTTTATAAAATCATTATCACATTTGCAATCGCGCCAATATTCTGGAAATATTTTTTTAATATCATATGTTATAATTAGGAAAATAACTCATACTAGGGCAATTTTTCCACCACATTTTGAATTTTGTGTGCATATTAATTCTGCTGGCATTTTTTGCCCCAACCCCCTGATAACCAATAACATCTAACCCTGCTTTAAGAGAAACATACAACACGACAAAACATTAACAGTTTCTATGTTGTTTTTTTGTCATTAGAAAGAACGACATATTTGGCTTTAAAGCATGATTTTAAAGAAATGTGGCAAATGTTATACAAAACATATGCCATCATTAATTATCATTTGAATATTGACAACATTAAGCTACATTTGAAAACAAAATTGTGTATAAAGAGGCATGCTGTTTTGACCAATATTCTCTCTAGATTTAAAAATAGTCAAATTAACTATAACAAACAAACAAGCCATAGCTTACTTTTAGACGTGAATGAAGTTCGACTGTTCGAGGTTGTGATGGTCGTCCGATATCCCTTTGCCAGTTATTATGCGTACAGCAAATCTTATTGTATGAATATGGTCAATTTCTAGTGTTTATATCCAAAAAGAAACGATGCTGGGAGATGTTTTTGTATTAGCGCGCTCACCGCGATGTATGTTTTTTTTCTGGGCTTGTGCAGCGTCACGCAATCGCGCAAAATCTGATGACTGGCGTCAATGGTTCCGACCGTTGCTTTCATTTTGTTCATCAATTGATGTTGCGATGATTTATATAAAAATGTATATCAAGTCATTCTCGAGTCATACAGTTCAAGTCAAGTCAAGTCTCGAGTCATTGGATCTCAAGTCAAAGGCAAGTCTCAAGTCCTTAAATTTGTGACTCGAGTCCCCCATCTCTGATTCCTATCTACATATTATGAAATCATAATTATAACAATAAAAGTTACTTTTTGTCAAAGTTTAGGCACTTTTTGTACTGAAAAAAAAAATCTGTTTTTCAATAATGTTATATTATGATTAGAATCAAATGAATTGTGTCATTGGACAAAATTCATCCTCTAAATCAGAAACAACACAGAACACGCATAGACAGAAATGAAGTGGCACACTTTAAATTTGTAGAATTATATGAAAAACAGATGTTTGAAATAAATGATAAACTCTAAAAACTCCAACTTTTCTCTTTGTAACATCCTGATCAGGTTTGATTCTAATCATAATGTAACATTCTGTCAGGTCCATTAAAGGAGAACTCAATTTTAACATTGAGCTCATTTATTTGTAAATTTGGAGTGCTGTCAATACAGAGAACAACGACAAAAATCGGTGTTGCCTACACCGTGTTATCCTCTTTTTAAAATTTGCACCCTGTTGACTTCAATGGGGCAAGTTTTAAACCTGCTTTTAGCCTCTTAACATCCTGTTTTCGGTCCATAGTCCATAGTAATCGATTGTCGAGTTCACGCGCGTGATCATAGGTAACTAAACCTATGCGCGTGAACTCGTGTGAGTGCAGAACAGTGTGTTCAACGCATCATCGTTTCTGTTTAAAAAACGTTGTGCAACGTTTTGTCGGGGCTGAACGCAGCCCTGGCCTGCCAGAACTGACGCTTACGCTCAATTTTATTGAAAAACTGATTTTTTTCAGTACAAAAACTGCTAAACTTAGACAAAAAGTAACTTTTATTGTTATAATTGTGATTTCATAATATGTAGATATGAATCAAACTGGAAAAACTTTTAGTCTTTTAGTTTTAAACTGTTAGTACTTTTAGAGCTCTGCAGCCATCTACTGGTTAAAGTGATAATTTTTTTACTTTTAAAAAGGCATTTTCCAAAATATATGGGCAAAAATATTAAAAAACACTAAACCATGTCAAATTATCCATGTTATCCCCATGAATGAAATGTAGAAATGTGGGTCTTTTATAAGGTGAATTTTACATAAAAACTGTTTGTTTGTTTTTTTAATAAAAACCTATTTAAAAAAATGTTTTTAAATTTATTTATATACATTTTGTGGAGTAAACAAATAACAAAATGGCAAATAACAAAAATAAAAGTACATACAGACAATTTATGATCAGTAGAGATGTAATTTAAAAGGTTAAATTATGTTTATGCACTAAACAAGACTGATAACCTTGATTTATTAACCTATTAACCCTCTGATGGTCTTCGTTTAGGAGTCACGTTCGTGGCCTTCCCGGTCAGAAGTGACCGGAGACCTAAAAATGAAACTTCCTCCATCCCAGTAAAAACCAATGCAATTTATTTTTGTTCTATAATATTTATTCTTTTTAATTTAGTATTTTGAGACAATTTGATTGAACTTATTAATATTTATGCAATATTTATAGTCCATTTTTTGCCATTGAAAATAATGATTTTTTTTTTTAATCTTTTTTTTAATTTAATTTTTTTTCTATGCAGTATTTTCGGTTAAAATAGAGACTAGGCTTTTAGAAAAAAAAATCAATTTATTAAACATAAAATTAAATAAATCATGTTATTGCATGGGTTTACCACTAGATGCCTGTATAGCTCTAAATGGAGATGCTTGTGAATTCTAGTTGTTTTTGGACCAAATTACTTACTTTTAAGATGTGGATTGAATGTATTTTTTTAGAAATTCTCAAATAATACTTTTTTGCCAAGGTTTATAACATTTTATTAATTATTATTTTAATAATTTTAATAATTATTATATTAATTATATATATATATATATATATATATATATATATATATATATATATAAATTATAATTATTAATTATGTTATGTTTTTCACTCTTGATGTTTTAGAGTTTCACCCCTTCATTGCTGAGCACTTTTTTTCTGCATCGTGGCCGATTTGTTGAAATTTTTTGTGTTTTTGTCAATTTCCCATTCATTTCCTATGGGGGTCGTTTTTGACCGAACACCAAAATCATGACTAATTTTTTTACGACCACTTAGCATGCTCGGATCATGAACTCAATTTTTTTGTGTGTTCACATACCAAATGCCAGAAAAATCTCCAAGTTTCGTAACATTCCGATGAAGCTGTGATTTTTAAAAATTCAAAACAGATTTTCTGTAATCTGAATTTATTGGTGTGTATGTGTATAAAAGTTTGTTTCTATGTGTGTGTGTGTGGGTGGGTGTGAATTTTTTGCACTCTTGAGTGTCACCCCTTTACTGCGGTGTACGTTTTTTTAGAATCGTGGCTGATTTGTAGATTGTACAGACAAAAATTCAGAGAATTTTTGTATTTTTGTAAATTTCCCATTCATTTCCTATGGGTCGGTCATTTTTGACCGAAGACCACGAGTTTGACTATTTTTTTTGTATTCACATACCTAATTCCATAAAAGTCACCAAGTATCATAACCTTCCGATGAAGCTGTGATTTTTAAAAATTCAAAACAGAAAATTATTCGGTCAGAAATGACCGAGGACCATCAGAGGGTTAACACAGTATACCCCATTTTCCTGTGATATATGTACTTATAAGGCATTTGCCCACCGGCAACTATAGTTGCCCCTTGGACTTTTGACTAAGTATACAATAAACTATAGATCTCTTGTAAGATTTGTTTTGTTTGGATGATTCTAGAGACCTTCATGATTATGTAGATATATATGTCAACAAAAAATACTTATTAGTAACATGAAAATGACCTTTAAAGTTTAAGGCAAAAACAAAAGTGCTGCATGGGGTGTAAAATCTCGGTGCTCTTTGGTTGTGGGATAGTACATCTCTGAAGACAAGAATTCCAAGGCACTCGAATGTCAGTGAAAAAAGTTAAAAAGCCTTTATTTCATTTTTGGCTTGCTTTAAAAATTGGTGAGAAGTACACCTACGCGTTGCGGCTACATGCCTTCATCAGGTCATGAAAATGACCTTTCTTTGGGAGGCTTTGCCTTCGCCATGCTTCCTGGAAGTAGGGGTAGGAAGTTGACATCCTCATGTGACAGGAAGGAAGTGAATACCTATTTTTTTTTTTTTTTCTTGAAATCCTTTATTTGGTTGTTTGCTTGCATGTCATTGAGAAATAAAACATGGACAACATCTAGAAAAATACTTACAAAAGGAAAATGACAACTATACACTGTGGCAACTATAGTTGCCGGTGGGCTTAAATTTAAGTGAACATTAGCAAGTGCAACTGTGTAAATATATAGCTTTAAAATTAATTTCAGTGGAGCTTATGTACATGTTTATTGCACTTAAATTAATATAATCAGTGTAGCTTTATGAAATATTAATAATCAATAATAACTTATTTCCGTCTTATTTTAAACATGCCACTATTCATCCTATAATAAAAAAGCCTAATTTAGATCCAGCAATTTTGAAGAACTATCGGCCAATTTCAAAGTTGCCATTGCTGTCTAAAATTCTAGAGAGAGTTGTTGCTAATCAACTTACTGCTGTATTAGAGAACTTGGAATTGTATGATAAATTTCAGTCAGGATTTAGGAAGAGACACTCGACTGAGACCGCTTTAGTGAGAGTTAATAACGACCTTCAAGTGGCATTGGATGCAGGCCTATGTTCAGTATTGGTACTTTTGGATCTGAGTTCTGCCTTTGATACTGTGGATCACAATATCATGATTATGAGATTGCGCGAGTGGGTCGGCGTGTCAGGAGTGGCCCTAGATTGGTTTAGCTCATATCTTACAGATAGAAGTTTTGACGTATCTATTGGTGATTTTAAATCTGCCTCGTCACCCCTGCTTTGTGGTGTTCCACAGGGTTCTGTGTTGGGCCCAATATTGTTTATTTTATACTTGTTGCCTCTGGGTCAGATCATACGAGATTTTAATATTTCCTATCATTTTTACGCAGATGACATTCAGCTTCACTTTACCTTCCGGCGAAATGAGTCATCCAAACTTTCGAGGCTTTTAGATTGTATAGATGTCATAAACAGCTGGATGGCCGAAAGTTTTTTGCAGCTGAATCCAGATAAGACTGAGGTTTTAATTGTAGCACCAGACAACGCTATACCCCTGATTATACAGGACATTGGACCTTTGGCATCTGCTGTGTGGCCTAGTTTAAGGAACCTTGGGATTATATTTGATAAATCCTTATCTTTTGAAACCCACATTAAATCTTTGACCAAATCTTGTTTTTTTCATTTACGTAATATTAGTAAATTGAGGTCTGTGGTTTCTCAGTCGGAACTGGAGATGCTCATTCATGCTTTTATTTCATCCCGTATTGATTATTGTAACTCACTTTTTTCTTCACTCAACAAATCTGTTCTTCATCGACTACAATCCATTCAAAATTCAGCTGCTAGGTTACTTACCCGATCAAATAGGCGCACCCACATCACCCCAATACTCTGTTCCCTTCATTGGCTTCCTGTAACTTACAGGATCCAATTCAAAATTCTCACCATAACATATCGAGCCTTATATGGCCAGGCTCCTTCCTATCTTGCGGATTTAATTCATTTTCATACACCTCTCCGGTCCCTCAGATCTAATAATCAAAATCTGCTAGCTACGCCACGAACTCGCCTAAAGACAGGTGGGGATAGAGCATTTGCCGCTATCGCACCTCGTCTATGGAATGCTTTACCGATCAGTATTAGGTATGCTGAGACTGTGGACAATTTTAAGAGACAAGTGAAGACTCACTTGTTTAAGTTAGCTTTTGGGTGATCTATGTTGTAGATGTTGTTAATTTCATCTGTTTTAATTGATTTCAAAGTGTTTTATTATGTTTTATTGTCTATTGTAAAGCGCCTTGTGACCCATTGTGTCTGTGAAAGGCGCTGTATAAATAAATTTTACTTACTTACTTACTTACTTGTTATAACTGATTTGGATCAGTTAATATAATTAACTTAATGTTGTAAATTAATATTACAATCAATTAACCTGTTTGTCCCGTGAACACTCAGTGTTAATTGTTTATTAATTCTAAAAAAATGTACATTTCTGGGGCATGGAAAATGTCTTTCTTACTTTACAGTACTACTAAGAGCCAGTAGTCAAGATCTATGATTAGAGACTCCAGATATGAGCTTGAGACACGGACAACTTTACATGTGACATGAACAAGACTTTATTAACTAGACTAAACACGTAAACTACTCTAACATATACATACACACAGTTTACCAAGGGATAGAGAGCTGAAGCAGAATACAGGAAAGCAAGAAGTTATAGCATTGTTTGAAATTCAGCAGATCAACAGCCTTGAGCAAACCATCAGTTTATCTATGATCTTTGCTGATGTGGTCTTGATGAGAGAGAATCAGTGGTAGTCAGAGGATCTTTGGTGAATGGAAAGAAAAGGCCACAGCCTGGCACAAGCTTGGGGGTCCTTAGAAACTTCTAGTTCAGCATCATCTTCACATCAGGATTCCAGAAGAGATTAAGAGAGTAAGAGATCTTGTGATCAGTGATTTTTAAAGCGTGAAGATGTCACACCCTCTGGAGGTGTGTGAGCCAATAAGATGATTTCCCTTTGGAGGGAAATTTTACGACCCATTGTGTTCTAGCAGGGTATTTGAATAAGTAATTTCATTAAGTGTTTAAGAAAAGAATCTTCAAGATTCTTATAATACTAATGCGTCACAAAGTTAGCAAAATGTAATGTAAATTAACAAATGGGGGACGAAGATTGGAGTTTATAGAGACCAAACATGCCACACATATGATTTTTGTAAACCATAGTATGCAAAGTCTGAAACATTTACCCCAATAGAGTTTACAAGAATACATAGGCCAAACCACATAAAATGAAAATCATGAGATGGGAAAATTAGATACAGTACATGTTTATACATTTCTCAAGTGGTTATTTATAGAATATATAGGATTAACAGGGTTTATTTCTCCTTCTCAGCAAGAATTAAGTGAGAGTCACAGCTCTCTGGAAATTCCTTTTGGGGTCGTAAAACTCTCATCAGTCTCAATGTGTCCTGTAACAGGACACCGGGTTCTGCCAGTGTGTTAGCTTCATTTGTGATGTTAGTTTTGGGAGAAGTTTCATAGACCTTTGTTGGGAGAGTGGGTTTGCTGGATTATTCATCAAATATAATGAATAATTTGTGTGTGTCTGATTGGTCCAGATGCTACAGCAGTATAGCGGGTGGTGCATTTCACACCTAGGCCTTCAGTGGTGTCCTATCGGAATTAATCCACCTCTTAATCATTATGACGCCACGGCTATAGAAACCATCAATATTATACTTTTTTTTACCATCAATATTATACAAAAACACAGTATAACAGGGCTTTGCATCACAGACAGGTATCTCATTCAGCGAGAATGAATGCCATTAGCCTACTAAAACACAATTCAACAAGTCTCCTTTCACTGCAGCCACATCTGCGCCACATACGATTACTAGCAGAAGCATCAATATTAACCTAAAAATACAAAAATACAGTCCACCCTGCGTTTTCCATGCATTTTTGTAGTAGGCTACCTTTTGAGTTCTCTGACCAAGGAAGCTCAGGGGAATACGAATACCGGGGATTTGAAATTAAGCCAAATTGTGTGTTTTTGTGCACATTCTGCAGAGAAGAAAACGCAAAAGCATAAATGGTTCTTAAAAAAGCTTACGACAAAAGTATGACATAAATTTATTTCAGTCTTTGGTTCAAAGATAATACAAAGTATTTTTCATTAAAAATTATTCAAACCCACATTATTATTTTTTTTTTTAAATCGCGCTTTTAATAGTATGAATGTTTGAAAAAAAAATTCTAAAAAGAAAATCATATTCAGCAAGGAAAAAACAGGGACAATAAAAGCATTACTCACCAAAACTACTGATTATTTTTACACAAAATCCATCCTAATTTCTTTCTTCAAGAAGACTTACATTACTCTGTTGTAAAGGTTATCTGTGTGTTTCAGTTCAAACAATCCTTTTCATTGCCATGGAGGCTAATGCTGAAAGTCAAGTCTGTCCAGTCGTATTTCTGGCATAGGCCTAAGTTTTAATTCGCTTTAGGGCTGAGAATGTCCGCTCAACAGAAGCAGTGGACACTGGAACAGTCAGTTCTGTTTTTACCCGGGACAGATCGAATAGAGTTCCGTGACTCTGCGTTAAGCTGGATAAGGTTGATTGTGGGATTTTTTTTTTAACTGCTGGGGGATGAGGAGGTAGAGAAACATTAAATTGTGGGTTGAAAAACTATTATATCTACATGAAGATATTTTAGTTTATGCAGTTCGCTACAGATGCGTTTTACTAGCTCTGACTAGTAATAGTACGTGCTCTGACCATCCAATCAAAGGACGTGAAAATGCAGACGTTATTGTACACCTGCTAGATGGCCCAGGTGTAGTCAAATCGAAATCTGATTGGCTGATTAAATCTGACTGATTATCTGATTGGTTAAAGCAACCGTTTCATTGCCATTTATTTTTAAGAGACAGGTGCCCACACTATTGATTCTGAAACCCTCAAGGCAGATTTCTTTGACCCTGGCAATACATGATGGCTGAAATATGATTGGATAAAAGCTCTAACATGAACATACACACTGGAAGCAGCGCAACCAAGAAAAAAGCTATGAAATTAAGAGAATGGACTATTGGGAATAATTGAATACTCCTTCATGGAAAAAAATATATTAAGGCGCAAGTCAGTGATTCTGATCCAAGAGAAGGCCTTACTGGCCCTGACGGCCCACCACTGTTTAAATGTATGTTGTCTTTAATGAACAAAACTGCCACTTACATGCTTTTAGAGTTTAAATAAACCTAAACAGCACTTGAGTGAACTTTATTAACTAAATTTATCCTCGCACTATTATCATTAATTTAAGGGTTATTAAAGTTAATGCACTCGGCCATAAGCATTACAGCTGCCATATACTTTGCTCACTACATAGTAAGCATACACACACACACACACACTCGGTTTCGCTATCTTTGTAGGGATTCTCCATAGGCATAATTATTTTTATACTGTACAAACTGTATATTCCATCCCCTTACACTAACCCTACCCCTAAACCTACCCATCACAGAAAACTTTCTGCATTTTCAAAAAAACATCATTTAGTATGTTTATTTAGTATGAATCCATTTCCCTCGTGGTTACTGCTGGCTGGTCCCCACAATGTAGGTGATCTCTGGTTTTACTATCCGGGGGGATTTGGTCCCCTCAATGTAATATATAAACTTGTACACACACACACACACACACACACACACACACACACACACACAAACACACACACACACACACACAGTGCATGAAAATACCACAGAAACCATGTGAGAGCAGCTAATATGTCTACAGATGGCTAAGCACCTATTAAATTGTGAATGGTTGGAACTCAGATGTATTTTAAAGGCCGTTTGTTTTAAACAGCAACCCGATGTAATGGTACTGCGTAAATTCACAGATCCACGTTGGCTTCGGCCCTGAGGGATGGATCCAAACGCCTCAGTAAACAAATGTTTCCTCACGGCGGGAACACCACAAACAGCCAGTACAAAAACAAGCTATGAATTCTTTAACGCCGAAGTGACAGATTGCACTAATATGTGTGATACCCTTTGATGTTTGAAAGCATAAACAAAGAGCTTTTATTCTGTTTATGCCATTATTTCTCAAAAATAGCAACAAAATAAAGAGATTTTATGGATGCCACCGTCCCACTATGCCTTTCATTTTAGCTTCTGAATTGCGTTTTTAATAGTTTTTATTCCCTGATCATAATCTCATTACTCGTGTGACTGAAATATAACACAACCCCATCAAAACAAAATCATGAAATGAACTGCTGTTGTTGTGCTTGTGGACTTTCGAAGGGATAATGTACAATCATCCGAGCTTTAGCCAACAGCATGATCCCGATCCCAGGACGATCGGCTGATTACCAAATAAACAATAAACAAATGGACATGGGATGTTGATTTAAGAGTAAATGATTTCATTTCACGTGAGACAGAGTAGAGTGTGGAGAAAAACAAGCACAGCTATATGGGAAATTACTTGCGTGTGAAAAAAATCATGATGACAGGGCACACAATTGTATAACAGTTAATAAAAAAGCACAAAATAAAAAAAAACAGATATAATACAGATGAACAAATGTTAAAGCTTGGGGCGGGGCGGGGCGGGACAGACCAGGGCGGGGCGGGGAGGGACAGACCAGGGCGGGGCGGGAGGGACAGACCAGGGCGGGGCGGGAGGGACAGACCAGGGCGGGGCGGGAGGGACAGACCAGGGCGGGGCGGGAGGGACAGACCAGGGCGGGGCGGGAGGGACAGACCAGGGCGGGGCGGGAGGGACAGACTCGAGGGAAGCAGACTTTCCCTCGAGTGGCCAGGGCGGAGCAGGTCGTGCAGATGGCCAGGACTGAAACAACAGTCCCTTGGGCGGCCAGGGCGGAGACTCTCCCTCGGGCGGCCAGGGCGGAGACGACCCCTCGGGCGACCAGGGCGGAGACGACCCCTCGGGCGGCCAGGGCGGAGACGACCCCTCGGGCAGACACCACCGGCTCAGGCACTGGAACGGACACCACCGACTCAGGAACGGACACCACCGGCTCAGGAACGGACACCACCGGCTCAGGAACGGACACCACCGGCTCCAGCACAGTGTCCGGGGTTCCAACCGGACTGGAGGCTGCCACCTTGGTGGTGTGTGCAGCCCAGGCACGCAGGACAGCAACCATATAAAAGATGAAGACAGCCCTCTTGGCCGTGGCAGGGCTGACAGGTACAGCCTCCAGCACAGGAACAGTCTCTGCATCGACAGACTTGACGTGAACGGTCTCTGGCTCGGGAGAACCCATGTGCTTTTCCCATGCCCGCAGAACGGCCAATGCGTAGAAGTTGAAGACAGCCCTCTTGGCCATGGCAGGACTGATGGTAGGGACGGTAGGCTCCGGGATAGTCCTCCTCCTCCGCCGTTTACGAGGTTGTGACGGTGCTGCTGCCTCTTTGGCCACCACCGGACTTGAGACCACCAAACCAGGGACCACCGGAACTGGGACCACCAAACCCGGGACCACCGGAACTGGGACCACTGGAACTGGGACCACCAAACCCGGGTCCACCGGAACTGGGTCCACCAAAGCCGGGACCACCAGAACTGGGACCACCGGAACTGGGTCCACCGGAACTGGGTCCACTGGAACAGTCACGGAGGGATTCTTCCTTCTCCACCTCCGTTTCGGGACCACCGGAACTGGGACCACCGGAACTGGGACCACCGGAACTGGGACCACCGGAACTGGGACCACCGGAACAGTCACGGAGGGGTTCTTCCTTCTCCTCCGTTTCGGGACCAGCGGTGAAGGCTCTCCTTTCAGCTGACCGCCGCCTGCCGTGGTCTGCTCCTCCTCCATAGTCCTTTGAGCACACCTAGCGAAGTATTCCAACAAGGAAATTGAAGACCCTTTATCCTCTCCCTGAGGAAAAATCTCACTCCGCTGTATCCACATTCTTGGCTGGTTCGTTCTGTCACGAAATAGTTAACATGAGACGAGGATACAAATGCAGAGGAAATTTATTAGTGACATGCAGACAAGGTACAAAACTCAAAACTCAGGAACTCCAGGAACGAGAAACTCGGACAAACGAACCAGCACAGGACTACAAACACAGGGAGGCTAAATAGGGGAACAAACAAGGAGGGTAACGAGAAAGACAGGTGGGACAAATTAACCAATAATCAGATAACAAGATGGGAGGGGCTAAACAATAGACAGGAGCACATGGCCCAAAATAACAAAACACCCATGTGCAGCACAAGACAGGACAGGCATGTGACACCAAGATTATTGTTATAAACATGAGCCTCATCTGAAAGGCAAAGGGGGAGATGCTGTTGCATTTTATAGTAATATCTTCAGTATTACTGAGATGTCTGGTTTCAAATATAATTCTTTATACTCAAAGTGTTGGTGCTTGATGTAACACTATTGTAAATGATAAATCCCGTTTGACATTTGTGCTGGCTACTGTATACAGGCAACCAGGGCACCATACAGACTTTATCAAAGAATTTGCTGATTTTCTATCAGAGTTAGTACTGGCTGCAGATAAAGTCCTAATTGTTGGTGATTTTAATATCCATGTAGATAATGAAAGAGACATATTGGGATTGGCATTTAGAGACATTCTAAACTCTATTGGAGTTAAACAACATGTGTCAGGACCCACTCATTGTCGTAACTATATTTTAAATCTAATATTGTCACATGGAATCAATGTTGATGCCGTTGAAATTCTGCAGCAGAGCGATGACATCTCAGATCATTATCTAGTCTTGTGTATATTTCATTTAGCCAAGGCTGCAAAGCCGACTCCCTGTTACAAATATGGTAGAACTATCACTTCTACCACTAAAGATTGCTTTATAAATAATCTTCCTGATCAGTTTCATCTCCTCAGTATCCCAGGTAGCTTAGAAGAACATGATGTTGCAACCGGGAGGGCCTATAACAATAAAAATAGCATAATAAAATAGCATAATATAAAACTACATTTTGCGTATATAAAATGTAGAAGTGCCGGTACTGCGTACCGGTGCGTACCGGTGAGTACCGCCCCACTTCGAGCACTGAGCAAAACACACAGCGCAGAACAGGGCAGCGGAGCTCACCAGGATCATCCGACATGAACGGAACATCTGGATCCGCCGTGTCTGATGATAGCAGACTCTTTTTCCTTGATATGGACTCTGACTCTGAATCACTCTCTGATGAGGAGGAAATGTTTATGTGCACCCAGGAAATCGTCACTGTCACTTTCCACCTCCGATTGTTCCCCTGCATCCGAATCATCACTCTTCAAGTTCTGAAGCATCTCCAGGGCCATGATTCCAGTCATGTTCCTCTTCATTCGCTCATTCATTTTAGACATTTTAGCCTAGCAATATGTATAGCCTATAGATAACATAGTCAGGTATTATTAGCCTATTTCTGATCAACAAATTTAATCTAATATACTTTTTGTTTGTAGAAATTAGCATATATGCAAATACTCAGGACCGCTACTGACCTTTCTGTTGACAGTGAGAGAGACAAAGGTCAACCGCGGGAAATGTAACAAAAGAATACCGCAAAGTTCAGTGTGGTCAATATGTCTAGTGCGGTCTATGGCCGAAATAGGTAAATATGTTAACCCCCTGGGGTCGGTGGTATCGCCGGCGATACCAGCTCGCTTTTTTTCAGTTCAGTTCAAAATAAATTAATTTTGCTCTGTTGACTTTGATATTACAAGCAAGTTTCATACATCAATCGATTCTGTTAAATGTGTATTATTTTTGTGTATACTCACAATAAAAACAAAGTGTTGTGCTTTTTGCCAAATAAAGAAAAATAAACATGATGCAAGTTCTGCCTTCTCTCTGTAAGTTAAATCCATTCTGAAACGCGTCCGAAAATGAATTGTAACTCAGCGAATACTCAGTCAAACAGGCATACAGACACACAGGCATGAAGCTTGAATTCTCTTCTTTTAAATGAGGTAATTTATATAAAAAACAAATATTCTCATCTTGTGAAATCTGTATTAAAAGAGAGCGATTCCAGTCGAGCTAATTAGAGCTCATTCAAAAGTAATGTGACTCCGCCCACGGAGAGTGCGTGCTATTCACTGAGGCAAACCTGTGAACGCCCCCCATATCAGCTCGAGAAAACACAAGTTTAATCATATCATTGTAGCCTACGTGTTTACACCATCTGGCAGCGCTGTGAGGAATAATAATAATGGAAAATCTACCTCAGAGTGCGGGTATTGCGAGGAGCGAGGATCCGAATACTGTAGTAAGTTTTTTTTTTTCTTCTCAAGTTAATCGCGTTTCTGTGAATGAATGAACGGCAGCCGCAGAGATGCGCGCTGTTTACCACAGCTCGCAAAAAGACAGTTTAAATTTAAATCGCCTTTCTGTGTGTGTGTGAATGAATGATGTTTTATCAAACTGTATTGCTATACTGAGATGAGTAAAAATCGACTGAAATATGTTGAAATAAAATGTAGGCTATTTGTATAAGCAACGTATTAAACTGCAAATTAACATTTATATGCCCTAATATTTCATAAAAACGTTACAGTCAGGCGTTCGGTTTTAGCAAACTGTATTGCTATACTGAGTAAAAATCGACTGAAATATGTTGAAATAAATGTATTTGTATAAGCAACGTATTAAACTGCAAATTAACATTTATATTTCTTATAATAAAAATGAAAGACCTATGTTACAGACATATGAAAGACAACATTTCGTTGATTAGTTTTGGATAGATTATACATTTTTACTGTAAAATATCTGCCACCTCAAATAAGCTTTTGTTTGCCAATTTTTGCTCATGTTAAATATAGTATGTTTTGTCAAAAATAAAGTAATCAAATAATCAATCAAATCCTTAACTTTGAAATATGTATGATAAAATGTATACTTTAGTTTTTACAAAGAAAGATTACACTTGAATTGTTGTTGTAATTGTAACCTTTTTAATAAAAAAATATATTTACAAGGTAGATGTAAACAAACTATTAAAAGGTAAATATAAGCCTTTTCTTTTAATAATTATTATTGTGTTTTATTAGTGACAAATTTGGGGAGAGGATAAATATTCCAAAACTGAAAATACAGTATGAGAATTAACTGCACAATTACTAGACATGTTTTCCTTGGATATTATAGGCCAAATTGCAAGCACAATATGTGGAAAAATAAAAAAGAATAGAGATGCTTCCAACTGTTGCTCTTGCATTCTTGTGGCTCAGTGACTCACCTGAATGAATGGCTAATTAAGTATGCGGGCCCCATTGTCTCCTCAGGTGTGAACCACTAAATATGCATGATCGTTGACGCCCACTCTGCATATTGCCTTTCCAAACAGAAAGTGCTTTGCAAGATTCAAATCAATGTATTGTGTTATGTGAATGATTAGGCAGGGTGATTTTCACATAATTTTGAAGAAAAAACACTAGGCGATGACATCCATTAGACAAAAGTCTTATTGGCACATATTTAGTATGTGTTTTGTGGTCTTATTTCAGAAACTTTAGTTTTTAGTTTTTTCAATAACCACGCATAAACATTATTCTCTCAAAAATGCAGACATGTACATTCTTGTTGCTCACATATTATGGTAGCCCTGTTTGTGCTAAATAGTGTGTAATTTTTTTTGCCATTAATATGTTTATAAGCAACTGAAAAAAGCACAAATGTCAGGGCATGTCAGAACATCTCAAGGACCCCAAAAACACCTTAGACCCCAGAGGGTTAATTTTTTATTTTTTTTTTGCCTTATGTGTAATTTATATGAAAAACATTTTAAATGAAAATACAGACACTGTTAGGAAAAGTCGGGTACCAGCAGGATTTTATTTATTTTTTCAACAAAGTTATTGCAGATATAAAATTCAAAACGGTCAAAATGACCGTCATGGCACTTCTAGTGTTAAGAGCTCTCTCAAGTACTGGAGAGCTAAACCATTTAGTGCTTTGTAAGTGATCAGCAATATTTAAAAATGTATAGGGAGCCAATGCAGTGTTGACAGAATTGGGCTAATATGATCATACTTCATGGTTCTGGTAAGAACTCGAGCAGAAGAAGAAAAGCGTATATTTCATGGTCACCGAAAAATAATTATTTCTTCTCCTGTACAGTGCTTAGAGCATGTAACAAGATCAAGATTGTAAAATAGACTTTGTTGCAAGCAGAGAATCAGTACCAAATACATATTGTGCACAAGTTTTATTAACTAAATCACAAACATAACTAAACTAAACAAATGTACATACATACATGCATAGGTAAAATGGTGAGTGATATGGAACCGGAAGCAGGAAATGGAACTATGGAAAAGATCCATTTAACTATGAAAAGAACCATCAGCTTATAATTTTCAGAGCACCTCATTAAATTGATACTTGCATGGTCGGTGCAGTGGACACAATTCTTGAAGTTGTTGAAAATTGAAGTTGTTGGTTCCGTGAGTGTCAAATGTTAAAGTTGCGATCGTTTTCTTCTCCGTTGGATGAAGAAGATATGATGAACTTGATTGGTTTGTTTGACTCTGTTCTGGTTGAAGGTTTTCTCTCTCTCCATGAGCACATGGCTGACCATATCGTCGCTGTCGGGCGGAATCCTCGTATCTCCAAAACCATTATTTTTCAGGAAATTAAAAAAACTGCATAATTTTGAGTTATTAAACATTGTATCGTTAAAGTTGGTATTATAACTTATATTGCTATCATATACTGTTGTATACCAACATTAACACAACATTTCCCCAAAATCATGTTTAATCGGAGATACAAGCTTTATGACTTGGCAGCGGGGAGATACGAGGTTACGCTGTCATTGATTAGAATGGTATGGACACAGACGTCGCTGCTGCCAGCAGTGTTCATCAAAGTCTGCGGTCGCATTGAGCCTTTTGACAAGAGATAAGGCTTTAAGAGCTATTCAAATCTAATGATTGTGGTTACATACATCTTCCTAAACTCTATTTTAAACGTTTAAGAGATATGAGTGATGCAATACCAAAATACTAGGCTGTCTAAAATAGGCGGAAATTAATCTGCACGCAAACAAAGTCGGCGGTCGCGTTGAGCCTTTTGACAAGAGAAAAGGCTTCAATAGTTAACCAAAGCTAACGACTGTGGTTACATACATCTTCCTAAACTCTATTTTAAAGGTTTAAGAGCTATACGTGAAGGTAGGTAACTAGGCTGTCTAATAGCCGGAAATTTGCCTAATCTGCACGCAAAATTACCGTGGCTCACGAGCTTCCTTCTGAACCAAAGCATTACAGCAATCGATTTTTAACAAAACAAGCTTACTCAAATGTATCTAACCTAACCTAACTATTTTCACTCGTTATTGTCTAAAAAAACAGACAGAGTTATGCAATGACAGACTTAGCTGCTACTGGCGCCAGAAACGTTAACGTTAGACAGACCCTTTTTCTCCCATAAATAAAACCTGCTACTTTACATGCACAGTGCCAACTTCGAGTCAGTAAAATAATAATAAAAACCATAATTTAATGCTGGTATCCAAAACATTTATTTCAATTCAAGTAGGCCTATTATATTAGATACATTTTAAAACACGTATAATAAGCCTAGTAATAATAAGCCTATATACGTAGACTAGGGCTGTTTTCGACTAAGGATTTTCATAGTCGAATCTGATTCGTTAGATTTTGCCATAGTCGACTGATAGTCGAACATTTTTTTTTTTTTTTTTTAGATAGCAGCTAGATTTTTTCCATTTCAAACCAAATTTTTATTTATTTACATTAGTAAGCTACAGGACATCGTCTTTCAAAACATGACCTGCGCGAAAGCGGAAAATATTTTTTTTGTACCCAGCCCTTCTGAAAATGCGAATGCGTCTCTGTCCCCAGCACATTTCAAACCAAACTGACGCCCATGTACCGTATATTTTCCGCACTATAAAGCGCACCGGATTATAAGGCGCACATTCAATGAATGGCCTATTTTAGAACTGTTTTCATATATAGGGCGCACCGGATTATAAAGCGCATAGAATAGATTAGAAGATACTGCAGTCAAACGTTTGACTGGGTTTGCGTTATGCAGTGGTCACCAACCTTTTCATAAGATCACATCCAAAGTCCAAATATAAACCAAGATCTACCACTTGCAAAAAAATATGAAAAAACAAGTGGCTGAGCTGTAAAACCTTGTTTATACTCGACGCGTCCGCCTGAGCGCGAAGCTATGGCGCGAAGGTAATAAAAAACTAATATCCGTCTGCTCGGGCAGATTCGACTTAACAGCGCGCGCGCCTCCGCATCCGAAGATGCACGACTTTGACCCGAATCTGCCCGAGCAGACGGATATTAGTACATCTCATCATCACACCGGCACCCAGTTTGCGCGTCTAAATCAGTTGTATGGTCTGGTGTTCAGTCTAAAACAAAACAGTTGCGTCAAGTATAAATGCCTCGTCTGTTTGAGGAGTTGCGCGCGCAGTCAGCGGAGGCTCGCGCTCCGGTGCCAGGCGAAAGTATAAACAAGGGTTAAGTCAGCGGTTGTTTTACAGACATTAACATAAGGCGCCAGATCCATATATAAGGCGCTCCGGATTATAAGGCGCACTGTCTTTTTTTGAAAAAATTAAAGGCTTTTAAGTGCGCCTTATAGTGCGGAAAATACGGTAGGCTATTCGACTATGAGGTTCATAGTCGAATCAGACCTCTCCGAATCGAATCGTCGAATCCTCGACTATTAGAAGTCAGCCCTAACGTAGACATTTAAAATATATCAATAACTCATAGTTTAACACAGATAAAATCAAATTTAAGGCTTGCTTTACGTGTTACTCGACGAGGATTTCTTATCGTTGCGATTTTTAATCCTGAGGAGACAAAATGCTGGATTATGCCGCGTAAACTCCTGCCGCGGAGTGAAGAAGAGGTGGAGTTACGAGGATTCTTAGACAGTTTAAGTGTCCAATGGAGTTACGAGATTTGCTCTCAAGCTATTTTCAACACTTTAGATTGGTTAATAATTTGTAAAAATAACAGAACCACGTGGGGACTGACCAATAGCATCGATTTGTGGAAAAATATGAAATTGACCAAATTTGGACATACGAGGTTTCCACCCGACAGCGACGATATGCAGATTGTGACCTGGAGTGAGGAGAACCAAGGAGTGAGGAAGTCGAAGATGGTTGCCCATTCAGTGATGGTAAAGTTGCAGTTTTCTTCTGAGTTGGTTTGAAGAAAATACAGTCAGTGAAGGCATAGCAGGCTGTGGTCACGGCCTGCCAGGAGGGTCACTGTGAATTTGTCTCTAATAAAGCCTGAGAAAGGCCCCACCTCTCCGGGTTTGCTTGACCAATGAGAAGGGTGGAATTTCCAAGTGGGAAAATTCCTCTGTGGTTGATTTATGAATCTTTGTTTTAAGCGTGCTCATTTGCATGTGCATCTGGATTGGTTTCTGATGAAGAAACTAAGAAAGATTCTTGTAATACTAATATGTTGCGCAGCTATCGACATATCATGTACACAATCATTTTGATCGTCAAAGTACCAAACATGGTATACAGGTCCTTCTCAATAAATTAGCATATTGTGATAAAGTTCATTATTTTCCATAATGTAATGATAAAAATTAAACTTTCATAATATTTTAGATTCATTGCACACCAACTGAAATATTTCAGGTCTTTTATTGTTTTAATACTGATGATTTTGGCATACAGCTCATGAAAACCCAAAATTCCTATCTCAATAAATTAGCATATTTCATCCGACCAATAAAAGAAAAGTGTTTTTAATACAAAAAAAGTCAACCTTCAAATAATTATGTTCAGTTATGCACTCAATACTTGGTCGGGAATCCTTTTGCAGAAATGACTGCTTCAATGCGGCGTGGCATGGAGGCAATCAGCCTGTGGCACTGCTGAGGTGTTATGGAGGCCCAGGATGCTTCGATAGCGGCCTTAAGCTCATCCAGAGTGTTGGGTCTTGCGTCTCTCAACTTTCTCTTCACAATATCCCACAGATTCTCTATGGGGTTCAGGTCAGGAGAGTTGGCAGGCCAATTGAGCACAGTAATACCATGGTCAGTAAACCATTTACCAGTGGTTTTGGCACTGTGAGCAGGTGCCAGGTCGTGCTGAAAAATGAAATCTTCATCTCCATAAAGCTTTTCAGCAGATGGAAGCATGAAGTGCTCCAAAATCTCCTGATAGCTAGCTGCATTGACCCTGGCCTTGATAAAACACAGTGGACCAACACCAGCAGCTGACATGGCACCCCAGACCATCACTGACTGTGGGTACTTGACACTGGACTTCAGGCATTTTGGCATTTCCTTCTCCCCAGTCTTCCTCCAGACTCTGGCACCTTGATTTCCGAATGACATGCAAAATTTGTCCAAAAGTCCAGTGCTGCTTCTCTGTAGCCCAGGTCAGGCGCTTCTGCCGCTGTTTCTGGTTCAAAAGTGGCTTGACCTGGGGAATGCGGCACCTGTAGCCCATTTCCTGCACACGCCTGTGCACGGTGGCTCTGTATGTTTCTACTCCAGACTCAGTCCACTGCTTCCGCAGGTCCCCCAAGGTCTGGAATCGGTCCTTCTCCACAATCTTCCTCAGGGTCCGGTCACCTCTTCTCGTTGTGCAGCGTTTTTTGCCACACTTTTTCCTTCCCACAGACTTCCCACTGAGGTGCCTTGATACAGCACTCTGGGAACAGCCTATTCGTTCAGAAATTTATTTCTGTGTCTTACCCTCTTGCTTGAGGGTGTCAATGATGGCCTTCTGGTCAGCAGTCTTACCCATGATTGCAGTTTTGAGATATGAACCAGGCTGGGAGTTTTTAAAAGCCTCAGGAATCTTTTGCAGGTGTTTAGAGTTAATTAGTTGATTCAGATGATTAGGTTAATAGCTCGTTTAGAGCAGTGGTTCCCAAACCTGTCCTGAAGGACCCCCAACACTGCACGTTTTCTTTGTCTCCCTAATCAAACACACCTGATTCAACTCATCAGCTCATTAACCCATGTGATAATGAGCTGATGAGTTGAATCAGGTGTGTTTGATTAGGGAGACAAAGAAAACGTGCAGTGTTGGGGGTCCTTCAGGACAGGTTTGGGAACCACTGGTTTAGAGAACCTTTTCATGATATGCTAAATTTATTGAGATAGGAATTTGGGGTTTTCATGAGCTGTATGCCAAAATCATCAGTATTAAAACAATAAAAGACCTGAAATATTTCAGTTGGTGTGCAATGAATCTAAAATATATGAAAGTTTAATTTTTATCATTACATTATGGAAAATAATGAACTTTATCACAATATGCTAATTTATTGAGAAGGACCTGTAGGTGAGGTTACATTTACCGTTGGTTCTATCATAAAATACACAGTATCAAAAAAAATAATAAAATTAAAAAACATTACACAAGACAATAAATCATTCACAAAATGTTCTGGGATGCATGCTCATTTATAGATCAGTTCATCGATAAATGAATGCAGGAAAGTCTGTTCTAATGTCTGTAGGTCTTTCCCTACAGACATGACATTTTTCACAGCAATAAAGACATCTTATCTGATCGTCGCCCCGGCAACTGAAACCTTTCCTGCTCTCTTGTCTCTTTTGGGGAGAGGGGAGGGGATGTTTCATTCCTAAGAGTGGGCTTTGAAGCTTATTTGTTAAATGTAACAAATAGTTATGTGTCTGATTGTCTCAGTCGTTACATAATGTTACAATAATCTAGCTGTTACAGAGGTGGCTCCCGTACCACCTCCTCCGCACCACCGGAGGGATCCATCTCCAGAATATTAACCATTTCCTACCGGACTCAAATTCCCATCATGCCTCTCACCTGGGACTGATTGCGCAACACACCTGCACCTCATTTACACACACATAAAAGCCACTTCCACACACCACTTCTCTGCAAAGTCTTGATTTGGCCATCATTTCTGAGTGTTATTTCCCGTGTTTGCTTTGTATTTCTGACTGTTATCCGCCTGCCCCGACCCGGACTGTTTACTGGATCTTGCTTATTGCTGCCTGCCTTGACCTCTGCCTGTGACTCTTATCTTCTCTGCGTTTCCTCCATTGCCCTGTCTGCTGTTGATTACCCTGCCTGTCTGACTATTCTAATAAAAGCTGCAAATGGATCGTAGAGTGGGCTACCGCTGTCTGGGGGCCAGATGGGTCGTCATTTTCCTCCTTCTGGGCTTTCTTTCAACAGTTCCGCAATGTTTTCGAACATCCCACTGAAAGAGGAAGTGCTGCGAACAACTGCTAAATCTTTCCCAGGGGAGAAGAACAACGGCCGAATATGTACTCACCTTTCGCATGCTCGCCGCTCAAACCAACTGGGTGGAGGACACACTGAAGAGGACACCTCTTCAGGAAAGGACTAACTGTCAATCTGAGTTAGCCTGCCGGGATGAAGGTAAAAACCTGAACGAGTACATTGACCTTGCCATTCAAGTCGACAATCTAATCCGTTCCCGACGTTCTACTCGAGCACCACTCCGCTACTCTCAGGAAACCACCACCGCACATGAACCCATGCAAATAGGATTCACTCACCTCACGCCTGAAGAACGCAAACGCAGGATGCATCTATGTCTGTATTGCGGTCAGTCTCAATCGGTGAGTTTGAATGCTAAATCCCACACATTGGTATCTAGTTTCATTCTACCAGTTCGTCTGCTTATTCAGAGTGAAGTTATCTCTACCATTGCCCTAATAGACTCAGGAGCAGCTGGGAACTTCATATCTCACAAATTCGCTGTGCAGTGTAAACTAATATTGAATCCCTGTAATTCCTCCCTGACAGTGGAGGCGCTAGATGGCCGACCCCTCGGAGAGGGAAAAATTCACTGTGTCACAGAAGAAGTCAAGATGCACATTGCATCCCTGCAATCTACCGTGGGTTGAATGACAACACAGTCAAGTTCAAGCATCCATTACCTCTTGTTCCAGCCGCCCTAGAACAGCTCCGCCAAGCCAAATATTACACCAAACTGGATCTACACAACGCTTATAATCTGATTCGTATCCTTGAGGGTGATGAGTGGAAAACTGCATTCTCAACCACTAGTGGGCACTATGAGTACTTGGTTATGCCTTTCGGCCTAGCTAACAGTTCTTCCGTGTTCCAGTCGTTCATGAACGACATCTTTCGGGACATGCTGGATAGATGGGTAATCGTGTACATCGACAATATCCTGATCTACTCGAACTCTATGGAGGAGCACATCCATCAGGTCAGATTGGTCTTGAAACGTCTTATGCAATACCAACTCTAGGCCAAAGCTGAAAAATGCGAGTTTCATCAAACAAGCACATCATTTCTGGGATATATCATCAGCCAGGAGGGGGTAGCCATGGATGATAAGGTGGTAAAGGGGGTCTTGGATTGGCCATTACCCCAAACTATCAAGGAACTACAACGGTTTCTGGGGTTCGCAAACTTCTACAGGCGGTTTATAAGAAATTTCAGTATCACGGCCGCTCCCTTAACCGCTATGACTAAACATCACACTGCCCGTCTGAACTGGTCCACAGACGCACGTCAAGCATTCCATGAGCGGAAGACTCGATTCACATCTGCTCCCATTCTACGTCATCCAGATCCAGAACATCAATTCATTGTGGAAGTAGATGCCTCCAACACAGGAGTAGGAGCTATATTATCACAACGACAAGGTAATCCAGCAAAGATGTACCCCTGTGATTTTTTCTCCCGCAAACTCACTTCGGCCGAACGTAACTACGACGTGGGCAATCATGAACTGTTGGCCATGAAACTGGCCCTGGAGGAGTGGTGCCACTGGCTGGAGGGAGCAGGTCAACCTTTCATCATTCTCACTGACCACAAGAACCTTGAGTATCTATGATCAGCCAAACGTCTGAATCCCCGTCAAGCCAGGTGGGCACTGTTCTTCACGAGATTTAATTTCACCGTGACATATCAACCCGGCACCAAGAACATCAAGGCCGATGCTCTCTCTCGTCAATCAGAAGAGACAGTTCAAACTCCCACTCATGATAACATCATTGACGAAAACCTGCTTGTAGCTCCAGTGCGATGGGATATCATCACCGAGATCCAACAAGCCAACCTCCAAGTAACGCCTCCAGCCGAATGCCCAGCGAATCTCCTCTTCATCCTGGATCCTCTACATCCTCGGCTCCTCGATCAGGTACACTCTACACCCAGTTCTGGTCATCCCGGGATCACTGCTACCACCCACTTACTCCAAAACCGCTTCTGGTGGCCAACCCTGCTGACCGATACCACCAAGCTTGTTCAGAACTGCACCAACTGTAACACATCCAAATCACTCAGACAACTACCTGCTGGTCTCTTAACCCCACTTCCGACACCTCATCGTCCCTGGTCTCACATCGCCATTGACTTCATCATTGACCTACCCAACTCCCAAGGACACACCACCATACTCACTATCGTTGATCGATTCTCCAAGGCCTGCCGATTAATACTACTGTCCAAACTTCCCACCGCACTCGAAACAGCGGAACTCCTCTGTAACCAAATATTCTGCTTCTATGGCTTGCCCGAAGATATAGTATCAGACCGGGGACCTCAGTTCACCTCCAGGGTTTGGGCCGCATTCTTCAAAAACCTCAACGTTAACATTAGTCTCACCTCCGGTTATCTCTCCCAGTCCAACGGGCAAACTTAACGTCTGAACCAGGATGTCATCCGATTCCTCCGTTCCTACTGTCAACAACAACAAGCAGAGTGGTAGATATCTGTTTTGGGCCGAATACTCCCAAAACTCGCTGGTCAAACCCGCCACTGGTATAACCCCCTTTAAATGTATTCTGGGCTTTCAAACTCCTCTGTTCCCCTGGTCCGGTGAGCCCACAGAACTACCATCCGTCACTGAATGGTTGCACAAGAGCGAGGAGGTTTGGGATCAGGCTCACACCCACTTACTTCATGCCGTCAGACGACAAGGACAACAGGCCAACCGTCACCGCCGTTCGGCTCCTGAGTACCACGCCGGCCAGTGGGTTTGGCTTTCCACCAGAGACCTAAGACTCCGACTTCCATGCTGCAAACTCAGTCCCAGGTATGTTGGTCCGTTCCAAATTGTTAAACAAGTTTCCCCTGTATCATTTTGATTAGACCTACCCGCTAATTATCGCATTTCTCCTACCTTTCATTCAGTGACGGATCTCGTTTCTTGTCTCGTTTTGGTACCTAGGGATAGGAGATGTCCGAAATTCAGTGGTAAGTCAGGCATAGGTATCGATGAGTGGGTAGAAGAGGCTCAAGCCTGTATGCGTGCTCGATACCTTACCCCAGATCAGGCGTTCTTTTTTGGTCGAACATCTAGAGGGGGAAGCAAGGGAGGAGATTTGGTATCGCTCAGAGCAAGAACGTGGCGATCCCGATAAGATTATTGGTGTGCTACGCGAATTATATGGGTGTTCGACATCATACATAGCCTTACAGGAGGCTTTCTTTTCCAGGAGGCAGCAGGAAGGAGAAACTTTACTGGAGTTTTCTCTTGTTTTGCTGAGCCTCTTGGAAATAGTTAAGCAACGGTCTCCAAATGTATTGTTAAATGCGGATGTTTTGCTCCGAGACCAGTTTGTAGAGTGTGTAGCCAATGATTCCTTGCGTCGTGAACTTAAGCAGCTGGTGCGCCGACAAGCTACTATTAGTTTTCTGGATGTCCATGGGGAGGCTATTCGGTGGGAACTTGAAGGGATGCCAGGTGCAGTAAGGACTCCTAGTCAGTCTGTTCCGTTGATTTATGGTACCCAGTATGGGGTGCAGGGGGAACCGCATGCAGAAGTCAGTAGTCTCTCCCAAAGCTCCGAAATGAAAGAGTTAAGAGAGATGCTAAGGTCGCAAAAAGAACAGATAACCCAGCTTGTTACGCCGCCCCGAAATGCGTGGTCATTCGCCTCATAGGGCATCGGTTATATGTCGAAGGTGTCAAGAGACCTGGCCATTTTGCCAGGGAGTGTGATGGGGTGCGGGTTTCCCATCACACTCAACCTTCCATTGCTTCAGGTTCATCGGTATTTCGGAATAGCCAGCCTCCTCCTCCTGGTCCGTCGGGAAACTAATTCCCCCGAGCCACCGAGTCAAGGCTTGGGTGGGGAATTTATCGGTTCAGAATTAAGTGGTCCTATGTCAAGATCTCAACTAATGTTGTCATGCCCTTATCTTGTTGTTTCAATTGGTGGTGTTTCAGTGTCGTGTCTAATAAATACGGGGTCTATGGTATCTACCACAGAAAGTTGTTTCCTGCAGCACTTTGAGCCATGGGGTCGAGAGAAGTTGCAATCTTGTCAATGGCTGCAGCTTCGAGTGGCCAATGGCCTTCCAATTCCTTATATTGGGTATATGGAGTTGGATATGGTATTATGCGTGTGATTGGTCCCAGGGTGCGGTGTTCTTGTTGTCCGAGATCCTCCTGATAGGTTACGTGACCAAGCACCGGGTGTTTTGGGGATGAATGTCCTAAGCCGGTGTTATCAGGGGCTCTTCGGACAGCATGGCCCTGCCCTCTTTGATTTGCCTGAGGTGTCTGAAGCTCCTTGTTTCTTGTCACAAGCATTGCAGGAGTGCCAGGCCACCGCCACCACCTCGCTTGGGGAAGATAGTGGAGGTAGAGTGAGATTGCGGGGCCGCCAGTCATGTTGTATACCATGGGGTACTATGAAGTTTGTTCCAGCCACCTGTTCAGGCCAGTATGCTGACCAAGTAGTATTTTTCGAGCCTCCTGAGTCTGGGCTTCCTGCTGGGCTGTTGGCCCCTTCATCCTTAGTACAGGTGGTGAGAGGGACAGTGTATGTGCCAATGGTGAATGTTGGTTATTGCTGTAATGCTTTACCCTCATTCTGTTAGAGGTACCTTGATTGGTGGTTACGTTGTGAGCTGGCCGGCGGGGATCATGGAGGTGCCATCGATGGTGGCTACTGTTAACTCGCAAGTTGTTGAGGATGGCTTGGGGATACAGGAGCGGATAGAGGCAGTGGATTTATCCAGTTTGCCCGTTATGGAGCAAGGGCAAGTAAGGGCATTGCTCCACCGTTTTAGTTCTGTGTTTTCTAGTCATGACGGGGATCTAGGTTGCACTGATCTGATCTCGCACGAGATACCTCTCGAAGATGATGCCCCGGTTCGTCAACGCCATCGCCGGGTTCCCCCAACGGAGTACGAGGTAGTCAAGTCCCATATTAATCAGCTGTTGGAGGCGCGGGTTATAAGAGAAAGCTGTAGTCCTTATGCATCACCTATTGTACTGGTCAAAAAGAAGGACGGTAGTCTCCGCCAGAGTTTCCGCTAGAAAAAAATGGTGCCGGTCAAAGTGACCGGCAGAGGTTTCGTTTTCCGGACATTTCAATGATATGCCGGTCAAATATCGCCTCTTAATTAGTCAAGTTGAGGAAAACTGGAGGAAGGCTATGTAACTTAAAAAATGACATAATCAGGCCGAATGCAACATGTTTATTAGCCTATAACTTTCAAAAGAAAAAACGGAGAAAAAAAACATGAACGTCTGTTTGGCGTCAATCAACACCAATTGTTTTTACTAGGGTTTCACATTCATAGTTTAACAAACCAATCCCCCTTCCCCACATAAAATATCTGAAGCCTATTGTTTTTACTCAAGCGAACTTCCCAGTGTCTCTCCACAACCTGCAATGCGCATAAGCCGCGTAACCTTGTTCTCTGCAAGGCGACTTCGCTGCTTCGTCTTGCTCCGATTCTGCAGCGAGAACCCCCTCTCTGCAGGAACACTCAAGACCCAGTTTCTACTATGGTTATGTACGTTTCTTCATTCGGATCTATTTGCGATCCATTCCATTCTAAACAAACAACGCAGTTTACCTATATGCTTCGTCCTTTCATTATTCATTAAGATAATAATTAGCCTAATAAATGCGCGCATAATTATTAGTGAACTTGATAAATGTTGCAGATATGTTTTGCTACGCATGCACAAACAAATGCCTTTCAACTTATGTGTGCAAAATTCCGAATAAAATGAATGTGCA
This sequence comes from Vimba vimba, assembly GCA_022828995.1. Lineage (NCBI taxonomy): Eukaryota > Metazoa > Chordata > Actinopteri > Cypriniformes > Leuciscidae > Vimba > Vimba vimba. Next base: position 13,670,831 of record CM040818.1, on the reverse strand, counting down.
GCAATTTGTACAAATAGTACAAATAGAGAGTCTATGTCTAGCTACTATATGTGTTGTAGCCATTAATTAAGCTCATTTAGTTTAATATTTGTTAAAATATTATAATGTTATTTTTTAATTTATGTTGATTATGAAAAGTGAACGAGTAGGATGGATGCGCAATATCGAGAGACATGGAGCGGGTCAGACATGATTTTGACCACTTAATTAAGTTTGGTTTTGTAGAAAGACTTTTTTTGAAGTGAATTTCGTTTTGTATAAATTATATCTTAATTTAATTTTTTTTTTTTATCAACCAATTGCCTGTATTTAATATATAAGCAGCAAAAATACCAGACGATAGGCCTAATCATGGAGGCGCCCACGCGGTCACTTGCATTGCTCGTGAACGGGAGCGCATCTCATCCTAATTTAACGAAACTCAGCGTAGGCCTCACAGACATGAAATATATCTTAAGAAAGCTTGAAATGTCTTTTTAACAATTTAAAACGAAAAGAAATAGGCTACTCTCTGATTATGTAATCCATGATGCGCATTTATCTCTATAGGCGTTCACTAAGGAGATGGCGATCGTCAACTTCATCTTTACAGCTGTTGTTGCTGTTAATAAACTAAAAATAATTGTATTAAACAATAAATTCAATGAAATTGTAATTGTATTAAAAAAGCAAAAAAAAAAAAAAAAATCCTGTTTAAGTTTTTTTTTTTTTTTTTTTTTTTTTTTTTTTACGCATTAAGGCAGCTGAGTCACTGTCCTCAGTGCCCAGAAAAGCGCTGAAATGGAGATGAAGGGGAACCCGTTTTTATTTATTTTTTGGCTTATTTTAACTGGCCCATCCAGTTTTCTGGAGGCCCACCTACAATCAAAATCCTGGCGCTGCTAGTGCTTCGGTCTGATAAGAAATAAAAGACCGCATTCCACATTGGAATTCAACCAAGCCATGTAATAATGTTTAATAACTTTCAAACGGTAGAGCCTGTTCCTTTATAACATAGCCAAAGGTCGGTGTATTTTTGCTTTATACATTTTAGGCTTATTCTCAAATTCAGATTGTGTTAGGGGGGCGGGATTATTAGGCAATTTTAATCGGACAATTTGACCGGAGAGATTTATTTTTGTCGGACATTTCTTTTTTTTTTCGGACAATGTCCGGTAATTACCGGACAACGGAAACCCTGGTCTCCGCATGTGCGTGGACTACCGTCAGTTGAATGCAAAGACCAGGAAGGACGCTTTCCCTTTGCCCCATATTGAGGAGACCCTGGATTCTCTGGCAGGGGCCTGTTGGTTCTCCACGCTGGAATTGGCCAGTGGGTACAATCAGGTCCCTGTCATGGAACGGGATCATCCAAATACTGCCTTTTGTACTCCGTTTGGATTGTTCGAGTGGAACCGTATGCCCTCCGGCCTCTGTTATGCCCCGAGCACTTTCCAACGTTTAATGGAGAGATTGTTTGGGGATCAGCAGTATCAATCGTTGCTTCTGTATCTGGATGATGTGGTGGTGTTTTCCTCCTCCGTCGCCCAGCATGTAGAACGTCTGGAAGTGGTGCTGAGTCGTTTGGAACGCGAGGGGCTGAAGGTCAAGTTGTCAAAGTGTGCGTTTTTTCAGCGAGAGGTGAAGTATCTAGGGCATGTAATATCAGCCACAGGGGTTTCTACTGACCCCGGTAAAATTGAGGCTGTGGCAAAGTGGCAAAGGCCAGGAAATGTGACCGAGCTGCGTTCGTTCTTAGGTTTTGCCAGTTATTATCGCCGGTTTGTGGAGGGTTTTTTCAAGTTGGCAGCCCCTCTACATAGGTTGGTGGCGGAGTGTACTAGGGTGGGGCCTGGGAAGCGAGCGAAGCAAGGGTTGGGTGAGGCGTGGACGGAGCAGAGTCAGGCGAGTTTTGAGGGGTTAAAGCGCTGATTTTTCTCTCCCCTTTATTCTTGAGGTTTTACCTCAGGAACAGGAGGGGAGGGTACGACCAGTGGCTTATGCCAGCCATAGCCTTAGGCCCACTGAGCGCAATATGAGCAATTATAGCTCTATGAAGTTGGAGTTTCTTGCGCTCAAGTGGGCCATGGCTGAAAAATTTCGAGAATACCTGCTGGGTAATCGGTGCATGGTGTTTACTGACAACAACCCCCTCAGTCACCTTACTTCTGCTAAGTTGGGGGCAACGGAACAGCATTGGGCCACTCAGTTGGCCTCGTTTGACTTTGAGGTTAGGTATCGTTCCGGTCGAAGTAACCAAAACGCTGATGCACTTTCTAGGCAAAACCCGACGTGGAGTGTGGAGGGGGAACAGCTGGCAGTGGGGAGTTGTATCCCGGCACTAGTAAGAACAGCCACGAAGGTAGAGCTAACGGCACCTGCTTGCCTTGCCGCTATCACCGTTTTGCCGGGTTATGTGGCTACCGATTTGCATGTGTTGCAAGTGGTGTTTAGGTGCTGGGGCCAAGAGGCACCACTGGCTGGAGAAGAGCAGCAACAGCTCTCTAGACCAAGTTGGATCCTGTTGCGCCAGAAAGACCGGCTAGTGAAGCGGGATGGGGTACTGTACCGTAGGGTGTTCCGCCCTGATGGAGGTGAGGAAAATTTACAGCTGGTCTTACCAGCCGCTTTGAGGGCTGAGGTCCTCACACAGCTCCATCAGCAACATGGGCATCAGGGCATGGCCAGGCCCATAGTGAAAATGATATGGTTTATACCACTGCTCCAAGAGATGACCTCGGTGGACTACAAGCAGTGTTTCCGTCTTGTTTAGACCTTGGGATTAAAAGCTTTTCCTCACCGTCGGGTCGACGATGCAAAAGTTGGGGGAAGAATGTAGTGTGTGGGTGACGTAGATATCACCCATTGGTTATGTAAAATTAGGAAGCGCGTATTTAAATGGGCTGTGCCAGTTGGGTGATGCGACCGGTTGTAACACCCGCCCTATTCTGTGTCGTCATTCCGGCTCGACGTGCTGCAGGGGAAAAGGTATGTGTAAGTGTTTGCGTTTGATCTGTTTGCTTGTGATATGACTATTAAATATTTTTTGTTGGTGCTGGTATAGACTGGAAGGTAACATGCAAATCAGTTGGACCACTTGATACAGGAGCAGATAGGTTGGGATTGGCTGATTGTTTATTCAGGTGAGTGGCGTTCACGTGGGTTCGGGGTTGGTGTACGTGCGCTTATAGTGTGTATCATTGCAGCGTTCTGTGTCGTTGGCCGTTTAGTGGCGTCTGTGCACCAGCTGCAGTTCACCTATGTAAGGAAAATCATCATCCTCGGTATGTATTGAGTATTTCTTCAACTAGGATTGATTTGACCATATTCTGACTCTTGATATCTTTGTGTTGGATAGGCTGGGCATGAACGTGCTGCAGTATTTGGCAGTAGCGCGAGCGGCCCGGTCGGCGCTGTTGTCTCGCTCGGATTTTATGATTTTGTTTTCTTCTCTTTTTTTGTTTCCAGTCAACCTGGTTTGTGTTTGTTTGTCTAAAAGTGCAATGGTGAATTTAATTGTTGTCTAGCTTCTTTCTTTTTTTTTCACTGATTCTTAGTTTTGTTGTTATTTGATGTGTTCGTGTTATTTGATGTGTTCGTGATTTAAGTTGATTTTTTGAATATTTTGACTCATTTTGCTTCTTTTTTGTTGTGTGATTAGTGACTAAAAGGAGTTATTCTCCTGTGTTTGCAGATTAAGTATTGTGATTTATTATTTTCCTTTTTGTTTGATTTTGTTAATATTATTGGGGATGCTGGGTTTTGGGGCGATTAACCTGTGTGCTTTGAGTAGATAAATGCTGGTGGCTTGTAATGAATTCTTATGGTGCAAGTCCCTAGGTGGCATTGTCGACAACCAAAAATTATATTAAGAATTATTTCCTTAGATTAGGCTGACTCCCGTCTTGCCGGTAACCGTTCGACCACACATACTTGACATGCTTTTAGTAATGTGCAGCCCCTGTACTGCCCTACAAAGCAAAAAGGCAGTAACTGCATTTTTGGTCAAAAATGAGTTATAATTTTCATGACATTCAAGGTATCCTTTGTTATGTGACAAAACATCTTATCTCAAATGTGTGTCGTTTTGGAGAAAAATGGTAGTCGTTTGTACAGTAACTGCAAAAAGCCCTAGTGAAACAAAGCATGAGTACAGTAACATCCATTACTGTATTCTTGTTATGTTTTACCTAACAAAAAATAACCGTGTTGCTGTGCAGTGAAGTTACTGTTTCCATGGTGAACATACACAGCTGATTTCGCGGCATCCTCACGGGACAGTTTTAACATTTGCGATTTCATTGGATTATTAGACAATGTCGAAATAAAGTGAATCTGCAGAGTGTTGCTTTCAAAGGCATGTAATTGACACAGATAAGAGTTAAAACTCTTCACATGTGCTCACGCTCATGACTGCTACTGAACATCTGAACACAAAAAAAAAGTACATCGACAGATCTTCTTCTGTCTGTTCTCCAAAATATAATCAAATGTATATTTCTGCAAGCATGTTTAAACTGCTTAACTGTGTCTACGGCAGACAAAGGCATTCGTTTTCAAGTCGAGTTTAAACGCCACTGCGCAACAATACACACAAACTACCGCGGGATGGCGGGTGTTCATAAAGTGTGAACAATGGTAGCTTATTTAATGTATAAATTAATGTAGCCTATATGTCCAAAAAACGGGTAATGTCATACTTTCTAGTAGTGCTATCATGGCGTAATAATCTGTTTGGTTGTAAAATGTATTACCTGAGTGAAATGAAATCGAATATATCGTCCTGTGGAATCATTCATTCACAGACAGCATAAGATGTTCAACTAATAAAGATCTTCATCGCTGGCAAAAATATGATGCATTTGCAGATTTGCTTTCACTTGACTGTATTGTAGGTCCACGGCCACTTCATCTAACGCTCTTGATGTTCTTAAATCTTCCTGTTACTCCGAGTCGAGTGTGAATTGAAATCGCTTCAGACGATTCAGTGCGTGCAGGAACTGAACAGATCATTCAAACTGATTCGTGAACCGATTTAGACAGATCTGCCAACTTGTTTGATGAAGTCTTTGAACAGAATCGACTCAAAAGAGTGATTCATTTGTGAATTGAGCATCGCTCAAGCCCAGAAAAATATACATCGCGCTTGGAATAAACTACGCAATTAACAACACATATTACATTAAAATAAAGTAGGCTAACGAGAGGAACGTCGCCCAACGTAACGAAGTAAAAGTACAGTTTTTTCATTAGAAATGTACTCGAGTTAAATTAAAAGTACCCACATTCAAATCTACTCTTAAAAATAAAATTTTTCCAAAAAAATACTCAAGTAAATGTAACGAAGTAAATTACCCACCTCTGTATTTACGCCCCCCTTAGCTCTCAGGCTCAAACACATTGGTTCCTGTTCCTAAGCATTTATTTATTGCACGGTTTCTTCTTCTGAATATAAAATTATATATTTAATTTGGATTCCCCTTAATTATATTAACCTATGAAAATGTTGTCCCTCTGCATGACTGCAAGCTTCTATGTTTTAATCTGAGAATCTGTAGTTACTGCCTTTTTCCTTGGTATGGTGCCACGTTTTTGGTAAGTAATACAAAGCAAGAATACAGTAACTGCAAAATAGGGGTAAAATATCGAATTAAATATGAGGATTGATATGTACAAAGAATAAAGCTAATAAAAGTAACAAAACAGCCACATGTCCAATAATCTACCTACAACTACTTAGGCTGGATGACAGGATAACTTTAAAGTCATTTTTCTCAGTTCTGCACTCTGCGTAGTTACTGCCTTTTTGCTTTGTAGGGCAGTGTACTCTAGTTTAGCAGCGGGTAATTTGAATGCTGTGTACTTTTGCTTGTGAAAGGAAAATAGAGCAGGGCATTGTCCATTTTAGGTAAGCGCTTTCTTGTATGTTACAAACGGGGAATTCTAGCGGGTTATGCTTAACTATTAGTAACATTTAGTAACGTTTTGTGATATTAAACTGTGCTTTAATTTAATTTGTTTTATTTATCTATCTTTGAGCTGAGGTCCCACGTTTGAATGATCTTTTGTGGTGGTGATGCTTCAACGTTTGCCGTGTGACACTTTTTGAAGTGTTCGGTTGTTAGTCTTTATGTAAAGTTCTTTTTGTGTATGGTTTTCTTTTTGTATTGTTGTTGGAGAGAGCTGTGAGACGTTACAGTATCACTGAGGACACTTTAAAGTGATTTATTCCTCCTTTTTAAATTAACTGTTGTACCAATAAAATCTTTGTATTTTTATACATTACCCACGTTTCCTGCCTGCCATTCATAAGAGATTTGAACCTGTGTGACCTAATAACACTAGATGTTATTAATATTTCCTTGGGTGAAATTCCCAAGGTGGCGTAGTCGAATTTTCTACAAGTAAAAGAACTTGGGCTTGTGCTTTAACCCTGTACCGCTCCGTCACATAAGGATGCAATTTACTAACGGCATTACTTTTTCCAGTAACGAGTAATCTAATTGATTACTCTTCTCATCTTAATAACGGCGTTACCGTTACTGCCAAAAAATGCGGCGCGTTACTATAACTGATGAAGCTGTTTTTTTTTTTCATCAGACCAACTAGATCTCTGAGCGAGAGGCAAATACTTTTTTTTACTGTTCTTCCTTGGTTAGTGGGCAGAGCACGAGACAAGCGCATAAATGCTGACGATTGGCTGAGGTAGAGTAAAATTTCATTGTAAGCCAATCAGAGGTAGAGTTGGGCGGGTGTTCGAAAGCACGCATAGTAGTGATGGGCATTCGGCTCTTTTGACTCAGCTCACTGAAAAGAGCCGGCTCTTTTGGCTCACAAACGGCTCTTTAAATGACTTTGACTATAATATTTAAATTTTTATTACATAATTATTTAATTTCTATTGGCTAAATTTGTAAAAATAGAGTCGGCTCTTCATATGCGAGCCAGCTCCCGACGTTCACCTAAAAGAGCCGGCTCTTAGAGTCGGCTCATTCGCGAATCGCGAACGACCAATCAAAAGCTCATTCGCGAACGAGTCGATCCATCATCACTAACGGTCATTCGCGAACGACCCATCATCACTAACGCTCATGAACTGCGAACGACCCATCATAACGCATAGTCGGACAGGACAGGACACACAAGGAACAACACAAGCCAGTCAGTCAACGAGAGACAGGTATGGCGACGAGCCCAAATAATCCAAAAGTAGCCTTCTCTAAATGGAAGTATAGACATTACTTTTTCCTTCAAGAAATTAAAGGAACGAATGTAATCGTGAAATGCACATTATGCCCTGGGCAAAAGTGCCTATCCACGTCAGTGTCAAGTAATTCAAACTTTAGTGGTAAAACAAGTCTCCTATTTTTAATCGTTGTTCCTTGTCCACTGTGGGAGATGCTGATGCTATGATTCTGACGCGTACCATAAATAGATCCAGAGAGGCGTGTTGATGTTCCAAACAAATAACTGAAGTTTATTAAATCAAAAATAAAGAAGCATTGTAACATAAAACAAAACAAACAACTTTTAGGCCGCTTGCAAGTTTGTTGCACCATGCCACCCTAGCTCCATGTGTACGGTCAAAAGACTGTGTGCTCTTGCACCAGCGCCCCCTTACTGTCAGGGGTGGCCTATCCTTTATACAACCTTTCACCTCTCACCTATAGAGGGCACACATTCAGAGAAATAAACACAATTAACAATACACAACAAACTGATATTTAAATGAACAAATTTATACAAATTAAATAAGGTGGTAAGTATGGCTCCTACACCCGGCCCCTAATTGAGCGTTTAAGCATCAATTACAAAACATTAAATGTAAATGGAGCCAAATGAGTCCATACAAAAAAAAAATTCTACTCATCCTTTAATTATTCCTCAGTCGTCACCTCTATGGCCCAGATCTAACCCTCTGCATCTTCCAAAAGTAGGCAAAGTTTGGTAATAGGTCTTTCTAAGAAACCAGTCTTCGTCTTAAGTTTAACAGTTCTTATGAGTCCTTTGGAATCAGGAAAAACTTCGGTTACTCTTCCAATAGGCCACGATCCACGAGGTGCTGAACTGTCAACGTCTAACACAATATCTCCTTTCTGCAATCCTCTTTTTGCAGTTACCCATCTCTGTCGTTCCTGTAGTAATGGTAAGTATTCTTGTGACCACCTCTTCCAAAACAGGTCTGCAAAATATTGTACTTGCCTCCACCGACGTCTGTTGTATACGTCTGACCTTTGAAACAATCCAGGTGGCAATGTAGGGCTAGACTTTAACAGGAGAATGTGATTTGGTGTCAAAGGTTCCAGATCATGATGGTCATCAGACAATGTGGAAATGGGACGACTATTCAAAATTGCTTCGATCTCACAAAAGAGTGTTTGTAGTCCATCATCGAGGGTGTGTTGTTGTCAAATAGAGCAGAAGATCTGCCTCACCATTCGAATGAGCCTCTCCCATACTCCCCCATGATGTGAAGCTGCTGGAGGATTAAACGTCCACTGAATTCCTTTCTGGAGCATTGCCTTCTGGATTCTACTTTGGTTCCATTCTGAAAGTGAATTCTGTAACTCTCTTTTTGCACCCACCAGTTTAGTCCCGTTATCAGAACGAATATGCAGTACTTGGCCCCTTCTGGCTATGAATCTTCTTAAAGCGTCAATGCAGGAATCTGTGTTCAGTGAGTGAGCCATTTCTAGGTGAACTGCCCTACTTGTCATGCAAGTGAAAATAACCCCATATCTTTTCACCTGACTTCTTCCTATTTTTGTCACAAAAGGTCCAAAGTAGTCAACGCCAACATTGCTGAAAGGTGGGAGATCAGCTTGTAGTCTTTCCTTTGGTAAATCTGCCATCTTTTGCTCTCCAATCTTTCCTCTTACACGCTTGCACACAACACATTTAGAAATAACTTTACGGGCTGCAGAATTGGCATTTATAATCCAATATTTCTTTCTCAGGTGTGAGAGAACATGGTTTCTGCCAGCATGTCCGAGCTGTTTGTATGTGTTGAAGGATAAGTGTAGAAATGTGAATATCTTTTGGAAATATTATTGGTCGCTTGGTCTCCTCAGGCATTGCAGACTTGTCCAACCTTCCTCCAACCCTCAAAACTCCATCATCCATCACCGGATCTAGCTTGTATAGGCTGCTGAATCTTTTCAAGCGCTTTCCAACAAGTGATGTCTTTTTAATTCTTGACATTTCCTCTGAATACCTTTGTTTCTGGCAAAACTCAACAATGGACTTTTCTGCTTTACAGAGATCATCCAAGCATATGGATTGTCCACAAAGTGATGTCTTGAATGCTTTAATTTCACTGCATACCTTGTTTTGGCTCTGAATGTCCTTATTTACACAGGTCGCCTGTATTTCTTTTCTTTTTGCAGTAAGCAAGCGAAGGATATTCTTGAACTTCAAGAACCACGCTACTGCCAACTTTAGCTTTGTCCAACTTGAGAAATAGTTAAGCAGTTGGCTGGTAGGATTTTCCTTTTCTTTGATGACAGTACTATAAACAGGGGTGTTTCTTTTAACTTCAAGATCATGGAGTGAGAGCGATATGGAAATGGGTCCCAGGGACTCTTTAGGCCATTCCTCTTCTTTCTTTCATAGAAAGTCTGGTCCATGGATCCACTCTTTGCACTTAACCAATGTGCCGGCACTCACTCCTCTTGATGCTAAGTCTGCAGGGTTCTGCTTTGTTCCGATGAATTTCCACAGTTTAACATCTGTGTTTTCTCTAAAACAGAGATCCTATTTGCTACAAATGTGCGGAATCTTGCATTCTCATTTGCAACATATTTCAGCACTGACTGACTATCAGTCCAAAATGTTGAGCTTTTGAGATCGAGTTCCAAAGCTTTTCTTACCATTATGTCCACTCTGACTGCTAGCACTGCAGCTGTAAGTTCTAGACGTGGAATTGTGACGTGCTTAAGTGGGGCCACTCTGGCTTTTCCCAACATGAAAGACACATGTACAGTGTGCATATCATCAGTCAGTCAGTCATCATATCATCGGACTCAAAAATCCAAGTGGATCATAGATGGAGCTCACAACTGATAGTAAGTTTCTTCGGGTGTGGCATTTGCACTTGACAGTGATATTGAACTTAAACACATCCTTCTCCAAGCACCACAACAATCCAAGAGCTCTTTCAGTGGGAAGCTTTTCCCTATCGAGATCCAATTCCCTTACATTCTGAGCTCTATCTTCTTTTGGAATATGTGCAAGAACAGTGCAACTGTTACTCACCCATTTTGTGAGGTGGAATCCTCCTGTTTGACAGAGAGACGTTAGATCTTTCACCAATTCTACTGCTTCATGCTCTGTTGGAAGGGACTTCAAGCAATCATCTACATAAAAGTTGTTCTCAACAGTGTTTATCACCTCAGTTCGAAAACAGTCTTTGTTGTCTTTGGCTGTTTGCTTCAGAGCAAAGTTTGCACAGCTGGGGGATGAGACTGCCCCAAATAGATGTACCATCATTCGATGTTCCACAGCAGGCATGCTAACATCACCACTTGGCCACCAGAGGAATCGCAAGAAGTCAACATCTGATCTTGACACTCTGACCTGATGGAACATTGCTTTGATATCGGTCATAACTGCTACAGGTTCTTGGCGAAATCTGGTCAAAACATCAAAAAGTGTGCTGGTCAAATCAGGACCCTGAAGAAGTTCTGAGTTGAGGGATTTACCTCGAAAAGTAACAGCACAGTCAAAGACCACCCTTATGGTCTGTTTTTGGGGATGATATACACCATGATGTGGGATGTACCACAATTGACCATCTGATCTTTTTAGCTCTTGTTGCGGCACCACTTCAGCATAGCCCTTATTTATGACTTCTGTTAGAAATTCAGTATAGTCGGTTTTGAATTTTTCATTCCTCTTGAACTTTCTTTTCAAACTTTGAAGTCGCTGTTCTGCCACTTGGTAATTGTTAGGCAACACTGTGTCGTCTTTGCGAAAAGGTATATCAAGAGTGTAATGTCCATTTTTCAACTTTATTGACTCTTCTGCAATCTTGATGAATCTTTTGTCTTCTATAGACATTTCAGCCTTCTCTTCATTTGACCTCTCATTAAAATCATGGTTGTATTGTTGCATCAACATTTCTTCCAAGTTCGAGACAGAAATTCTGTTAACAACAACACCATCACAGCTGTTTCTGTTTGCTGTGTTTTTGCCTTGTAAAGGACCATTAATAACCCATCCTAGTAGGGTCTTAACTGCATATGGCCCATCCCCTTGGCTATTAAGGATTTCCCAAGGTTCAATGGCTTTGGGAGCATTGCTTCCAATCAACAACTCCACCTTGGCTGGAATCCTAGGAAACTGTACCTGACTCAGGTATGGCCATTTAGATAGTTCTTCCTTTGTGGGAATGTTACAGGTGTCAACAGGCATGATCGTTTGGGTGTAGACTTCTGGCAGGTGGATGAAGTTACTTTCCTCCAGCGAAGAAACTTCCAACCCACTGACAATGTAAGAGGGCACAGACTTATCCTGGCTCATTGTTCGAAGAAGAATATTGGTCTTTCTTCCAGTAATGTTGGGTTTCCTCATAAGATCCTCTGTGCAGAAGCTTGCCGAGCTACCAGGATCAAGAAAGGCATATGTGTGCAGAATCTTACTTCCTTTTGAACTTTTAACCTGTACTGGTACAATCGACAGCAGACACTCTGTATAAATCTGCATGTTTCTGACTCCAGCATGTTTACCATCTTGAAGAGAGACCTGTTGTTTTTGAAGATCTTAAGTTGTTTTGAAGATTCCAACGCTTTAATGTGTAACACACTTGGATGCTGTTTGTTGCATATGGAGCAGTAAAGATGCTGTGTGCAGTCTTTACTCAGATGTCCTCCTTTGGTTAAACACCCAAAACAGATTCCATTCTGTCTAACAAAGTTGATCTTTTCCCTGTGTGGCTGCTTTTCAAACTGCAAGCATGACATCAAATCATGTCCATTGTTACAGTAGAGACATGACATTGGCTGGGAATCCTTAGATGCGGTCTGTGGTGAGTTCACATGCACATTGGTAGCAAAACTGCCTTTGGATTTGGGTTTCAATACTTTGGGCTTTCCTTTACTTGGGCTTGAGTCTTGGATATCACCAAATATTAGGTCTGAGACAATGTTAGCTAACAATGTTAGATCTGCCATCTTTACCTTGGTCCTCCTTTGTTCTTGCAACTCAAATGCCTTTGTGCGCCACCTCTCTCTGAGCTTATATGGGAGTTTAAAAGCAATACTCCTCATATTGGAGACCGTGTCCAGCTCTTCCATGAACTCCAAGTCTTCCATACTATTACAGCAGCTTCTAAGAAACAATGCGAAGGCCTGTAAAGCCTTTGGATCTTCTGGTTTGATTGAAGGCCAGGAGAGTGCTTTCTCGATATAAGCACATGAAATCCTATATGCATTACCAAAGTGTTCTTTCAATAGCTGCTTTGCCTTTTGGTAACCTTGGTTCGGTGACATGTGTTGGCAACTTCTTACCAGCTCCTGTGGTAGCCCCCTTGTGTACTGAATGAGAAAGTGCAGCCTGTCTGCATTATCATCCGTCTTAGTTTCAATTATGTGCTCAAAAGAATGAAGGAATGACCTGTACTGCAGAATATCTCCACTAAACATAGGAATTTCCCCTCTTGGTAAGGTGGAAAGAAGTTGTTGTTTTACAAGCATGTCTGTCAAGTTGTTTTGTTTTGGAAGAATTCTAGCAAGATCAGGCCCTTGAATGACATTAAAAGATGATTCTCTACTTTCTTGAGGTCTTGCTTGAGCTGTATGAGAGATTTGTGCAGGGGATTTGGAGTCAGTGTTCACAGTGGTGGATTGTTGAATTGCATTGATATTTTGAGGATAAGAATGTCTTGCAGTCTGAGTTGGGAAAGTTTCTTTTGGGCGCACATCTTGTGCGTTTGTTGCACTGGAGAGGTTTTTATCCAGCATCTCTTTACAGTACACATTCATGGCATCTTCTTTGACAGCATTTTCATTGGTTATTGAGGTCTCAGCATTCTTGAGATACTCAATTTTTGCTGTGTTGGCAGCAATTTCAGCTTGAACTTCCCACACCTCCTTCATCTTTCTAAGTTCCTCCTCTTTCTTCTCTATAGCATGTTTTCGTTGCAGTGCATTGGCTTTGGCAAGTAAAGCTGCCCTCTCTGCCTCTGCACAGATACGCGCTGAGGCTGATGTTGACACACTTGATCTGCTTGAATGTGATCTGCTAGATCTGCCAGATCTACTGCTACGCACAGATGAAACAACTGAAGTGTTATCTTCATCATTTAGCTGGTCATTCACTTTTAGAGCAGAAGAAACTTGAGTACTAGTTTGAGAGTCAGGTTCTTGAATAGTAGACATCCAATTCTCAACAGTAGAAACAAACACATCAACTTGTTTCATTCTTGGTTCATACCAGGTTTTCAGGTCTTCAACTTTATCCTCTTCACTCAACACTTGTACATATGATTCTTGAAGAGACTTGAATTCCTCAAACATTTCATTGAACTTCATCATGTTTCCCTTTACTTCTTCAAGATATTCAGCATCAGTCATCAAAGAGTTAACAATATTTATTCGTCTTGTAAGGTGTGCCATCTTGCCTGCTCTAGAGGCTTTCAAACGAGCAGCAACCTCATTCAAGTCCTTTTGAGCTGAGTTTGGGAATTGTTCTAGATAAGACTCGTCCATTTTACCAACAAGCAAATGTCCTCTTTCCAACGACAAAACTTTTCAAATTTCCTTTGATTTCCTCTTTAAAATGGCATGCATCAAGACCTTTGAACTCTTTCATCAAATTAATCCTTTCATCCACAGTTTGCAGAATCAAACTTGAAAGTCTTTCCAATAACATTCAAATGTAACTCAGCACATTGATTCCGCAAGCACATACCTCTTTGAGGAGTTTCCTTTGTTTTCTGCAACCAATGCCATGCGGTCTTCAAACAGTCCATCCACTCTGTTCAAGTTTAAGGATACTCTTTTCCCAAACATATTCCATTTTCACAAGTCCATTTTCAAAGCAAGTCTTTTGACATGTTTTAGTGGTAAAACAAGTCTCCTATTTTTAATCGTTGTTCCTTGTCCACTGTGGGAGATGCTGATGCTATGATTCTGACGCGTACCATAAATAGATCCAGAGAGGCGTGTTAATGTTCCAAACAAATAACTGAAGTTTATTAAATCAAAAATAAAGAAGCATTGTAACATAAAACAAAACAAACAACTTTTAGGCCGCTTGCAAGTTTGTTGCACCATGCCACCCTAGCTCCATGTGTACGGTCAAAAGACTGTATGCTCATGCACCAGCGCCCCCTTACTGTCAGGGGTGGCCTATCCTTTATACAACCTTTCACCTCTCACCTATAGAGGGCACACACTCAGAGAAATAAACACAATTAACAATACACAACAAACTGATATTTAAATGAACAAATTTATACTAATTAAATAAGGTGGTAAGTATGGCTCCTACACAAACTTACTCAAACATCTTTCAACGTTGCATGCTTCCACGAAATTAGTGGCCATGACCACCGAAGGAGAAGGAGACAGTGCCACAAAACCTAAGCAACTGAAGCTTGATTTTAAGGCCCCACCAAACATTTTGTCTCAGACCGAACTGAACAAACTGGTAGCCAGGTATGTAGTGGAGGATATGCTGCCATTATCTACGGTTGAGTCGGACTCATTCAGGGCACTAGTTGCCAAAATACCGGTCAGAGGAGGGGTATCCCTACCGTGTAGAAAGACGTTTTCAAACTATATAGACGCCCAATATTCTCAAATGAATGCGGAGCTCAAACAAACGTTTGAGAAGTTAGAATATGTGTCTACCACAGCAGACATATGGACTGCATGTAACAAGAGCTATCTAGGCGTAACGGCGCATTGGATAAATCCGCAAAGCATGGAGCGAGGTAAGGCAGCCCTGGCATGCAGGAGGTTCAAGGGACGCCATACATACGACAAAATTGCAACGGAGCTTGATCATATCTACTCCCCATATGGGATATCATTCAAAATCACCACAACAGTCACAGATAATGGCTCAAATTTTGTAAAGGTCTTCAAAATGTATCAGATGGAGCGGGATGATGAGGATGATGATGAGGATGATGAGGTGACGTTTACTGACATCAGTGAGGCCTTGCAGACCCGTGTTGTTTTTGATGATGATGGTGGTGATGAAGATGATACTGTGATCACGTTGCCGCCACATCAGAGATGTGCGTCACACACCCTAAACCTGGTATCATGCACTGATATTGACAAGTGGTTACTGTCAACACTCGGAACAAAACCTGTTTACAGAGGTGCCACCACAAAATGCACAGGGTTGTGGAATAAGGCTAGTAGGTCAACGGTGGCTGCAGAGACTGTGCATGATGTCATTTCTAAGAAGCTGTTAGTCCCATGCACCACAAGATGGAACTCATTTTATGATGCCCTGGCTCGTATATCTGGGATTCCTACAGTTGAGCTGAACACCATCTCATCCAAGTTTGGATTGACAGCCATCACAGAACGAGAACACCAGTTCATTAGGGAATACTGTACGGTCATGAAGCCACTTACAGTTGCTTTAGACATTCTTCAGGGAGAAGATCATTGTTTCCATGGCACACTCCTACCAACGCTGGAGACATTGATGTTCAAGACCCTGCAACTGAAGAGTGGCCTGCACATCCTAATTGACCTTCCAGAGGCAATTGTCACAGTAAGAACTTTAATTTATTTTAGATATTCAACACATTACCCAATAAATTCATTTTATTATATGAATGGGAAAAGAAACTCTATTCTATTCTAGCCTAGCCTTTACATTTATGATACATTATGACTACAGATGATGGACCTAGGGCCTAGTGGCCACATATGTGGACAGCACATTTTAGCTCTTATGTCCACAATTGTGTTCACTGCTGAATTGGTGGTGTTATGGACATGTATGGGGGTACTTACACTGCCATCTGGTGGTGTCAGAAATTAAAAACACACTACAGTCAAAATTCAAAATGGCGGCGAACACAAGGGAAGATGCAAGTGGTAGCTCCATACACAAACGTCGACCAGTTAAGAAGTTCTGTAATATTTCATGGCTTATTCTGATTTAGATATTTATAAAAGCCTTGTATATTTGTCATGACATGCAAATTTGAAAAAAAAAGTGTAAAACTAGCAACTTTGTAGGTCGCTAAACATGATGTACACATATGTGTACTTATGGACTGAACCTCCTCGAAACAGCTAATATGCTAGTAAACATGCACACACATAAAATGGGAAAAAGCAAGCTCTGATGCAGCTAAAAAGCTCTCACACTCACTCACACACACACACACACACACACACACACACACACACACACACACACACACACACACACACACACACACACACACACAGCCATGTTTATGTGATTTGTGAGGACATTCCATAGGCGTAATGGTTTTTATACTGTACAAACTGTATATTCTATCCCCTTACACTGCCCCTATCCCTAAACCTACCCATCACAGGAAACATTCTGCATTTTTACATTAAAAAAAACACTGCTTAGTATGTTTTTAAAGCCATTTGAAAAATGAGGACCCCCAAAATGTCCTCATAAATCACGTATTTTCCCGAGTGTAATCATTTGCAGGTGTGTTATCATAAAAATGTCCTCAGTTGTCATGAAAACAAGTACACACACACACACACACACACACACACACACACACACACACTCACTCACACACACACACACACACACACACACACACACACACACACACACACACACACTCATACACACTCAGATGATGTTCTGTTGTTCCTGTAGTTTGCGGAGGCTCAGAGGAAGCGTGAGGCCGAGGAGAGGAGGAGGACACTCACTTTCTCACACACACACACTCACTCTCTCACACACACTCACTCACACACACTCACTCTCACACATACACACACACACACACACACACACACACACACTCAGATGATGTTCTGTTGTTCCTGTAGTTTGCAGAGGCTCAGAGGAAGCGTGAGGCCGAGGAGAGGAGGAGGACACTCTCACACACACACACACACACACACACGCACACACACACACACACACTCACTCAGATGATGTTCTGTTGTTCCTGTAGTTTGCGGAGGCTCATGAGGTTAAAGTGTTGTTGTAATGTAATGAATGTATAGGCATATAGGGAAATAAATATAGGCTAATGTAAAATTAAACATCTATAAATATGTTCATAATGGTCTATAATGCTCTCTCTCTCTCTCTCTTTCAGATAATATAATATTATTATAATAATTATAATAATATAATATAATTGCATTCTTATGTATCATTTCAGGCAATCAAGACAAGATTTGCAGAGGTGCTGAAGAGCGAGTGTGCTGTCTTGGCTGCTGTGACTTTGCCCAAGTTCAAACTGCATTGGCTGCGGACACAGGACAGGAAGGACAAGGCCAAGGCAAGTCTGCTGGAAGAGTGTCAGAAAATTGTCCAAGAAGACCAGCAAGAAGGTACCAACCCACCAACACGCCACCTCAGCACAGACTCTGCCATAGAGGATGAGTTCTTTTCGTTTGAGGATGAGGATGACACCTCTGCTACTGCTGAAAGCCAAGTTGCAGACTATTTAAAATCAGGAGAACAAGGGATAGACTCTCTTAATGGTTTTGCACTGATTAAGAAAATTGCACTCCGTTATACAGTTTTTCTCGATTGGTTTGGCTCATTTCTTGAAACCGAGATGACATTCTCAAAATAACATGGACAAATCTCCAAACCACCTTGCAATTGTTCACAACAGAATGTCATTTTTCATTGGTTTTATCAAATTGCAAATGCTTTAGTACATGTCTCAAGTGACTCTGTGCTTTTTTTCAAATGATTATGTACAAGTAGCTACAGTTAGCACAATGAGCCCATATTTAGCACATTTTCCAAATAAATAGATCTTGCTGATCTAAACTGATTAGTTGATTTTTTTTGAAATGGTTACTCTCTCCAAAACATATCAGCATGGTTTCATTGTGTAAGTCATCATATGCACAATTGTCTGTTCAACTGTCAAAATTAGTCAAAGATATGATACCATGAAAGAATTTCTTGGAACATTTGATAAATTTATGACAGTACTGAACAATCAATCAGGTGAAATTAGAACTAACGAAGGAGCAGTTTCCCACATCTCAGATGACCAATCAAACAGTTTGTTTAGTTACCTGACAGGTGTTGTCTATGATTATGACTGCTGCCAAAAGTATATAGACAGAGCTTGGCCCGGGGCCAGTTTCATTTGCAGTGTGAACATGGAAGCACCTCGCCAAGTACAACAGCAACTTCCTGCTCGAGGAAGAGGAGGAAGAAGAAGAGGAAGAGGAGGAGTGAGAATGCGTGGAGGAATAGGGGGAAGAGGCCGAGGAGCACGGAGGCACCATGATGTCCCAGATGAAATCCGGGCCACCCTTATTGACCACGTTATAAACCATCGCCTCACAATGGCAGAGGCAGGTCGCCGAGTGCAGCCTAATGTGCCTCGGTCTACAGTCTCCTCCATCATCCAAACCTTTCGCAGGGAAAACAGGTACAGAACTATTCTATTGAACTAGTCAGTGTTGGTGTGTGTGTAGGCCTAGAGTACTGTAATATCTTCATGTGATGTTATATGATACTATAAAAATGACAAAGAAAAAAAAATGGAGAAAATACTGTGAATAGTATTCCAGTCACTGTGCAGTGCATCACACTTTTAGTACCATAAAACAGCAGTACAATTACATTGGTAACTCATTTTGTAACAAATTTACAGTGTTGACCTTTGACTTGTATGTCTAGGATTGGACGACAGCCTCAAGTGGGTGGCAGAAGAAAACTTCTAAATGAACAACAAGAACGAGAAATATGCAACATGGTCATTGCAAATAATGCCATCACACTGAGACAGATTCGTAATGCAATCCTTCTAGACAATGTAATGTTCCAAAATATAAACTCTATCAGCATCTCCACAATAGACCGGGTATTGAAGAAACATCAGATGACCATGAAACAGATTTACAGGGTACCATTTGAGAGAAACTCTGACAGAGTGAAAGAGCTGCGGTACCAGTATGTGCATGTAAGTCAACTACTGGTTGTCTATCATTGTAACACTATTACAGTAAGACATGGTTACCACTTTTTTTTGTTTTGCTTTATCCTTTTTACCTTCAGAATCCAGCTTTGTGTGACTAGAGCATTTTGCCTAGAAATTGTCTTCAGTTTTTCACTCCCTCTTTTTACAGTACTTTAGATCCTCCCTGCAGTATCTGTCTCTACTTGACTGATTAGATTTATTTTTATTCTATTGTAGAGAATAATGGCATTAGAAGGCAACGAAACCTCTCACATCCTAGTGTTCGTTGATGAAGCTGGCTTCAACCTGGCCAAAGGTCGAAGGCGTGGCCGTAACATCATTGGCCACTGAGCCACTGTGGATGTCCCAGGCCAGCGAGGAGCAAATATAACAATGTGTGCCGCTATATCAGAAAGAGGTGTGGCCACACACATTCCCAGTTTAGGGCCCTACAATACACAAAAGCTCCTCAATTTTTTGGACCACCTTTATACTGATCTGATCCCGGAAAATGAGAGAGGTGAAGAAGGACCTCAGCTACCACATTATGTCATTGTGTGGGATAATGTGAACTTCCACCATGGCCCACGCATCAGAACCTGGTTCACCACCCATCCCCGGATGCTAATGGAGTTTCTTCCACCTTACTCTCCTTTCCTAAATCCAATTGAGGAGTTTTTTTCAGCTTGGAGGTGGAGGGTGTATGAGCATCAGGCTCAAGACCAGAGGGCCCTGCTGCATGCAATGGATGCTGCATGTGAGGACATCACAGGGGATCAATGTAGGGGATGGTTGAGACATTCACGCCGTTTCTTCCCTCGCTGCATCGCAAGAGAAAATATCCGTTGCGATGTGGATGAGAATTTATGGCCTAACAGAGAGCAGCGCATCGATGGCCAGGAGGATGAGGATGGTGGCCAGGAAAGAGAGGGTGACAATGGCGACCACTGAAAATATTACTGTACTATAGTTCTGAAACTTTATTTACAGTATGGTAGGCTAGAGTTTTTTTGTTTTTTGTTTGTGTTTATAACTCTTCACATTTACAGAATCCTGTATATGTTTTCTTTTCACAGTATGTTCTCTAATGTTAACATTTCTTTGTACGAATAAAAATGTTTACAGTTTCCTTGAGTATGAGTGGTTTATTGGAGGCTGATTTTACTGTAAAATCTTTTAGTTTTATTCATAGTGGTATTCTGTTGCTAGACCTGTGCCTCAGTGACAAAACGTCTAAGCATTTTGACTTGCAGTGCTTAAACAATGCCAAAGGTATAATGCATTTTGGGGGCATTGACTATTTATATTAGAAGGATATTTAGTTTTGACACATGGATAAACTGTTTTGGGAGAGATATGAGCTTTTGCAGGGGATCCATGGTGTTGTGCTAAACCATCCAGGTTATTTTGACAAAAGCACTAAATAAATGCACATGTGCCAAGGCAATTGAGAAGGATCTGTGCTATTTTGACTGTACTGACCTTTTATATGGGAAAGGAATCTGCTTTTGAAGCATGGACGAAGAGTTTGGGGAAAGATATTTGATTTTGCTAGTGAGCTATAATGTTGAGCAGAACTGTAAGACTGTTTGGCCAAATGACCTTATGGTTTTGAGAATGTCATCTCGGTTTCAAGAAATGAGCCAAACCAATCGAGAAAAACTGTAATGCAGCCACTCCATCCAGTGCCCCAGTAGAGAGACTTTTTAGCCTGGGGAAGCTAGTCTTGACTCTTTGACTGAGGAACAGGCTCTCTGACCAGAAGTTTGAGAAGCTTTTGGTTTTGAGATACAACCACTGGTTCAATGACAAGAATGGGTGGATGGATAGCTAGATAGGGTAGCTTGGATGAATGGGGAGAATAGAATGATGGATGGATGGATGGATGGATGGATGGATGGATGGATGGATGGAGAGAATAGAATGATGGATGGGGAGAATAGAATGATGGATGGATGGATGGATGGATGGATGGATGCATGGATGGATGGATGGATGGATGGATGGATGGAGAGAATAGAATGATGGATGGGGAGAATAGAATGATGGATGGATAGATGAATGGATAGAATAATGAATGCATGGATGTATAGATGAATGAATGAATGTTCAGGAGCTAAAATTGGATACAGTATGTCTAAAGTTGTGTTGCATCTTTTTACATTTGCAGTTTTGCACTAAAAATTGTGTATTTTTTTGTTTTATACATTTTTGGTACATTGCTTAAAGAGCATAATTTAATTTAGATTTATTTGTTGGCTGGCTGCAGCCTCTTGAAGTAAGATTGTCAATGGCCAGAGTACGAGATTTATTTTTATGGAGATGTATTTTTTATTTTTTATGTATTACCTACCTGTTTACATCCTTCGTTTTGCTATACATTGCACTTTCCAGTTACATTGAAAGCACCTAATATTGTTACACTGTTCTACTTGAAGTACAGTTTTTTTTCAGTAAATTTTTTTTGTTTTATTTGCACTACAAAGAGTGTATATATTTGTTATTTCTTTTTGGTATATTGCTTAACAAGCTTAATTTAATTTTGCCCAGTTGTGGCCTGTTGAGGGGCAATAAATATCAAAAGTTCCAAAACATCTATTGTGTTATTTGCATTGATCCACTATATAAACATAATATCTACATACATGGCATTTGATTGGAGGCTAGTCTCACTTTGTCCCACAGCAACATTTTTTTTTTTTAGATGTGTGTACAATGTTTCATGTTTCTGTTAATAATGTATTGCATTAAGTGTCCATTTCATTATAATATTCAGATTTATCATAAAGAATTGAACATACACATGTATTTTAAGTTCCATTAAAGCAGCACTCAGTAGCTTCGGGATTTTTTCGCTGTATTCTCGCTTTTTGCTCGCAGGTTTCTCTCTAGAGCTCCCCCCACAGCTTCGGAATAGATATTTGACAACACTGTTGTAAAAACTCTTGTGATTCTCAGACACCAGAGGCTATAGATCAACGACATCAACGCAGATGGGACATTCTTTAAAACGTCTTCTTCATTCGGGTTCGGACAGCGTGAGGGAGCGCAATAATGACAGCATTTTAGCAGATTTCTTTTGGGTGTAAAGCAATTGTTTACATCGCGAGACCTGATATCACGCGAGACTTCCTGACGCAGCGGCCGGCTGAAAGTTGCAAGTGCGTATTTTCCGCTCACGGGCACCAGGGGGGTGCGAAACGACCACCATTCAACCCGAAATAAGTAATATAACCATTCCAATGACTCCGAAGCTGTTCAGTTAAGGTAAAAAATGTTACTTAGTTCACCTTTAAAGAGGGGTAGAGGTGGGGTCACATTTGAGCATTTAAAATTTAATTTTACTTGAAAGTAACGCAATAGTTACTTTCTTAAGTAACTAGTTACTTTTAAAATTTGTAACTGAGTAACTAATTTAGTTACTTTTTGGAAGAAGTAACTAGTAACTGTAACTAATTACTTTTTAAAAGTAACTTGCCCAACACTGATCAGCAATAGCAGTAATTTACAGCATATCAATGTGTCATTGCTAACATTCAAATCATTTCTCCAGACCTCTGTACGGTTCATCCACCATCACAGCTTCTAGACAGACACAGATTGTGCTATAATCGAGCATTTGATTGTGTGTGCATCCAGTGCCATGTTTCTGACCCTGATGTCACGAGTTATGAGTGCTCTGTGAAGCATTAGATTTCTACACTAATTGTTTTGTCAATGATGGCCGCGTCTGAATGTGTCTTTTAAAAAGAAAGAAACTATCTTTCTCTTCAGTGTCAGGAGTTCAGAGTCAAGACCAAACCCTCCAAGACCGAGACCCTCAGATTCAGATTCAAACCAGGGGTCCAACACCCAGGCTGTCCATTTTAATGAAATGCAATAGAAAACATGCTGCATTTTAAACCCTTAACTACAACCCTTGTCTATCTTATCTACAACACTTTTTACAGCCCATAGGTGTAATAAACTTAAAGCATATTCAAATTTAAATAAAAATTAAACGCATTTAATTTGATAAGCTGTTCATATATTCACCATACCATTCATCTCATATCTGTTACATCACAAAAATGATACTGGTTTATGTGATCTGCACATTGAGAGACAGTGATTCAAAGGAAGTGATTAACAGCTGGGGCCTGGTGTATAAACGTTGCATACGCAATTTTCCATGCACATGTCAGGATTTATGAAAAAATAAATTAGGCATACAAAAAATATAATACACTCTAGACCGTGCGTATGCACTCTTTTACTGGAGTGAGCGAAGTAATGAAGTAAACAGAATGAATTAAAAGAGTGTCTATTTACACTAAGTGCAAATAGCCTGCCTTGTTGGCAAATGCTATTTACATGAAATCCACCCACTGACGTCTGGTTTGGCCAGACAAAATCATGGCTTTATTGCCCCAATAAGGCAGCATCCATTTCATATTTTTAATAAATATAATAATTTACACTCTATATTTTTATTGCATACCATGTACAGCAACACTGAGGTGCAAATACTATGCCACTATTTATAAGTATAAATATAATCTAACTACTATTTACACTTATTGCAAAGAAAATACTGCTATCTTTACATTGTGTAAATATAATCAATCACTATTTTCATTTAGTGTTAATAGCGGATTGTTAAAAAAAAAATCTGCTATTTTCACTCAGTGTGAATATAATCTATAGCTATTCAAACTTAGTGAAATAGCAGCTATCGCTATTTGTATTTAGTGTAAATAACATCGCTAAGAAAATATACTATTTTCACTTAGTGTAGAATGTAACAATTATATTCTGTTTAGTTGTTTTCTGTCATGTTTGTATTATTTTTCATTAGTTATCATTGTGTCTGATTATAATCTCTGTCCAGCTGTTCCTGTTTAGTGTCCTCATTTGCTATGCGTATTTATACTCCCTGTTCTGTTCAGTCCTGGTCAGTTATTGTTGGTGTTAACAGTGTCATACTCTTCTGTGTTTTCTGTTGAATTAAAGACTTTTGTATTTCTTCACCATCATCTTCATCGTGCGGTTTCTAAGCCATCAACCTGTGACAGAATAACCGACTCTCAAAAACGAGTAGTACAAAATAAATGTCCTCGGAATAAATGTCCAATTACCTTTGATCAGACTTAAAGGGATAGTTCGCCCAAAAATGATATTTAAGCCATGATTTACTCACCCTCAAGCCGTTCGAGATGCATATGTCAATCTTTTTTCAGACGAACACATTTTCAGTTATTTTAGAAAATGTCATAGATCTTTCAGTGGTTATAATGTGAAGCAATGGGGTCCACAACGTTGAAGTCCCAAAATGGGCATGCATCCTTCTCAAAAATAATCCATCCGGTTCCAGGGGGATAAACGAAGGCCTTCTGAGGGTAATCCGTGCGGTTTTGTCGTAAAAATATACATATTTAAAACTTTATAAACTAAAATCAGTGTTTCCCCTATAAATTTTTCCAGCAGCGGTGCTGCTACCTGCCGGAGGTTGTTACCAAGCCGCTCGCGGGGGGTCCGGGGGCATGCACCCCTGTAAGATTTGTTTTTTTTTTAATAACCCCTTAAACCATAATTTCTGGCAAGTTTTGTGGATAGAAATGGACATTTTGAGACATACAAATTTGACATACCATCAACAGAAGGCATGATTATTGCAGCACACCTTGAACTGGTCACAAACAGGATTAGGACAGGATTATTCATGTTTTTCTTTTGTGTTAATTTTCAGCTGTAAGGTAGAAATTGATAGTGAAAAATTTAAACTCTTTCCTCCCTCACCTGCACTACTGATCTTTTTTTTTCTGTAACACACTTTAGCACTTAGATATCATCATGTAACCAGTACTTTCATTTATTTTATCCTGTAGACATTTTGAACATTAAAATCCAAATGAAACTTTTCAAGTTTAAAAGGTGACTAGCTTCCATAGCCTATTTTACTTCACTAACCTCCAGGGACGTGCAAAGAGTTCATCAGGGGCAGGGGCTCAAATGTAAGAAAGGGGCAATATGTAAAAAAATATATATATTATGGCTGGGAATCATTAAAAAAATTAACTAATTAATCGCACAATTTGCTGTGATTAATCGCAATTAATCGCATTTCCTCCAAACTTGTAATCATCAATATTTAAATGTAGAATCACTAATTAAATAAAACACACAAAAAAGGGGAAAAAAGAAAAATGTCCACACAAATTGGACAGAAAATAGCCCTATATTAAAATATTAAATATCAATATATTATTCTTCATTCAGTTCCATGCAACATACTCAGATTTAACAGATTTATTTTTTGACTAATTATCAAAATAAAGTATAGCCATACAAAGCTATTATTACCAGAGCATGTGATCAGAGCAGGTATTTTTACCATTGTTGCCCAGCATGGCTATACCAGCTCAGCAAACAGAAGTCTACTACTGAGAAATTTCACGTTATATGAGCGGACTTTGCTTTTCCAGTGCGTGATCGGTACATGATTGGAACATTTGGGCCGTTAACGACAGAGCAGAACACGCAACGCAAACACGGAGCTGAACATTGAGCAGAGAGCGCAGTGCGCCGATACACACACACACACACACATGGAACCGAGAGCGCGGCGCAAACACGGAGCGGAAAAGACCTGCACGTGAAGTTACTAAACCTGATCGCCCACGGAGGGGCGGGACGGCATATTTTCCATAGACAGTAAAAAAAATGGACACAGCGACCCCATAGACTTAAATGGAGAAAAGTTCGTATCACTTTCTCCTTTCCACAAGCGCTTGCTCGCTCTCCCGTGGCGTCTGTCGTTGCTATGCAACCATGAACAGAGGCGCGCCTGAGAAAACGAGCGCGCCGTGTGCTTGCCGCGCGCCCACATTTGAAAATATTTGCATGTGAACGTGAATGAGAACGGCCCCTTATGGCAACGTGACATTAGCCATTAGCGCAGCGCCGCTGCTTAATACATTGTAGAGGAAACACTGAAAATAACTGGCTTCCGGTGGCGGTCGGTGCTCGTTCACAGAGATGGATGCTGGCGTATGACGTATGACGTAGCGTAGGAAGCGTCGTGACGTAGAACGAACGTGACAGTGGAGCCAGAGAGCAGAGCAAAACAAAACTCAACGTTCATTCTACGTCACAACGCTTCCTACGCTACGTCATACGTCATACGCCATACGCCAGCATCCATCTCTGTGAACGCGAACCGACCGCCACCGGAAGCCAGTTATTTTAGTTTATAAAGTTTTAAATATGTATATTTTTACGACAAAACCGCACGGATTACCCTCAGAAGGCCTTCGTTTATCCCCCTGGAGCCGGATGGATTATTTTTGAGAAGGATGCATGTACATTTTCGGACTTGAATCAGCTGGACCCCATTGCTTCACATTATAACCACTGAAAGATCTAAGACATTTTCTAAAATAACTGAAAATGTGTTCGTCTGAAAAAAGATTGACGTATGCATCAGGAACGGCTTTAGGGTGAGTAAATCATGGCTTAAATATAATTTTTGGGCAAACTATCCCTTTAATTGTATAAGTTAAGTGTATGTTCTGGCACTCCCCTTACAAACTATGACCCCAGATTGGGAACCACTGCATTAGGGACTGACCAGTAGAAGAATTCTAGGGTTCAGCCTTCTTCTCCAAACTCTAAGCTCTAAGAATCACTGTCACATAAACTATTAAAGCAACTTCTAGCATTTTAAGCTATTTGCAGTATTACTTGAGTTTCACACTGAAAAGCTGAAAAAAGAAAAATTCATGACATGAAGCGCACAAAATAGGGTTCAAACTGTCTGTCTGTCTGTGTTGTTTATGGAGGGTTAGAGTAATTATCTCCTGCTGGTGGTGTCCTTGTTGCTGCTGGGAGTGTCGCAAAGAAGGAAATTAGGAAAGAATTTGTCACTCCGATCTGTTGTGTATGATGACAGAATTGGAAAATGCGAAGAACCCACTTGTAAAGTCTCTTTACAAAACAAGAATGACACTCTCTACAGTTCAGAATTCACTGCAGTATATAGCCGCTTTCCGACCAAGTAGTTACAGGAACTTAGTTCTAGGAACTGTCCACTTCTAAACAGTTCTAAGAACTACTCTCCCCCAAACTCGGTTTTGCTGTTTGCGTTCGCACTGGCCAAGTGGCCATAGGAACTGGTAGGAGGGGTAAGGGAGTGACGCAAGCATGGTGACTTTTATTTTGACGGCACTGAGAACGCCAGAGCAAACTATGCTCGCATTCTCTGCGATCTGTCTAACAGTACTGTTTAATATGTTATTAGATAGAACTGTTATAGAAAGTAGACAGTATATTAAAAAAAAGTGTATTAGCCTATGCCGTGTGGTTGATGTCCAGTGTTGCTAGCTGGGCAGATAAACATAATCATGTTTGGCTTGGTCCCCTCAAAGTTGCGTTGGATTTTCTCTTCAGCATAAAGGTTTAGAGACACATCTATCACTGTTTTCCATGTTTGTATAGTTAGTTTATGGAGTAAATATATAGGCTATAATCTATGTGTTTATATTCTAGCTGTTTTAAAAATGGCGGGTGCTGTTGTTCCGCGTGCGTTCGGTCAATCAGCGTACACTAACGTCACGGGTAGTTCACTCACCCTAGAACTAAAATCCTAGAGTTCCTAGAACTAAAATCGTCCCTAGTTCCTGCGGTGCGAACACGCCGACATCCGGGTACTTTAGCCAATAGTTCTAGGAACTGTGAAAAGGTTCCTCCGGTCGGAAAGTGGCTTATATTACTACATATGAAGTTTGTATGTTCAAGGTGTGTTTACGAAATCAGGTGCATTCAAGTCAGTAAGATGGCAGTGCACTGTCTCTTATTTAACTACACAAAAATACAGTAATGTTTTTAACTCTATACTTCTAGAACATGAAGAACAAAGAATGTGCATCAGGTGTATTTTGCTTTTTATGTTTTTAATTTTAATTTTTAATTTTAATTTTAATTTCTGAAACCACTGTAAACTTTATTATTACACATTACAGTTTTTCTCAGTTGCTAAGCCACGCTTAATTACAGTTTATTTTTCAATTGCTAACAAGCTTTGTTCAATTCTGAAGCCACATTTTCAAAACTCATCATACAGACTGCATTACCAAGATGAATCTTGGCCAAATAGTTAAGATCATTATGGAGTAATGATCCTGAAAATTCAGCTTTGCATCACAGAAATAAATTATAATTTAAAGTATAATAAATTGAAAACCAATTATTTTAAATTGTAATAATATATCACAATATTGATTTTTTTTTTCTGTATTTTTGATCAAATAAATGCAGGCTTGATGAGCAGAAGAAACTTCTTTCAAAAACATTAAAAATAGTAATGTTTCCAAACTTTTGACCTGTACTGAATATATATATATATATATATATATATATATATATATATATATATATATATATATATATATATAATATATGAGCAGAAATTGGCAACATTATAAGCTTATTTGATGTGGCAGTATTTTACAATAAAAGCTTTATAATCTATCCGATTTTTCTAGTCGATTTTTACTCATCTCAGTATAGCAATAGAGTTTGGTAAAATCTGTTCATTCATTCATACAGAAACACGATTCGTATTTGAACAGTATTTTTGTCAGCTGTAGTAGCTACACAACAGCGCGCATCTGTGCTTTCATTCATTCACACACAGAAACGCGATTGTAGCAAATTAGCTCTATGAAATATTAATAATCAATAATAACTGGTTATAATTGATTATGAATATTTGGATCAGTTAATATAATTAACTTAATGTCGTAAATTAACCCTCTGGGGACCAAGCTGTTTTTGGGGTCCTTGAGATGTTCTGACATGCCTTGACATTTGTGCTTTTTTCAGTTATTTATAAACATGTTAATGGCAAAGGTGTAAATTCACTCTATATAGCACAAAGAGGGCTACCATAATATGCGAGCAACGTGTATGTAGATGTTTGTATTTTTAAGAGAATAATGTTTATGCGTGGTTATTGGAAAAAATTAAAATGAAAGTTGCTGAATTAAGACCACAAAACACATATTAAATATGTGTCCACAAGACTTTTGACTAATGGATGTTGTCCCTTTGAGTTCTAGCTTCAAAATGATGTAAAAATAGTCTTGCTTTATCGTTCACAAAAAAAAAAATACATTGATTTAAATGGTGTAAAACAGGTTTTGCTTGGAAAGCCAATATGCGAGGGGGAGGAGTAGTTTACACCTTAGATTACAATGTCCCACCCACTCTGCATAATGAGCAATTCATTCAGGTGTGACACTGACTGAGCCACAATGCAAGGACAAAAGATGTATTTAGAAGAAGACTTATATTGACCATTTAAGATTTCGCTTACATCTCTCTTGTAAATATGTTTAGCTATTTTATTAAAAATGGTACAATTACAACAATAATTACAATTTCAACAATATTTCAAGTGTACTCTTTCTTTGTAAAAAAAAAAAAAAAAGATTATAGGCCTACATTTTATCATATGTATTCATTAGTTTGAATATAGCCAACATTGGAACATCTAACATCTTAGTCTATGAATTTATTTTTGACAAAAATAGTATTTTTTTTTTGCAGTTTAATACGTTGCTTATACAAATACATTTTATTTCAACATATTCCAGTCGATTTTTACTCATCTCAGTAGGCTATAGCAAAGCAGTTTATTCTTTCACACACAGACGCGCGATTCATATTTAGGCTAAACAGTCTTTACAAATATGTCCCCTCACAGAAAGGCGAGTCATATTATAGAAATGCGATTCATCTTTTTGCGGTTTACATAGGCCTACATTAACGTTATTCCATAACGTTATTCCACACGTGAGAAAAGAAAACAGCCTACCTCACTCAGCGGAATCTGCTCCTCATTTCAGGAGATATTCAAATCAAATCAAATCAAGTATATTTGTATAGCGCTTTTCACAATACAGATTGTATCAAAGCAGCTTCACAGTATTAAAATAAAATAATACAACAAAGTTTGTTTCTAGTGGAATTTATTGATTGATAGAATAAAATTAAATATCCCCAAAATATCCCCAACTGAGCAAGCCAAAGGCAACAGTGGCAAGGAACCGAAAAACTCCATCAAGTGACCTAATGGTGTCCTAAAACTCCATCAGGTGACCTAATGGAGAAAAAAAAAAACCTTGGGAGAACCCAGGCTCAGTCGGGGGCCAGTTCTCCTCTGGCATTTATGAACTAGAGGCCGGATTGTAGTTTGAAACTGTAAGATTAACAATATTATATGAATGCCTGGCTGAAAAGATGCGTCTTTTATCTAGTTTTAAACTGGGAGAGTGAGTCCGAGCAACGAACAGTATCAGGAAGGCTATTCCAGAGTTTTGGAGCCAAATGTGAAAATGCTCTCCCTCCTTTGGTGGATCTGGATATCCTAGGTATGACCAAAAGCCTTGAATTTATTGATCTTAAAGAGCGCGATGGATTATAGGGTGATAGAAGATCCGTTAAATAGACTGGAGCTAAGCCGTTTAGGGCTTTATAAGTCAGTAGCAATACCTTATAATTAATACGGAACTTTATAGGTAGCCAATGTAGTGATGATAAAATCGGTGTTATATGATCATATTTTCTTGATCTAGTAAGAACTCTAGCAGCTGCATTTTGGACTAACTGTAGCTTGTTTATTGAGGATGCAAGACAACCGGCTAATAAAGCATTACAGTAATCTAGTCTCGAGGTCATGAATGCATGAACTAACTTTTCTGCATCAGAAACTGATAGCATATTACGTAGCTTAGCAATGTTTCTAAGGTGGAAAAAGGCTGTTTTTGTAACATACGAAATATGATTTTCAAAAGACAGGTTACAATCGAGTATAACACCCAGGTCTTTTACTGTAGGGGATAAAGTAACAGGACATCCTACGATGTCAAAGTTGTATTGTGAGAGGTTCTGTGGGCGTTTTTTTGAACCGATAAGTATTACCTCTGTCTTGTCTGGATTTAATAAAAGAAAATTACGCGTCATCCAATCTTTTATATCTTTAACACACTCTGTCAATTTCGATAATTTAGCGTTTTCATCCGGCCGTGATGAAATATATATTTGAGTGTCATCAGCATAACAATGGAAACTAATTCCATGTTTCCTTATAATATTTCCAAGTGGTATCATATATATTGAGAATAACAGAGGGCCCAACACAGATCCCTGCGGCACTCCATAGTTTACTGGAATTATGATCGATTTTTCTCCATTTAAATAGACAAAATGGTAGCGGTCAGATAAGTATGATCTAAACCAGCTTAATGCTTGTCCTTGAACACCAGTATAATTTTGTAGTCGATCTAAGAGTATTGTATGATCCATAGTATCGAACGCAGCACTTAGATCAAGTAAAACTAGTATTGAGATGCAGCCTTGGTCAGAAGCTAAGAGTAAATCATTTGTGATTTTAACGAGCGCAGTTTCAGTGCTATGATGCGGTCTGAATCCTGACTGAAACTTTTCATAGATATCATTTTCTTGCAAGAAAGAGCCCAGTTGAGTGGACACAACTTTTTCTAGTATTTTAGACATAAAAGGTAGATTTGAAATGGGTCTATAATTTGCTACATTATTATGATCTAATTGTGGTTTCTTAATGAGAGGTTTTATAACTGCCAGTTTAAATGTTCTTGGAACATGACCTAAAGATAAAGACGAGTTAATAATATTGAGGAGAGGCTCTTCCACTACAGGTAACACTTCCTTCAGTAGTTTAGTTGGTATAGGATGTAATAAACATGTTGTTGTTTTAGATGAAGTGATAAGTTTATTTAACTCTTTTTGTTCTATAGTTGTAAAGCACTGTAATTGTTCTTGCGGGGTGATAATTGAGGCTGAATTATAAGGTGCGATTGAGGATTGAACGTTTACAATTGTGGTTCTGATGTTTTCTATTTTCTCAGTAAAGAAGTTCATGAAATCATTACTACTAAACTGTAACGGGATATTTTGTTCGGGTGACGTCTGTTTATTTGTTAGTCTAGCCACGGTGTTAAATAAAAACCTAGGATTGTTTTGGTTATTTTCTAATAGTTTGCGGAGGTGCTCAGCCCTGGCCGCTTTTAGGGCCTTTTTATAACGTGACATACTGTCTTTCCACGCGATTCTAAAGACCTCTAAATTAGTTTGTTTCCATTTACGCTCTAAATTACGGGTTTCTCTCTTTAGAACATGCGTAGT
This sequence comes from Vimba vimba, assembly GCA_022828995.1. NCBI lineage: Eukaryota > Metazoa > Chordata > Actinopteri > Cypriniformes > Leuciscidae > Vimba > Vimba vimba. The sequence goes on along the minus strand of CM040818.1, from coordinate 13,638,520 downwards.
ATTATTGTACCATGGTGCTTTAATTTTCTCTCTGACCTTTTTTAATCTAATGGGTGCAACAAGATCCAATGTTCTAGAGAGAATGGTGCTCATAGTGCTAGTTAGTTCTTCTAGTTCATCTGTTTGTTTGGGTTCAGGCAGCAGCTGAGACAGATTAGATAAGCAATTTGAGAAATTATCTATGGTGGATGGAAGGATTGTTCTGCCTGGTCGAAAATGCGGCACAGCATGACATATTACAGCAGTACATAATATGCAAGTTACCAAGTAATGGTCAGTGACATCATCACTTTGTGGAATGATATCTATATCGGTTGGATCGGTTCCATATGATATAATTAAATCGAGTGTGTGATTAAGACGATGAGTTGGTCCGGTGACGTTTTGCTTTACCCCAAAGGAATTTAATAAATCTATAAACGCAGCCCCTAACGCATCATTTGAATTATCTACGTGTATGTTAAAATCTCCAACAATTAATGCTTTATCTACATTGACCAATAGATCTGAGAGAAAATCTGCAAACTCTTTTAGGAAATCAGCGTAAGGCCCAGGCTGTCTATATACGGTAGCCAAGGCTAGAGATAATATGGATTTTTTTCTAACATCTAAGAGCGTAACATTTAGTACAAGTATTTCAAACGAAATAAACTTATAACCCGTTTTCTGAGTAACATTGAGAATATCTCTATAGACCGCTGCAACACCGCCGCCACGACCAATCAGACGGGGTTCGTGCTTATAGGAGTATCCTGATGGAGTAGACTCATTTAGACCAAAATAATCATTAGGTTTAAGCCAAGTTTCAGTAAGGCAAAGTACATCAAAGTTATTATCTGTGACCATTTCATTTACAATAACTGCCTTAGGTGTGAGTGATCTAATGTTTAGAAGACCTAGCTTTAGAAATAGTTTTTGATTACTAATAGCAACATTTTCTGGTTTAATAACAATTAGATTTTTTCTAGATCCTGCAGTAGATTTATTATTTGATCTCACTAAACGAGGAATAGACACAGTTCCTATGCAATGTTCTACACTATTTATATCAGTTAATTTGGTGCAGCAGAGACTATGATTTGGACTTTTGGTTACTAGTCAAAAGGTATTTAACATTTTGGAGATGTTATCTGACAGAAGATCCAATCCGAATCTGCTTGGGTGTAAGCCATCAGCACGGTAAAGCCTAGGACGCTCCCAAAACAGATTCCAATTATTTACAAAGAGCAGTTTCTGCTCATTGCACCATGATATTAACCATTCATTTAGCGCGAATAATCTACTAAACTTTTCATGACCTAGTCGGTACGTGGGAAGCGGTCCTGACACAATGATCGTTATATCAGGCGATGTGCTGCGTACCGTATCGATCAGATTCCTGAAGTCTTTCTTCAGAACCTCTGTCTGTCGCAGCCTGATGTCGGCCCCTCCCGCGTGCAGGACCACAGTTCCGACGCGCTCGTTCAGAATCTCGGGAACGTGAGCAGCGATTTCAGAAACACGAGCACCAGGAAAGCAGTGACTATGCACCTTACTTTTATTTAACGTAGCGTGTACGTGTCGAACGATGGAATCACCGATGATCACAGCATCGCGTTCTGTTTCGTGAAGAGGGGAGAAGCGGTTTTGTGTGGATATCTCGAAAACCGGGAGGGTCGGAGAGAGTTTTCTTGGTCTAGACCTGACTCGCGTCTTCCGCTGCGGAAATATCCAGGCTTCGTGGTGGCATGTTGGAGCCGGCGTAAACGAGACCATAGCTGATCGCGGCCTCGACGCTCGTGACCGATGCTGAGTAACGCACGGAGTAGACGAGGTCGGAGTCAGCGGGTTAGTAACGTTAATCACTGATTTGTGTGCATCGGCGCGTGATGTTTCAAGAGCTAACCGCCGATCTATCAGCTCGGCCTGTCTCACTAAAAGGTCGTGAATCTGTTTCTCAACAGCTTCCAGCTCAGACTGTACCGCGTGTAGCTCAAATGTGTCCTCACCTGCACCAAAAGGTAGACTACTTACATCTGATATATTCGCCATTTTAACAGATGGACAGTAAGTTAAGTTAGCAACGACGCTACCAGTGATGCTATCAATATTAATACTAATTTATGGCTTAAGTCTTGGATATAATCCGTCTTTTTAGTGGTATGAGTGTGGAGTAGACGCACGATAGGCGAAAAAAATGTTTGTTTATAAATGAGTGCGGAGAAGACACGTTCAGCCGTGATCCACGGACGTAACCTATAAGAGTATCCAGCGTTGGATCAGGCTTGAGACGCGTCTGCTCAAAGTCCGCGTTGTAACTATGAGGTGAGGAAAAATAGAAAATGTTTGTTGTGAGTTTAAAGAGAAATCAAGAATTATAAATCAATCGATGGAGCTCCAAAGACAACAACGCGTTCAGACGCGACGCATGCGCATTCGAAACAGGAAGTGACAGATATTGCTCCTCATCAGCACTGTTCTGAGGAATCTTTTCTCCATAAGGTAGGCTATAATGTCTCACTCGCGAGGAGTCGCGACGCGCTTTGTTTACAGCTAATGTGGGCGTTTCACAGCTCTGAAATAGTTCTCAGAATTTGCGTTTGAATAGCACGCGCTCTCCGGGGAGTGGTCACATTACTGTGAATTAGCTCGTAATGAGCTTGACAGGAGTCGCTCTCTTTTTATACAGATTACAGAAGCTGAGAATATTTGTTTTTTATATAAATGACTTCATTTAAAAGCTGCGATCTCAAGCTTTATGCCCGTGGGTCTGTTTGCCTGTTTGACTGAATTTTCGCGGAGTTATAGATCATCTTCCAACGCGTTTCAAATGGGAGTTTACTGACAGAGAGAAGGCAGAAATCGCATCATGTTAATTTTTCTTTATTTGTCAAAAATCAAAACACTTTATTTTTATTGTGAGTATACAGAAAAAAAATAGAAACTGAACAGGATCGATTGATGTATTACACGAAAATGAAAGATCAAAATTAACAGAGCATTTAGTGTTTATTTTCATTGCTAAAAAAAAAAAAAAAAGAGCAAAACGCGCGGGCGCGTTTGTGGTCCCCAGAGGGTTAATATTACAATCAATTAACCTGTTTGTCCCGTGAACACTCAGGATTAATTGTTTATTAACTCTAAGAAATGTACATTTCCAGGGCATGGGAAATGTCTTTCTTAATTTACAGTACTACTAAGAGCAGTAGCCAAAACCTATATGATTAGTGATTCCAATTATGAGCTTGAGACACGGACAACTTAACGTGTGACATGAACAAGATTTTATTACCTAGTCTAAACACTTAAACTACTCTAAATTACACACACATACATGCATACAGTTTACCAAGGGAAAGAGAGCTGAAGCAGAATACAGGAAAGCAAGAAGTTATAGCATTGTTTGAAATTCAACAGATCAACAGCCTTGAGCAAACCATCAGTTTAGTTCTAACATGCCCTTCTTTAAAAGGGGTAAGGATACTTAATGTATCAAATAATGAGACTAAGTTTGATACTTGCATGTCTCGCCCATTTGAATTAAACTGTCCTGATGCAATTTGTTGAGGCTCCAGTTGATCTTTGCTGGTCTTGATGAGAGAGAACCAGTGGTAGTCAGAGGATCTTTGGTGAATGGAAAGACAAGGCCGCAGCCTGGCACAAACTTGGAGGGTCCTTAGAAGCTTCTAGTTGAGCATCATCTTCACGTCAGCATTTCAGAAAGGGAGTAAGCGAGAGCTGATCTTGTGTTTTAAAGCGTGAAGATGCCACACCTTCTGGAGGTGCAAGAGCCAATGAGAAGATTTCCCTTTGGAGGGAAATTTTACTTTACGACCTATTGTTCAAGCAGGCATTTGAACATGTAATTTGATTGGATGTTTAACACAAGAATCTTTAAGATGCTTATAATACTAATGCGTCACAAAGTTAGCAGAATTTAATGTAAATTAACAAAACGGGGACAAAGATTGGAGTTTATAGAGACCAAACATGTCACACATATGATTTTAGTTGACCATAGTATGCAAAGTCTGAAACATTAACCCAAGAGAGTTTACAAGAATACAAAAGCCAACCACATAAAAGGAAAATCATGAGGTGGGAAAATTAGATACATGTTTACACATTTATCAAGTGGTTATATATGGAATATATGGGATTAACAGGGTTTAATTCTCCTTCTCAGTGAGAATTAGGTAAGAGTCGCAGCTCTCTGGAAATTCCTTTGGGTCGTAGAACTCTTATCAGTCTCAGTGTGAGTTAGCTTCATTTGGGATGTTAGTTTTTTTGGGGGAAGTTTCAAAGGTCTTTGTTGAGAGAGTGAGTTTGCTGGATTATTCATTAAATAAATGAATAATTTGTGTGTGTCTGATTGGTCTAGACGCTACACGATTCATATTTAAACTGACCTATTCCTCAGCTGGATCCGTTGCTCCTCGAAATGAAACTTCCAGCACTTCTGAGGTAAATTTTCCAGGATTATTATTAAGATAGTATTATTCCTCACAGCGTTGTAAAGTGTGGGCGTTCACAGGTTTACATGTATTGCCTCAGATCATTTGCGTTTGAATAGCACGTGCGTGCCTGTGTGACTGTTTGACTGTGAGTATTCGCTGAGTTATAGTTCATTTTCGGACACGTTTCAGAATGCTTCAGACTTCACTGACAGAAAGAAGGCAGAACTGGCATCATGTTTATTTTTCTTTATTTGGCGCCGGCGCGATAGGCAAGTCACAATGTTACTGTAAGTCACAATGTTACTGGTAAGTCACAATGTTAAGTCACAATGTTACTGTATACCATTGTGTATTTCAGCTTTATTGTATTGCCCTGTTGGCAGAACAAACTGTGTCTACAGTAAGGCAGATGTTTCATCAATCCCATTTCTGTGACTGTCATAATGTCAATTTTGACATGCTTTTTGCTTTTACTTTATATAATCCAGACACTACCACACACTGGTGGCAGAGGAAAGATCTTTAGTGTTGAACAGGAGGCTGCAATTATAGATGGTCATGACAAACAATGCAATCAGACTGCGTGAAATCCAGGCAGCAGTAATTGCAGATCAGGGAGCATTGAGAAATACCAACAGTGTGAGTTTGGCAACTATTGATAGAGTCCTGAAACGAAAACATGTCAGAATGAAGCAGCTGTACAGAGTGCCAATCCAAAGAAATGCTGACCCTGTGAAGGAGCCAAGATTCCAGTATGTGCAGGGTACGGATTTGTTATTGTAACCCCTTGTTATTCTATAAATTTATTTGCAACTGGAATAATTTGTTTTATGAGTTTTCTTTTTTCTTAGAGAATAATGGAGCTTGAAGCTGAACGAGGACATCACAAATTCATTTATGTGGATGAAGCCGGCTTCAACCTCTGTAAAGTGCGGAGACGCGGGAGGAACACCGTTGGGCAGAGGGCCACTGTTACAGTGCCAGGTCAGAATAGTGCCAATATCACCATGTGTGCTGCCATCTCCAATGATTGTGTCCTTTGCCACATACCAACTATCAGAAAGACTGGTTCCTCCCCAATACAGTGGCCTTTTATTGTGGCCAGCCTAAGGCACACCGGTGCAATAATCATACTGTCTAATCAGCATCTTGATATGCCACACCTGTGAGGGTGGATGGATTATCTCGGCAAAGGAGAAGTGCTCACTAACACAGATTTAGACAGTTTTGTGAACAATATTTGAGAGAAATAGGCCTTTTTATGTACATAGAAAAAGTCTTAGATCTTTAAGTACAGCTCATGAAAAATGGGGGCAAAAACAAAAGTGTTGCATTTATAATTTTGTTCAGTGTAATAAATTAATTTGACCAAGTTGCGGTGTTGGAAATATTTGCTTTTGTTGCATGTTTTTAACGTTACGTGAGTGTTAGAGCATGTTGCAATCAACATTATTAATTTTGGCCAGTGAGCTTCAGTTTTAGCCTATGTGTTAACTGTTTTGAAAATGTGATGTCAGGTTACTTTCATCCCCAGTCTCCCCCTATTCAATTTTAAAGATGAAGTCATTTTGTGCCAAAGGGATGATAAATAAATAATCCCCTATTCATCCCACATAGACTGCTGTTGTGCTCAGTGAGTTTTAAACTGTGAGTAAAGTAAAAAAAAATTGACAGTTCAAAAATGCAAATTCAAATTCTCCTTTAAAATATAAATTTATTTAAATGTTGATTCAATTCAGTTCAATAACTGTGTCAATGTTGCAAAACTGATCAATTATGAAACAAATTTGATTTAGCTGCAATCAAGCCAACAGGGAACGTTCCCACAAACATTTTGTAAAGGTTATGTAACTGTAAAGATATAATGTTCTTTTTAAAAACAAAACAAAAAAACACATTTATAGAGTGTTCTTATAACATTAACAATCTATAGGCATTCTCATGATGTTGAGAAAAACTTTTTTAGAACAATGTTCCTGTAATGTTGTTAAGAGAAAATGTTCTGACTGTAACGTTGTTTTTATGAAATATTAGGGCATATAAATGTTAATTTGCAGTTTAATACGTTGCTTATACAAATAGCCTACATTTTATTTCAACATATTTCAGTCGATTTTTACTCATCTCAGTATAGCAATACAGTTTGCTAAAACATCGTCATTCATTCACACACACACACACACACACACACACACACACACACACACACACACACACACACACACACACACACACACACAGAGAAAGGCGATTTAAATTTAAACTGTCTTTTTACGAGCTGTGGTAAACAGCGCGCATCTCTGCGGCTGCAGTTCATTCATTCACAGAAACGCGATTAACTTGAGAAGGAAAAAAAAACTTACTACAGTATTCGGATTCTCGCTATTCGCAATACCCGCACTCTGAGGTAGATTTTCCATTATTATTATTCCTCACAGCGCTGCCAGATGGTGTAAACACGTAGGCTACAATGATATGATTAAACTTGTGTTTTCTCGAGCTGATATGGGGGGCGTTCACCGGTTTGCCTCAGTGAATAGCACGCGCTCTCCGTGGGCGGAGTCACATTACTTTTGAATGAGCTCTAATTAGCTCGACTGGAATCGCTCTCTTTTAATACAGATTTCACAAGATGAGAATATTTGTTTTTTATATAAATTACCTAATTTAAAAGAAGAGAATTCAAGCTTCATGCCTGTGTGTCTGTATGCCTGTTTGACTGAGTATCGCTGAGTTACAGTTCATTTTCAGACGTGTTTCGGAATGGATTTAACTTACAGAGAGAAGGCAGAACTCGCATCACGTTTATTTTTCTTTATTTGGCAAAAAGCACAACACTTTGTTTTTATTGTGAGTATACACAAAAATAATACACATTTAACAGAATCGATTGATGTATGAAACTTGCTTGTAATATCAAAGTCAACAGAGCAAAATTAATTACTTTTGAACTGAACTGAAAAAAAGCGAGCTGGTATCGCCGGCGATACCACCGACCCCAGGGGGTTAAATGATTAAGTAAACCATATTCTATTACAAATAAACTTTCAAAGAATGTTATATTGTGAATGAAAAGAAAGGTTAGGAGAATGTTGTACTAACATTATCGTAACCTTTTAAAATAACGTTCTAATCACAGCAAGAAAACCAGAGATTTTAACGATTTTACAACATACAATTTGGTAGTTGGGAAAAGCATTTCAAGTTCAAGTTTTTGTTCTCAACTGATAATGCCGGCGCAGTCAAATCGATAACATCACTGATGTAGGGCTGCACAATTAATCGAATTTCTAATCGCGATTACGATTATGGATGCCACGATTACGTAATCGTTCAAAGCCGCGATTACCCCAAAAAAAAAAAAAAAAAAAAATACACTCTGCGTGCATTTAGAGCATGTTATGAGAGGCAAATCACAACTACTTCAGAAAACCCAGCACAATAGGAAGGAACTACCAGGCAGCGACGTATGTGTACGCTGAAATAAAAAGTCTTTCACCTCAGAAAAACGGACGTTCCTGTCATGTCAGCCGTTATAGGCTACTGTGTTCGTAGCGCACACTCTTCAATTGCACGCGCAAATGCGGCGGCGCGCGCTGTGTATAAAGTGCAAAGGAAACTACGAGCATGCAACATTGTTACGTTGTAAATTGGTAAGTCACAAAAGTAAAATACCAATAAATCACGTTACTGGTACGTCGTGTGTTAGCTGAGAAGGATTTGCATGCAGGGATGATTTTCATTCTATTCACCAGGAGCAGTTTCCATGTTTCATTAACAGTTCTTGTTAGTATTGTGTATCACCATGGTAACTGTCGTTTTAATATTAACCCACTGATCTATATAATGACATTCTATATAGATCAGTGTATTAACCCCAAAATGCCACTTTATTTTCACTGTTATTTTTTATATTTTAAATGACTCTGGTGGCTCATACCAACATTGTATTAACAAAAGCTAGTTTGGGACTGAGATTTAATAGCTTTAGCATAGGCCTAATGTTTATTTCTTAGTAGTCTTTACTATTAGTCATATTCTTACAATTTATGTGTATGTTAAGTAAAGGGGGACAGTGTGTGTGTTCACAATTTTTAAGTAAACATGTATAATAATATCCCTATATATATATTCAATGTAAATTGTGATAATCGTAATTAATAATCGCAATTACAATTTCAAGGGAATAATCGACAATTATGATTTTTGTCATAATCGTGCAGCCCTACACTGATGGTTCCATTGTTGCTAAACCAACAATGCAATATTATAAAGATGGTGTTAACATGCTAAGCTAAAATATGATTGTTGTATTCTTTTCCAAGGTAACCAAGGTCACGGGGGGTTCTGTGTGCGCATGCGTTGTGAGAGTGAGTGACACAAAAGAAGTAAAGAGGTTATCGTTCCGAGCTCTTGTGTGAAGTTGAAATTCTTGCTGAATAACTAAAACACTTCAACACAACATTGGCGACAAGGATGGCTGATTTTAGCTTACCACCGCCGACACCTTTTCTCCCCGTTCCTGGTGAACCGCCTATTCCGTGGGCGAGTTGGATTGATGGTTTCACGGTGTATCTCGAGGCTATGGACTATACTGATATTTCGGATCGGAGGAAAATTGCCCTGCTTCGTCACTGTCTCGGGGCCGAGGGACAGAGAATATATCGCGCTCTTGGGGAAGCGGAGACTTACGAGGAAGCGGTCGCTCAGCTCGCTCTCCACTTCACAGGCCAGCAACGAGTAATACTACGCCGATACAAGCTACGCAAACGGCTTCAGCGATCGGGTGAGTCCGTGCAGGACTATGTAACTAATCTGCGAGACCTGGCGCGCTCGTGCAATTATGGGACACTTCAAGATGAGATCGTTCGTGATCAGCTTATTGAAGGGATACTGTGTGAAAAGACACGGGAAAAACTGTTGTTAGAATCTGACGAACTAACACTAAATCAAGCGGTTGTAATCGCGCTGCAAGTGGAGGCAGCTGTCGAATACTCTACACTGCTTGCTGATGCGCGCCCCCCCGTGGACATCCCTATGCAACAACTCCGACCTGCCAGTTACCAAGGCCACACTCCCTTACCCACAGGAAGAAGTGAGAGTAAGGATGCAGGTTTTCCAGTGCATTTTGCACAACTGCAGAGAAACCGGCGCAGTTCAAGTTTTTGTGGCAACTGCGGGTCTAGTTCGCACAATTTAAGAGCCCAAAATTGCCCTGCACTTGGGCAGACATGTAGGAATTGCTTAAAAAAAAATCACTTTGCTAAAGTATGCCGGTCGGCTCCTGCTACGCAAGCATCACAGAGGACACTCTCACCTGTCTGTAATGACTACACTGAAATTAGACATGTATCAGCTGGCCAGGCAGCTTTTAGGACATGTACTGTGCTGCTGGATGAGGTGAGTCTCCCACTCCTCCTGGATACGGGTGCAGCTGCATCGTTGCTCAATGCCAATACGTATCACAAGTTCTTCTCCCATCTGCCATTACAGCAGCCCTGCACATCTCTCTGTGGCTACAACAGTTCCAGGATTACTATGCTTGGCGTTCTCCGCGTCTCAGTACGCTATATGGCTCCAAACACCTGCCATCGTTCCCATTCTACATTTCTGAACGGGGAGCCAACCTCCTGGGGCTTGATCTTTTTACAAGCTTGGGGTTCACCCTGCGAGACGATAAGGGCACTGATATCCACCATGTCACCTCCACCTTGCAACAGAGATGGCCAGCGCTGTTTGACGGACTGGGCTGCCTTACAGCTTTCACCCACAAGCCTCTGGTGGACCCTGGGGTATCGCCAGTCATACAGCCCCTGCGCAGGATTCCTCTAGCTCTGCGGGAGGAAGTCACTGCTGAGCTTCAAATGATGCTGGACATGGGGGTGATTGAGCCAGTTAATGCGGCCCCCTGGATTTCTAACCTGGTCATTGCAAAAAAAAAAAATCTCCTGGAATACGAGTCTGTGTTATGGAAGCCCGTTTCCGCCACATTGAGAAAAAAAATAAAGATTCTTTAAGTCATAATAATGAGAAACTTTCTCATAATAATGACTTAACATCTCGTAATAATGAGAAACTTTCTCGTAATAATGACTTAACATCTCGTAATAATGATAAACTTTCTCGTAATAATGAGAAACTTTCTCGTAATAATGAGAAACTTTCTCATAATTATGACTTAACATCTCGTAATAATGAGAAACTTTCTCGTAATAATGACTTAACATCTCGTAATAATGAGAAACTTTCTCATAATAATGACTTAACATCTCGTAATAATGAGAAACTTTCTCATAATAATGACTTAACATCTCGTAATAATGAGAAACTTTCTCATAATAATGACTTAACATCTCGTAATAATGAGAAACTTTCTCGTAATAATGAGAAACTTTCTCATAATAATGACTTAACATCTCATAATAATGAGAAACTTTCTCGTAATAATGACTTAACATCTCATAATAATGAGAAACTTTCTCGTAATAATGACTTATTTTCTCGCACTTCTACGCATGCGCAAAGCAGCGGAGCAGAAGGGCGTGCCACACTAGCGACATCCGCTGGTCAAATCCGTGTAAATGCATCACAGCAAACTTGGCACGCTCTGCAGTGAATAACATTAAAGATAAATGATCAGTATATGAGACAGGCTTCCATACTAGATAGTCTTTTATTCATTTGTAATATTCATTTGTATTTTTGTGTATGAACAAGCAGCAACACAAGGGTGATCCATGGATTTCAAATAGACGGAGGAATGATAAGACAGCACACCTTTCCAAATCTGTTTAAGAACACTTCATCTGGAAATCTGTGTAAGGGTCCGTTCATACAGAACGCGCTTTTGCATTGCTTTTCTAGGCAAACGCGCACTAGACGGACGTTGCGCTCGCTCTTCTGCAGCGTCTTGCGCATGACACGGCGTTCTAAATTGAAAATAAGTTCAGCTTTTAAAAACACGTCTCGACCTTGCGTTTTCCCCCATTCCACTGCCCACTTATGTTTAAATGTCCCCAAAGTCATAAACATCTTAAAGGTGATTTCTGTATTGATATCTTCCAGATGAACCTGCACATCAAATATCCTAGAAGCATCTGCAAAATACGTGTTATATTAACACACATATGTGTTACACTTAAACTTGACGAATAAATGTAATATTCCAACTTTAATCTGATAGTTTTGTAAATTCATGTAACAATTTCCATCGGTGTGCACAAGCAGCAGGCGTCCTTCGTTACCATGGTAACCGTCCTGCTTCTGCATTCCACTTTCACACCTTATCGTGCGCATGGAAAAGTATGGAAGATATAGGCCTACTGATGATGTTATTTAATGATACTACAGATTGCACTTAGTAGATCAAACTGACCTTGAAAACAACTGTTTTGCAGAGCGTGCCAAGTTTGCTGTGATGCATTTACACGGCTTTGACCAGCGGATGTCGCTAGTGTGGCACGCCCTTCTGCTCCGCTGCTTTGCGCATGCGTAGAAGTGCGAGAAAATAAGTCATTATTACGAGAAAGTTTCTTATTATTATGAGATGTTAAGTCATTATTACGAGAAAGTTTCTCATTATTACGAGATGTTAAGTCATTATTACGAGAAAGTTTCTCATTATTACGAGATGTTAAGTCATTATTTCGAGAAAGTTTCTCATTATTACGAGATGTTAAGTCATTATTTCGAGAAAGTTTCTCATTATTACGAGATGTTAAGTCATTATTATGAGAAAGTTTCTCATTATTACGAGATGTTAAGTCATTATTACAAGAAAGTTTCTCATTATTACGAGAAAGTTTCTCATTATTACGAGATGTTAAGTCATTATTTCGAGAAAGTTTCTCATTATTACGAGATGTTAAGTCATTATTATGAGAAAGTTTCTCATTATTACGAGATGTTAAGTCATTATTACAAGAAAGTTTCTCATTATTACGAGAAAGTTTCTCATTATTACGAGATGTTAAGTCATTATTTCGAGAAAGTTTCTCATTATTACGAGATGTTAAGTCATTATTATGAGAAAGTTTCTCATTATTACGAGATGTTAAGTCATTATTACAAGAAAGTTTCTCATTATTACGAGAAAGTTTCTCATTATTACGAGATGTTAAGTCATTATTTCGAGAAAGTTTCTCATTATTACGAGATGTTAAGTCATTATTATGAGAAAGTTTCTCATTATTACGAGATGTTAAGTCATTATTACAAGAAAGTTTCTCATTATTACGAGAAAGTTTCTCATTATTACGAGATGTTAAGTCATTATTTCGAGAAAGTTTCTCATTATTACGAGATGTTAAGTCATTATTATGAGAAAGTTTCTCATTATTACGAGATGTTAACTCATTATTATGAGAAAGTTTCTCATTATTACGAGATGTTAAGTCATTATTATGAGAAAGTTTCTCATTATTACGAGATGTTTAAGTCATAATTACGAGAAAGTTTCTCATTATTATGAGATGTTAAGTCATTATTACGAGAAAGTTTCTCATTATTACGAGATGTTAAGTCATTATTATGAGAAAGTTTCTCATTATTACAAGATGTTAAGTCATTATTATGAGAAAGTTTCTCATTATTATGACTTAAAGAATCTTTTTTTTTTACTCAACGTGGCGGAAACGGGCTTCCATACTGTGTTGACCTGTGCTCTGTAAATAAGGCTGTTATCCCCGACAAGTACCCATTACCTACAGTACCAGTCAAAAGTTTGGAAACATTACTATTTTTTATGTTTTTGAAAGAAGTCTCTTATGCTCATCAAGCCTGCAGTTAAAAAAAACAAAACAAAAAAAAAAACAGTAATATTATGAAATATTATTACAATTTAAAATAATGGTTCTCTTTTTTAATATATTTTAAAATGTAATTTATTTTTGTGATGCAAAGCTGAATTTTCATCAGCAAGTACTCCAGTCTTTGGTGTCTTATGATCCTTCAGAAATCATTCTAATATGATGATTTGATACTCAGTTATTATCAATGATGGAAACAGTTGTGCTGTTTAATATATTTTTTTGGAATACTTTTTTCAGGATTCATTGATGAGTAAAACGTTAACAGCATTTATTCATAAAAACAGCATTTATTCAAAATAAAAACATTTCTAACAATATAAATCGTTACCATCACCTTTTATCAATTTAACGCATCCTTGTTGAATTAAAGTACTAATTTCTTAAAAAAAAAAAAGTTATTGTTCCCAAACTTTTGAACGGTAGTGTATATTGTTACAAAAGATTTCTATTCTAAATAAATACAGTTCTTTTTAACTTTTTATTCATCAAATAATCCTGAAAAAAGTATCTCAGGTTATAAAAAAAATATTAAGCAGCACAACTGTTTCCAACATTGATCATAAATCAGCATATTAGAATGATTTCTGAAGGATCATAAGACACCAAAGACTGGAGTACTTGCTGATGAAAATTCAGCTTTGCATCACAAAAATAAATTACATTTTAAAGTATATTAAAAAAGAGAACCATTATTTTAAATTGTAATAATATTTCATAATATTACTGTTTTTTTTTTTTTTTTTTTGTTTTTTTAACTGCAGGCTTGATGAGCATAAGAGACTTCTTTCAAAAACATTAAAAATAGTAATGTTTCCAAACTTTTGACTGGTACTGTACATCTGAGGAGCTGACCACTCACTTCTATGGTTCGACGGTCTTTACGAAGCTGGATTTGCGCCAGGGTTACTTGCAGGTGCCACTCCACCCTTCCAGCAGAGACCTCACAGCTTTTGTCACACACGCTGGGGTATTTCGTTATACTCTTACCACACCACCTGTCCTGGCCCACTTTGACCCTGACAGTCAGACTATCGTCACCTGTGATGCATCTACACAGGCCTTGGGAGCGGTGCTGTCACAAGAGCAGGATGGAGTGGAAAGACCAGTAGCATTCGCATCCAGAGCTCTGACCCCCACGGAACAGCGCTACTCTGTCGGTGAACGCGAGGCCCTCGCGTGTATCTGGGCAACTGAAAGATGGCACCTTTTCCTCTATGGTCGTCGTTTCATCCTCCGCACCGACCATCAGGCTCTGATCACGCTCTTGTCAGCCTCCGGCTCAGGTCATAAACCCTTACGTCTGCACAGATGGGGTGCGCCTACGACAGTATGATTACCAACTCAAATTCACACCAGGGAGGGACAACGTGGTTGCTGATCTTCTATCTCGATCCATTGATGCGCCCACACCAACAGCCTCGCCAGGCAGTGATGACATGGAGCCAGAACTCATCCAGATGCTCCATGCGCCTCTGAAAGTGTCTGTCTCCCTGGAGAAGCTGCAAAGGGAGTCCAAGTGTGACCCCACACTGACAACACTCCGCCCTTATATACGCTCGGGGTGGCCAGCACGGATGCCTGAGGAGTTAAAATCTTTTGCTAAAGTACGAAATGAACTGTCCTGCTGGGGTGATGTTTGTGTCTCCAGGGGCCTCTGTACAGTGGTGCCGGGCAGCTTGCGTGCACGTGTCCTATCAATGGTGCATGAGGGCCACTTGGGCATCGTTAAGCTCAAGCAAAGATGCCGGAACCTGGTCTGGTGGCCAGGCATTGACCACGACATTGAAGGGCTGGTCAGGGACTGTGAACCTTGTCTCCTCAGTGGGAAGACTGGACTACCAGCTCCAACCCCTGTTCAACCTGTTACATGGCCATCTCGCCCATGGGATCACCTTCAACTGGACATTTGTGGGGAAATTCATGACCATAGAGTTTCTCATCATCAACGCTTTCTGGTGGTCGTGTACGATCTCCATTCTAAATGGCCTGAGGTAATACCAGCCAGAATGGTCACATCACAGACCATCACACAGATACTGGACAGCCTGTTTGCTCGCTGGGGAATGCCCCGTGCCATTACTACTGACAATGGGCCGCAGTTCACCTCTGCAGACTTCTCCACTTTCCTTTGCAATAAGGGAATTAAGTATATCCGGGCTGCACTCTACCACCCCCAAGCGAACGGCGGGGTCGAAAGATTCAATCAGAGCCTTAAGAACGGCATTCGTGCACATCTTGTCCAGGGGTACACATTCCAAACAGCACTCAACCTAACTTTGATGCATTACAGAGCTAGCCAGCACACCACCACCCAGGCCTCTCTTGCTTTGCTAATGCTCGGCCGGGAGATGGAGTTGCCATTGGACAGACTCAGAGCACGAGACTTGTCAGCAGCAGCGAATGGCACCTGGGTAGCAGCCAAAGCAGCAGTAACTTCAAACCAGAGGCGAATGAAGGACAGCTTCGACAAGAGGCACAAGGTCAAGGAGAATAAAATAAAGGTGATGGACAGGGTTCGGGTCCGCAGACCCCACCGTAGCAGCAAAATGGCATCGTTTTGGTCTAAACCCCTCCAGGTGGATCGTCAGTTACAGTCTGCCACATTCTTGTTGAGCGATGGCTCTCGCTGGCATGCTAGCAGACTGCGGAAAGTGCCGGCCCCTTTCAACTTAACCAGGTGCCTACGGGCGAGGGAGCCTAGTGGGAGAGCGCCACAGCACATGCCCCTTCCGGCCCCTCCACTGGAGCCAGTACAGCCACGGCCAGGCCCGGAGTTTCAAGGTTCCCCTCTCAGGGAGGCCCCGCAACCATCTCTGCCAGCATTGGGGCCTCAACACTTTCAGCCACTGCTTGACGTTTATCAGGGTGGCCAAGATGTGCCACAGTCGACGGCACTGGAGAGTCGACCGGTTCGAGCAAGGGCTCGTCCTGCATACCTGAAGGACTTTATCACAGACTATCACGTATAGGTGTTTAGCCATTTCTCCTCAACTATAGTTTAAGTTGAGACACAATTTTTGTAGTTCTTTATGGGGAGGGGGAAATGTTGTATTCTTTTCCAAGGTAACCAAGGTTACGGGGGGTTCTGTGTGCGCATGCGTTGTGAGAGTGAGTGACACAAAAGAAGTAAAGAGGTTATCGTTCCGAGCTCTTGTGTGAAGTTGAAATTCTTGCTGAATAACTAAAACAACAATGATACTTAAATTAACATAAAGATACACTTTAATAAAAAATAAAAAATTAAAACCTGGATGCAAATAAACTATTTTTGCTAATCATTTTCTGTACTGAATGAGCATCGGAAACTTAATTTCATTCACAAAGGCAAAATTGTATCTTTTTTTTCCCCAAGAATGCATTTAGATAGATGATCAGAATTGACAAGATATTTTACTTAAATTCAGAGTATTCACTTGCCTCTCAATGGTCAGCATGAGGAAATCTGAGGCCTTGACGAGAGCAGTGTTCAGTCGTATCGAATAATGAACACAGCCGGTGGCGAGTCTGAGTGCATTAGCAGCAGCTGCAGGGGCCAAACCAACACCTGCAGAGAGTAAAACTCCTCATTTAGATCAATATTCACATCATTAACCTTTACTGGCCCCACACTAATGGATCAATAAAGCTACAGAGGAAGAGCACAGTAGAGAAAAAAACAGCTGTATAGGGAAACGAGTGTGTTATAATGTTAACGTCACGCAATCAGATGCATGCTGGGAGCATTTTGCCCTTTTCTTTAGGACTTCTGCACAAAACCTTGACAATCTTTGACCTCTGAGAAATGTGGTAAAAAGTCTCAAGAGATTCAAGATCAACTCCTTATTGTGTTTTTGGAGACTTGACGGGGTCGCAGCACTGACACGTTTCTTTTTATGATTATTTGATTGCTTTATTTACTGCAATACTGTGGAACATTAATCAGCAGTCATTTTAAATAATTCAAATGGTCTGGACTGGAGGCACAACAACAAAATACTTCTTTCATGTTTTTAATGTAGCTGCGAAATGTACCAAAGAGCAGGTTTAGTAGCAATTTTAGGTCATCAGACCTAGAGAAAACATTAAATATGAAATATAACCAAATACACATGCTTTCCAGGGGCCCGTTCTTCGTGCGTCGCTAACTCAGTTAGCTTGATTTGATTGTTGGCGATTTGGCATGATCTTGGATTGTTTGGTTCTTTGACGCTCATCCTGGACTTGCTGTCATAGCAACAGGTGCGCAATCTTAAACCTGCTCTTAAAACTGCGGCTTCATAAGCTGAGCTGATACGGGAAGTCCAGCGCAGCGCGATAGTGCACTTTCTGAGATATATATATTTTCTCGTGACTCGTGAGATTGTCGTTTACATTATTAATTTATTGGAAACGCACATTTATTTTCGACTTGTCGGAGTCAGGCTTTAACTACAGCACAAACTGTTTGCATTGCCCTAAGATTATTTGCGAGTGGCTCTTTCCTTTACACTATTGGAGATGCGGACAACTTGATGGAAAGTGCTGTTTGTCGTGTCATTCGGAGTTTACCTGGCGCTTTTAGGTTTAAAAAACAGTTTTAGTTTTTTTGGCATTTTCAAGCCACTTAAGACCCAATGTTGTAAAGCAGGTTTTTTTAAAGCAGTTTTTTTTTTTTAGGCTATCATAATTTTTTTATGAAGATCATGCAATCATGACCATGCCGATTACAGTATAGGCTATGTCACTCAGGCTTTACTAACGTGATTGGTACCATGGACTATAGGCTAGAGACCATAGACTGCCATCAAGGCCTCAATGAAGGGGATTATGTGAACAGAAAGGGGGTTCACAATGTAAATGTGCAGCCCAGTTACTATGGTGATTCTTAATATTCCAGATTAGTAATACTGTATCAAATAAAAAAAGGCAATTGACTAAAATCTTCCATATCACAAATGTGAAAGCAAAATGGCCAGGATCTGTGCATGACTTAAGAATTTTCAGAGATTCACATTTATGCACATTATTTGAAAGTGGTAAGGAAAGTTCCACAATTAAATATTGTGCTCACTGTATTGCATACACTTATGCTGACCCTAACAGAACTGCATTTTTTCATAGGTGATTATGACATGTTCCTGCCTGCAGACAGGTGATTTATGACCCCATTCCCTGACCCAAACCAGTTACAATGCAGCTCTAGCCAGGACAAGGGCACACAATGAAATTAACTTTGGCTAACTAAAAGGAAGATTTCAGTGTCTGAAAAGTCTGAGGGTTGCACACCTAACAGGGCCTGTGACATTGTTGCATGTGCCATATTACACAACATTGCCAAAAAAAAAAAAAAACACTTTTCATTAAATGTTTAATAAAAGAGAAATATGCTTAGTTCCTTGAGTTTTATTTCAATTGTTCTTTGTAAAGAAAAGCCAGTGGTCAAGTGCCTGCAACAAGAGATATTAGACACATGCCTCATGCAACAAATAAAAAGGAAAAGTTGTCTATACACTGCCCACCTGTAGGCCTATGTCTCCTCTGTCTGTGCAGACTCTTTTGTAGGCCTTTCTGTAGATGTGGAATCCTGCAACTTATATTGCAGCCATAAAACATACAAGTATAAATTAAGTAAAGTTATTTATGCACTTGCAGGTAGGCTAGTTCCTCCATATGACAGTTATCTGAGAGGGTTTATTCACTGTCCAGTGCAATGGAAACAAATGGTCATTACAAAGTCTTATACTTTCTTTCCTTTGGAAAGTTAGAAAATGTCCACTTACTGCACATATTTCAGCCACCACTTTCTTGGGAACAGATACAAATGTTGGTGTATTATGTAAAAGTGCACAAAAGAGGAAAACACAATGTCATTACAATGAACTACACTCTGGAAAAATGTTTAAAAAGTTTATCAGTTTTCACTTTCACAAGTCAAAGCAATTAATCATTACTCAAGATTTAACAGTTGAAATGACTATATACGGCCTTAATTTAATGCAGCAAAAATTATTTTACAGTGTATAGGCTACTAAGATCTTTTCTTCTTTTTTTCTCAGCCTTTTTCTTGGTTGCTTTTATAAACAGACAACCATTTATATAACAGTGCCTTTTATAAAAGAGACTATAATATAACTAAAAAATACCATTATGTAGAATATTTTTGTACTTCACTTTTATTTGTTCCCATGTTCTAGTGTGGTGACTCTGACATTACAATGAACAAAGTAATTATGCAATTATTAAATACAAATATATAGGCTAATAAGTGATAAAAACATCTAACATGACCACTTCTAACGGATTTAAATTGTCTGCTACTTTTTGCCAGCCCTCTCTCCTGGCTTTTGCAGACTTTGAGGTGTTCCCTGGCGTTTTGATAAAACATTAAAATTCGGAATAAACTTCGACTATTAGTTCTTGCTCTGCTGAGGAGAAAAACTGAGCCCGCTCTTCGGCCACGCTGAGCAGCCAATAGCAGTGTTGCTGATCAATGTTTCTACTATCGATACATATCCCCTTTTAAACCAGTGCATGAACGCGCAATTATCTCAGATAACTCAATCCAGCTATACTAGTCATATCCGGCAGGTGTGTTCGAAGAACCTAATTAGCCAGATCATGATTAGCACGATGATATCCTCTTGGATGTGTAATTTGATCTCGGATGTTTTAAGCAACGTACGAAGAACGGGCCCCAGGTTTCTATCTCTGGATCACCATCGGAGTGACTACAGTACAGATTGCGCAGCTCCTGTTTGGATCCAGCCATTGCAATCTGTTCTTTCAACGCTGACAATTGCAAAGTTTTCAGATGATGGCAACTCTGGATCAACATGCAAAACTTTCAATTATTATCCTAATACTGTAATATTATATTGTAATCATTTTGAGCACAATTTGTAATTTCTGCCCTAGTTGCAACATGTTCATTATGTCTGCTAAGTGCATAAATGACGTTAACAAGCCACATAACATGTAGGCCTACTATATTATAGCCGGTCATATTATATTATAGTATGGTTTTGAGGTGGTCCACAATTCGTTTGGACTTTTGTCCTCCTGTCAAATTGCTCACTACTCTTCCTTGACCAGCCACAGCACTTTACATTCTGCATGGTGGTCTCACAATTTTTTTGAAATAATTCTGTGGATATTGTGACCATTCACATCCTGCACATGAGCAATTTCCAAAACCAACTGACCAGATTTAGCCATTTTAACAATATCCTCCTTGGTTGCAGAAGACAGCTCTGTCCATGTGACCATTTTCACTACAATCCACAAAATAACATATCTAATACTTGCAACATAGTGACTTATTGAATTACAGGCTGGGAATAATGAGTGCAAGTTTAGTGACTTATTGAATTATAGGCTGGGAATAATGAGTGCAAGCTTGGTATGAACACTTGGACAAAGATGACGTCCACACTATTTAGTATGTTTCATTGCACCATGACAAATGATACAATTGAAACATTGAACGCATACATTTGTTTTACACTCCAGGCACAACTTCACAACATGCATACAGAATATTTAATAAATATTTAATAAAAAGTTTGAATAAAGTGCATAGAAGCCACCTTTCCAATGTCAGACATTACTTTTGGTCACTATATACACACAAAAGTGTGTATAAACACACTCATAGTCAAACTCTCTTCATCACCTGAGAGGAAGGTCAATAAATCAGTTTTATCAAACCCTGTGGGTATTAATGTAGTTATTCTGGTTATGAGAATACATCATCTGAGAAAATAAACTTTGTTTCCTCTCTAAGGTTCTCCTGGGAAACACAACGTTTTAATGGCCTGTTATATTGTTAATGATATAGTGGTTTCATCAGACAGAGAGTGAATTCATTCCTTTCAGAAATTAAGAACAGACAAACACAGCATAAACTGCAGCTGCTGACAGACGAGTCGAGCCATTATAATGCAGCTGTTATAAATCTCACCCATAATTTTGTGTAACACTTGGCTGTGGAGGATGAAGTTTATTAAAACCGTTTTATAGCTTCATTTTCTTTTCTGCACCTGAGTGAGCCACATCTGATAAGATCATCTTTATTATGTCTTGTTTGCTCTTTTGCAGATAGTTTGTTTAGTAATGGACAGTGGTTGAGATAAATATTTCAAAAATATTGTTTCTTTTTTTCTGCCATCCAAAAGATTCCTGCAACACAGTGTTGGATAAGCAGAAACTCTAAAAAAGACTTAAGTGAGAAACTTAATTTAAATATACACATGATTAATTTAAAAGCACAGTCCAATTTTCTTGCTAAAGGGGTCAAATGATGCCATTTCAAAAGTTATTATTTTTTATTATTGGGTGTATTATTTTATTTACATTTCACATTTTTTTTCTATAGCACATTTCACGATACACATTGTTTCAAAGCAGCTTTACATAAAATGCATTGTTTCTACAGTACATGTTATAGAATAGGTAAACATGGATTAGTGTAAAAAAAAAAAAAACATGATTTTTTCACAATCTATTGCAGTTCCTCTATTCCAAGTCTGTCTGAATTGCTGATGTCTACAAAGCCCCTCTTCCCGAAAAGCTTCAAGTACTCTAATTGGCCAGCTGACACAGTGCATTGTGATTGGCCAAACATATTAAACGTGTGTCGGAAATGTAACACCCTTTTATCATAATCGCAAGCTTCTAATATTCGAGCTATGCTAATTTTGTACATTGTGACGTGGATGTTTGTGGAAGTAATATCAATCGAGGAGTTTTAGGCAGGTCTGGATCAGTGTTCTCTGTTAGATAGAATAAATAACTTTGTGGAAGACTATGAGCTTTGTATCTTTGCAGATCATTCCTGCACAAACATGTAGATACATTACAAACTAAAGGGAAAGGAAAACATTAAAAAGCACCATATGATCCCTTTAAGATACTTTCAAAAAAGTAAACACTATTATGTTTGAGTTTTCTGGAAGGTTGCCAGAGTATTGCTAGGATGTTGCCAAGGCATTGCTTTAGTGTTTGTGGGTTCGATTCCCAGGGAATACATGATCTGATAAAATGTGTACCTTGAATGCAACGCAAGCTGGTTTGGATAAAAACGTCTATCAAATGTAAATGTCTTTTATGAAAATACAAATATAATTTGCAAATTGTTCAAATGATAAAATTACTTTGATAAATAAGTGCTATTTAACTGTTTACATCTTTAATTATCTTTTTTTGGACAATACAATCGTAGTGTGTTTTTTTTTTGTTTGTTTTTTTTTCAGAAAAGACCCGTGTTCATGAACAGTCTGTGATTAAAAATGAAGTAGCCAGTTAAATGGATAATTCATCTAAAAATTAAACCTGTGTCAACATTTGCTCATCCTTACAAGTAATATTCAGTAATATTATCTATTTAACTGCACTGACATTACGGTATGAGTAAATTTGAACTAAATTGAACTGTTAATAACACTAACATCACAACGTAGACACTGTTATTGAACTGAATCAAACTAATTTAAGCGGAATTTGACAACATTTACACTGTTATTTTCCTGTTTATTACTGTGTTACAGAAGCAGACTCAAGAGAAAGATATTGAAGTTAATAGGAAGTTTGTGACAACAGAGCAGATGAACTGAAAGCAGTTAAGTGGTAAGTGCAATGATACTTTGGAGAACGGAATGCTGGCAGTGAATAGTATGTTTCCTCTTACAAGCGTGATGACTGGTAGATGATACGGTGGATAGCAGGAAATCTGAACAGCAGTGGACTTGGAGACATGGAGAAAGGACGAGGCACTGGAGGAACAATATGGAGGAGAATGGAGACGAGAAGCTGAAGATGACACTGTTGTGGAGACTAGTGATGTTACATTTGACACTGAAGCTTTAAAACGCATATCGAGTATGCAGCACAATTTCTCATGAAGCTCCGTTCCGGAGCGTGTATTGTTTTCAGAGAAACATGTAATCAACGAAAAACGAAGCCTCACTTTCTTTCCAGTCACGTGAATGCTTCACTTTGTGTGTCGGAATGTTTGAACCCAGACCACTACTCTACAGGTTTTTGGAAGTTTAAGTCCATTTACTAACATTTTTTTTTTTAAATATATATAATTAAGCCTACAGCCTATGTTACATGATCATATATTCTGACGCATAAACAGCATAGAAAGAATAAAATAATTAGACCAACATTTACTTGCATCAAGCATTTTGGTATTTTTATTTCTGTAATATAATTGTTACATTTATTTTATTGCCACACTTTAATATGTGAATTATATTATCAGAAAACTGAACATTTAGCATTGCCAGGCTTTTATTTGTGCTTAATGGATAAAACAACAGCGCTGCCCTCAGCTGCTCATAAACATGGCTACTATAAATTTGACCTGCCACAAGATGGCGCTGTTTTCGACACTCTTGATGCTTCGAATCTTTTCCCGAAACATTCAGGGGAAAGCCTCAGTGCTTCATGAGGCTTCATTTGCCCATCCCTAGTGGAGACTGGAGAAGGGTCACTGTAGATATCAGGTAGTTAGTAGTAAAGGCAAGGTAAGTAGACCTCTTTATACAAATGAGACCAGACAATGAGCTGTGGTGAAGTGCATGTATAAATAGTGGCAGTGATGAGGGTGATGATGAGGCGCAGGTGTGTTTGATTAGAATTCAGGTGAGGGAGTGCGCTGTGATTGGCTGCTGTGAGAGCCTGGCAGATCTTTAACACTGTGGAGCTGTTTTGAAAAAATCAGTATTGTACAGGTCCTTCTCAATAAATTAGCATATTGTGATAAAGTTCATTATTTTCCATAATGTAATGATAAAAATTTAACTTTCATATATTTTAGATTCATTGCACACCAACTGAAATATTTCAGGTCTTTTATTGTTTTAATACTGATGATTTTGGCATACAGCTCATGAAAACCCAAAATTCCTATCTCAATAAATTAGCATATTTCATCCGACCAATAAAAGAAAAGTGTTTTTAATACAAAAAAAGTCAACCTTCAAATAATTATGTTCAGTTATGCACTCAATACTTGGTCGGGAATCCTTTTGCAGAAATGACTGCTTCAATGCGGCGTGGCATGGAGGCAATCAGCCTGTGGCACTGCTGAGGTGTTATGGAGGCCCAGGATGCTTCGATAGCGGCCTTAAGCTCATCCAGAGTGTTGGGTCTTGCGTCTCTCAACTTTCTCTTCACAATATCCCACAGATTCTCTATGGGGTTCAGGTCAGGAGAGTTGGCAGGCCAATTGAGTACAGTAATACCATGGTCAGTAAATCATTTACCAGTGGTTTTGGCACTGTGAGCAGGTGCCAGGTCGTGCTGAAAAATAAAATCTTCATCTCCATAAAGCTTTTCAGCAGATGGAAGCATGAAGTGCTCCAAAATCTCCTGATAGCTAGCTGCATTGACCCTGCCCTTGATAAAACACAGTGGACCAACACCAGCAGCTGACATGGCACCCCAGACCATCACTGACTGTGGGTACTTGACACTGGACTTCAGGCATTTTGGCATTTCCTTCTCCCCAGTCTTCCTCCAGACTCTGGCACCTTGATTTCCGAATGACATGCAAAATTTGTCCAAAAGTCCAGTGCTGCTTCTCTGTAGCCCAGGTCAGGCGCTTCTGCCGCTGTTTCTGGTTCAAAAGTGGCTTGACCTGGGGAATGCGGCACCTGTAGCCCATTTCCTGCACACGCCTGTGCACGGTGGCTCTGGATGTTTCTACTCCAGACTCAGTCCACTGCTTCCGCAGGTCCCCCAAGGTCTGGAATCGGTCCTTCTCCACAATCTTCCTCAGGGTCCGGTCACCTCTTCTCGTTGTGCAGCGTTTTTTGCCACACTTTTTCCTTCCCACAGACTTCCCACTGAGGTGCCTTGATACAGCACTCTGGGAACAGCCTATTCGTTCAGAAATTTATTTCTGTGTCTTACCCTCTTGCTTGAGGGTGTCAATGATGGCCTTCTGGTCAGCAGTCTTACCCATGATTGCGGTTTTGAGATATGAACCAGGCTGGGAGTTTTTAAAAGCCTCAGGAATCTTTTGCAGGTGTTTAGAGTTAATTAGTTGATTCAGATGATTAGGTTAATAGCTCGTTTAGAGAACCTTTTCATGATATGCTAATTTATTGAGATAGGAATTTTGGGTTTTCATGAGCTGTATGCCAAAATCATCAGTATTAAAACAATAAAAGACCTGAAATATTTCAGTTGGTGTGCAATGAATCTAAAATATATGAAAGTTTAATTTTTATCATTACATTATGGAAAATAATGAACTTTATCACAATATGCTAATTTATTGAGAAGGACCTGTATAAGGCCCCGTTTACATGAAGGGAAAGGAAATATTTGTTTCTCTAAATACCTGGCTATGTGTAAATGTGGCCTAAAGTGTTACATAAATAACTGTGACTTGACATCATCCCAAACTCATTTGGCCCAATTTTTCATAACACATAACAGAAGAAACTTTGAAGTAACTCTGTTCCATAATTTCTATGTATGTATTTAGAAGACACTTTCATTCAAAGCGACTTACAGAAGATGAAAATGGCAGAAGATAGTGAGCAGCAAAAATTACAGATATTATAATCACTAGAAAAAGGTATTATAGAGACAGTCCATATGAAAATGTTACCATTCAAATTTGTTATACACACCAGGAAAGACTAGAAAAGTCCAGGGACACTTTTTAGACCCAGTCCGCCCCTGCAACCAGGTGTCAATGAGCGAAATTGATAGTGCATGAGCCCCCAAAACTGCTTTGTGTTTAATGAAGTGAAAGTAAGCAAATAAAATAAATGTAAATGTTGCACCATAAGCAAGTGGAGTGTGTTTTTTTTTTTTTTTTTGTCAGGCAACTCAAACGTCACAGTATGTTGTGACTCAAGACATTTGATGATTTTTCCGATGCTTGTTTGGAAGTGGAAGTTGTCCGCTGTTTCCCATGACAAATTACAGAACACATTAGCATCAAAAGACCCTTCCTCTACCTCTCCGCTCGGCGCTGGCACCAGGGAAGGGTGTCAAAAACACAAAACACCTGTTGTGCAAAGCAGTGAAGCGTGCACTTTAATTTTATCAGGCTGCGAACAATCGCTCATTAGAGTCAAGAGGGGAGAAAGAGGAGGAGGAAAAGGAGATGAAATCATTGAAGCGAGCTGCACGACGGCAGATAGAGCCGTACAAAACACCCTCTGAGAACACAGCCGAAAGAAACCGGTTCAACGACTGTGTCGACACTAATGTAGAAGAAGTTGTGCGTGATTCCAAGAGCAGACGTGGAAGATCTGACATGTGCCCTTTTGAAAGACATCAGAAGTTCTGGAACTCAAGAGTTGTGATTGTGAAGAGGTTTTACATCAAGTCCTGTTTGACCCCAAGCCTGTCACCGACTATGTTTACAGGCATTGATTGTCATCTCTCTGAATGTTCAGGGTTCAATACAGCTCAACCAGCAGCATTTGTGGCATTATTATCACAGAAAACAATTCTGACTGCAGCTACAGAGACCTGCAGTAAAAACCTACAAACTATTTGCTGTGATACTTGCCATTAAGCCTCAAATGCTATCGATTGAACTTGACTCTTGTTGAACCCAGAACATTTATTTAAATCAATGTGATTGCAGATTCTGGAAGTACTGTTGATATGTACCCTGCGGCTCCTGGAAAATATCAGTTTACACTGCGTGTGTTTTGAAAAAAAATACAAACAACATTACGATATCAGAGAAGCAACTCAGAGAAGACCAGAGTGTGTAATTGCCGTGTTGAACATAACATTTTTTCATGAAGGTTTTCTTCTTATGTTGCTAAACTCTAACAAAAAGCTGAGAATTAGCTTCCTTAAATCTTATGTAAACATATAAGCCTCTACTCATAACTCAACAACTATTCTGGGCAAAGTGACGTCACTTTGCCCAGGCCCCTCCCACGACTGTTGACGGAAACTTACGTTTTAGCATAGACCCGCCCTGAGTGAATTATACACAGTCCGCCATTAGGCTTGTTCGACTTCATGCAGCTCTGCGCAGATCGATCGGCGGCTGACTTGAAGCAGTGCATGCCGGTTAGAAATTTTGTCCGACTTGATACAGCGCTGACGCCACGTGACTGTGACGTATGCCATCAAAGTACTGCGAGAGCGATTCGAGAGTAGCCGGAGAACTCAGTCAGCGCAGCTTCTCAAGAGCGGCTGCACTGGGCTGCAGGAGCTCTGATGACGACACAGCTGTTCCACGATTGGCCGGATTCACCGCATGACAACGATCACTTGTGTTTCGTGTTTATTCAAACACCTTTAGTTCCTCTAAAGCTCACAAATCAGTTTTTTATAACAGTAAACAATCTTTTCATGTAATTGCGATGTTATATTGTGTCATGTTTATCAAATTAAAACTGATTAAAAAACGTAGACTCCACTTCATTGATAGTAGCTTATGTTGAATAACTTTATTCTTGTTCAAACAGATGCTGTATGAAGCAGTACATAAAGTATTGAATGAAAATGTCTCTGAAACATCTGTGTATTATTTGGCAAATATTGCATTTATTTCACTTCAGCTGTGGTAAAGTATGCAAACATTGTCTCTGTTTGCAGCTCCTCCCCGCCTGTACGCGGCTACTCTCACCGATCGGTTACATCCAGCTGCAACCGATGTCGAACACACTTATTGTTTCGACACCGGAGCAGCTGTAAACAAGAATGTCTCCTAAGCGATTGAGGTGTTTTGTTGTTGGATGTAAGAATGAACATAGCAGTCGTCATTTACTCCCGACATCAGAGCCGCTGCAGACACAGTGGGTTACTTTTGTTTTTGAAGGGAATGGTTTTACAGATGCTAGAAACATGGCTTTCAAATGTAAGATTGGTTTCAGAGAGCACACCCAGGTTCCTAACTGATGACAGAGACTTGACCGAGCAGCCATCAAGTGTTAGACAGTATTCTAGGTCACTACGTGCAGAGGATTTTTGTCCAGTAATTATAAACTCTGTTTATTTTCCTTCGGAATTAAGTAGCAGGGAATTACTTGTCATCCAATTTTTTTTTTATATCAGCTATGCAGTCTGTTAATTTTGTGAATTGGTAAGTTCCGTCTGGGCGCAAAGAAATATAGAGTTGAGTATCATCAGCATAACAGTGAAAACTAATGCCATGCTTCCTAATGATATCTCCTAAGGCAAGGCAAGACAAGTTTATTTATATAGCACATTTCATACACTATGGCAATTCAAAGTGCTTTACAGAAAGGAATTAAAATAATCACAAATTAAAAGCAAGGAAAATTAAAACAGTTATAAAATAAATTAAAAGATGATACAGTTATAAAATGAATTAGAAGAGTAAAAAGATGATACAAAGATTAACTTCTCATCTAGCAAAACACCGGTGTATCATATTTTTCACAACTTCCAGTTTTACTCTGAGATTTTCCCATGGTGATTAAATTGTGTCTGTGGTGTTATTTCGGTGCCTAAGAAATCTATTGGACGTCTCGATTTTTCCCTAAAATGGACAGGAGGAGCTCTAGGACTGACTCACGGGGTAACCTCGGGTTCACTGCCCCATCAGTCCGTACCCCAAAAACCCATTTGTTCGTAAGCTCTAGGAATGGAATAAATCCAGTCCGCACCCCACAGAACCTCAAGTTTAATTACACATCAAACTCACTACTCCACCACAGACGCAGGTTATCAGCATGGTTTCATCTCTCAAGTTCCCCAATTAAGTAATTTATGTTTGTCTCTTACCCAATTCTCAGTGCCATTTGAGTTCAGTTTAGAATCAAAAGGAGGAATACAGTGCAATCAGTCGGACATACAGTGCAATCAGTCGGACATACAGTGGATACAGTTGTAAAAATAATTAAAAGAGTAATAAGATTATACATAAATAAACTTCTCATAAATAAACTTCTCATCTGGCAAAACACCAGTGTATCATATTTTGCACAGCTGCTTGTTTTACTGTGAGATTTTCCCATGTGGATTGTACTGTGTC
Source organism: Vimba vimba (assembly GCA_022828995.1). Taxonomy (NCBI): domain Eukaryota; kingdom Metazoa; phylum Chordata; class Actinopteri; order Cypriniformes; family Leuciscidae; genus Vimba; species Vimba vimba. The sequence goes on along the minus strand of CM040818.1, from coordinate 13,609,325 downwards.
TGTGGTGTTCTTTCGACGCGCCCAAAAAATCTATTAGACGTCTCCAATAGACCCGATTTTTCCCTGAAACCGGACAGGAGGAGCTCTAGTACTGACTTACAGGGCAACATCAGGTTCACTGCCTCATCAGTCCGCACCCCAAAAACCCATTTGTTCAGAAGCTCTAGGAATGGAATCGATCCAGTCCGCACCCCACAGAACCTCGAGTTTAATAATGTCAAACTCACTACTCCAACACAGACCCAGGCCATCAGCATGGTTTCATCTCTCTTACCCAATTCTCAGTGCCATCTGAGTTCAGTTTAGAATAAAAAGGAGGATGCAAAATAAAGTAGAGTGTAATCAGTCGGACGTACAGTGGCACAGTACTCATTCAGTAAATGCACAACTAAACAGATGTGTTTTGAGTCTGGATTTTAATGTGACTACTGTAGGAGCACATCTGATCTCTTCTGGAAGGTGGTTCCAGCTGCGGCTGGCATAGTAGCTAAAAGCGGACTCACCATGCTTTGAGTGAACCCTTGGTATTTCTAGCTGATGTGATCCTAATGATCTGAGTAATCTGTTAGGTTTATATTTAGTGAGCATATCTGCAATGTATTGAGGTCCACGCCGTCGCCATTGAGTGATTTATATACCAGTAATAATACTTTAAAATCAATCCTATGTAACTGGGAGCCAATGTAAAGACCCGAGGACTGGTGTGATATGTTCATATTTTTTGGTTCTGCTCAGACTCTTGACATCAGCGTTCTATATGAGCTGCAACTGTCTTATGGTCTTTTTGTGAAGGCCAGTGAGGATTCCATTACAATAATCCACCCTGCTGGTGATGAAAACATGAACAAGTTTTTCTAAGTCTTGTCTGGAAAGAAAGCATCTAATTCTTACAATATTTTTAGATAGATTCCTGACTTGATTTTTAGTTGTTTGACCCCTAGCATCAAGATATGCGTTCACCTTGAGAACTTTATATTTGTTTCCAAACGCAATGACTTCGGTTTTGTCTTTGTTTAACTGGAGAAAGTTTTGCCACATCCAACTGTTGACTTCATCGATGCATTGGCACATGGAGTCAATGGGGCTATAATCGTTAGGCGATAGGGTGTCATCTGCATAGCTGTGGTAAGCAATTTGGTTATTTTTCATTATTTGGCTCATTGGGAGCATGTACAGGTTGAACAGGAGTGGCGCAATAATTGAGCCTTGAGGGACTACGCATGTCATGGATGTCCATTCAGACTTATGGTCACCTATACTCACATAATAACCTCTCCCTCCTAAGTATGACCTGAACAATTTTAGGACTATCCCAGAAAGCCCGACCCAGTTTACCAGCCTGTCAAGAAGTATGTTATGATCGACAGTGTCACATGCAGCACTGAGGTCGAGTAGTACCAGAATTGATGTTTTGCCTGTATCACTATGTAACCGAATATCGGTCATTATCTTTATGAGCGCTGTCTCTGTGCTGTCATGTGGTCGGAAACCAGATTGAAAATTGTCAAAGTATCCATTTGAGGTTAGAAAGTTGTTCAGCTGATTGAAGACAACTTTTTCAATGATCTTGCCTATGAAAGGAAGATTTGAGATTGGTCTGTATTTACTCAATATGTTACTATCCAGATTGCTCTTTTTTAGGAGGGGTTTGACAACTGCAGTTTTAAGGGACTTTGGAAAAGTCCCAGAGAGTAGTGAGGAGTTTACAACTTCTAGGAGATCTGCTTCTAAGCAGTTTAACACACTTTTGAAAAAGGAGGTTGGGAGTGTGTCAAGAGTGCAGGTTGATGTTTTAAGGTGCTGTACTGTTTCTTCCAAAATTGTATCATTAATTTCTTCGAAATCAGACATAGTAACTTTCTGAGGATGTGGTCTGATCTGTCTTACGCTTGGTGTTAAAGATATGGCCTTCATAAATAGCACATTAGTAGGGCTGGGCGATATGGCCCAAAAAATTTATCACGATAATTGTTTTATAACAGTCGATATCGATAATTATCACGATAAATGTCAAATCTTTATTTCTTTCAAGTTTAAAGGCAGATTTTTGCTCCTAAGTGAAAGCTGTAGAAACCAGAGCGTTAATTGTGGTTCTCTTACGAGAGGTTCTCTCGTACTGCGTAATATCTTACGCTACGGGGAAAATCTCTTTTCCACGAGATACTGAAGCCAAAAAATTATCCTTAATTTTGTATTAATGTAAAACGCGTTGCAGCAGCACGCAGACATAGGCAAGACGGCTCGCGTGCCTATTGGCTGCTCTGTGGCAACTGCACCAGCCTATCGAGAGAGGCCTCATGACGTCAGATCCAATGAGGGCGCTTCAGCGTCACGTCCCGCCAAAACGGGCGTGGCCAGGGCCTATAAATACGGCTCGACGGGGCTGGATAAACTGATTTTTCATCTCTTCAGTGAAGCTCACGCATCGCTGGATCCCGAGAGGAAGAAGCCGCGCCGTCGAGAAAGCTTTCTGCGGGACAAGCCATTGCATCTGAAGCCGCTGGTCGACAACTCGCCGCCTTCAGTCGCCGTTCCTGCTACGCTATCCGGCCGTCCGGTTCCCCGCCGCGACTCACACTTTGATCTAAGAGAGCTAGCGTCTTTTTCAAGATGCCTCATTACTTCTGCAGCTCGTGCCGAGCCCCACTCAGCGACGGGGACCACCATGTCATCTGCGTTTCCTGCCTGGGTGAAGATCATGCAGCTCTCGCGCACGCTGACGGCAGCTGCCAAACACTACACACTGCATGTCTCACAGTTTCTGTAAAAATTAAACCAGCACATGCCAGCGATGTCTTAAGTGCAGAGATTGTGCCCGCTCTCCCGCGCCCACATGCACTAACAGACATTACAAGCCTTTCCCCGCTCTCCCTCTCTCAACAAGCCGTAGCAGAGTCGAGCGCAGGCAGGCTGCCCGCTGTGATCAGCGCGCCCCCCGCCTTGAATGCCGTAAGCACGGCATCAATGTTACAGCCTATCAAAGCTCTCCGGTCACTGCTGTGTCACGGCCAGAGCCCAGATATCATTCAACCCCTAGCTATTCATGCGAACACGTGGGCAAAGCTTCCCGGGGTGTCAGAATGGGTGCTGAACATTATAAAGAGAGGTTACTCACTACAATTCGCTCGACGCCCTCGCCGTTACACGACACGAGTCGAAACTACGGTGGAGAAGGAAGCAGCACATCTACTTCGAGCCGAAATAGTGACATTGTTGAGCAAAGGGGCTATAGAGCCTTTATCTCAAGCTCAGAGCGAAGGGGGTCTATACAGCAGATATTTTCTGGTCCCGAAGAAAGAGGGGGGTCTCAGACCCATTCTAGATCTAAGGCAGCTGAACAAAGCGCTTCTAAAGCGTCAATTCAGAATGCTCACAACCAGGAAAATTCTCTTGCAAATTCGCCAAGGGGACTGGTTTATATCAATAGATCTAAAGGACACGTATTTCCAAATACAGATAGCGTCACATCACAGACAATTCTTGAGATTCGCCTTCGAGGTCCAGGCATATCAATACAAAGTCCTTCCGTTTGGCCTGTCCCTAGCACCCCTTACATTTACGATGTGCATGGACGCGGCGCTCGCACCTCTGAAACTTCGGGGGATGCGAGTTTTGAACTATCTGGACGATTGGCTGATTCTAGCTCAATCACGTTCGGAGCTCATAGAGGACTATACTACTCGAGCACTACAAGAATTTAGGTCTCAGAATCAATTGGGCGAAAAGTTTGCAAAGTTTGTCAAGAGATATCTTTTCTGGGCACAGAACTGAATTTGCTGTCTATGACAGCGTAACTATCGTCACAGCGCAGACTGAATATTCAGCGCATGACGAGATCCTTCCGCTGCGGCACTACAGTCAGGAAGTTTCAGAGAATGCTGGGTCTCATGGCCTCAGCATCATCAGTACTCCAGTTGGGTCTGCTTCGCATGCGCCCACTTCAGTTCTGGCTAAAAGCGCGAGTACCCCGTCGAGCGTGGACCTCTGGTCTGTTTCGCCTCAAGGTCAACAGAGAATGTGTTTCAGCTCTGAAACCATGGAAAGCGACCGATTGGTACCGATCAGGTGTAAGCCTGGGGACTTCCTCGAGTGTGAAGGTGGTGTCCATGGACGCCTCCACCTCGGGATGGGGAGCGCTGCTTGAGGGCAGAGCATTCTTCGGCCAGTGGTCAGAACGGGAAAAGCTTCTGCATATAAGCTGCCTGGAAATGATAGCAGTCGACTATGCGCTGAGGCGCTTTTGGCCCCGGATAAAGGGACACCACGTCTTGGTCCGTTCGGACAACATGTCGGTGGTGGCCTATATAAATCGCCAGGGAGGTCTCAGGTCCTGAAACCTTTACAGGCTGAAGGAGCGCCTCCTGGTTTGGGCTCAGCACAATTTGCGCTCGCTCAGGGCAGCGCACGTGCCAGGTCACCTGAATATTGGACCAGACAGACTGTCCAGGAACAATGTTCCGGCAGGAGAATGGTCTCTACACCCACAAACAGTCCAGCTGCTGTGGGACACGTTTGGCAGGGCGGAGATAGACCTGTTTGCGTCTCAAGAAAACGCTCACTGTCCGGAGTTTTTCTCCAAAAGCAGGGATGCGCTGGCCCACGTCTGGCCTCGCCATCTGCTCTATGCTTTTCCCTCAGTCACGCTCATGCCTCAGGTGCTAGAGCGAATCAGGGAAAACGGATGATCAGTGCTGCTTGTGGCTCCGCTCTGGAAAAACCAGTCCTGGTTCCCAGTCCTGATGCAGTTGGCAGACACTGCCCCGTGGACGATACCGGTGAGGAGGGATTTTCTCTCACAGGCCAGGGGCTCAATCTGGCATCCTCGCCCGGAGCTCTGGTCCCTGCATGCTTGGACCATCAACGGGTATCTACTAGCCTCCCGGAGGGAGTGCTAAACACAATCACGCAGGCTAGGGCCCCGTCTACTAGACGGCTCTATTCCTCAAAATGGTCTGTGTTTTCTAGCTGGTGTACAGCCCGTGGCTTGTCACCCCCGGACTGTGGGGTGGCGGAGGTTCTCTCCTTCCTGCAAGAGCTGCTGGATAAGGGTAGAACCCCATCCACGCTCAAGGTCTACGTGGCGGCCATAGCAGCGTTTACTAAACCAAAGCTTGGCCAGTCACCTGGAAGGAATGATTTGGTCATCCGCTTCCTCAGAGGAGCTAAAAGACAGAATCCTCCCAGACCTCCATCAGTTCCCATGTGGGACCTTTCTACGGTCTTAGAGGCTATGAAAGATGCCCCATTTGAGCCGATACAGTCTATAGACATTAAGCACTTGTCTTTCAAGACAGTGTTTCTTCTGGCTCTCGCTTCAGTGAAATGGGTAGGGGACTTGCACGCACTCTCAGTGAGCACGTCGTGTATGAAATTCGGGCCGAATGACTCGAAAGTCATACTCAAGCCAAGACATGGGTATGTTCCTAAATCCCTCAACACACCGTTTAGGGCTCAGGTGATTTCCCTGTCGGCCCTGCTGGTCTCTAATGAGGAGAAGGACGCAAGCTTCCTCTGCCCGGTCAGGGCGCTAAGGACTTATGTGTCTCGCTCAGCTGTCTTCAGACAGACAGAGCAGCTCTTTGTCTCGTTCTACGGACGTTCCAAGGGACTTGCCGTGTCGAAACAGAGTCTATCCAGATGGATAGTTGATGCTATAGCGCTGGCTTACGCCTCTAAGGGCATGCAGTGCCCATTGGGTGTCAGAGCGCACTCCACAAGAGGCATGGCCTCGTCGTGGGCTTGTTCTAGCACGATTGCCTTGCAAGATATCTGTATGGCGGCAGGCTGGGCCTCCCCGTCTACATTTATTAGGTTTTACAACCTAGAGGTTCCCGCCTTGCAGGCCAGGCTGCTTTCAGTCTAAAAGATCAGTATTGTCTGCCCCGATGTTCTCGGCCCAGACTACTGAAACTGCTTGAGCCATGCTTGCTGTTGAATCATGTGACCCCTTGGGCTGTGTGTAAGACCCATAATATTTATCAGACTAGGCCGAGTTTTCGCCCTGGCTGTATATATACTATCTTATAATTGCTCCTTATAGGATGCTGTTTATTACAGGAATGACGCCTTTGTAGCCTCTCTTCTTGGACTCTCTGTGAGTCCCTTTATGATTTTGCACTATATGAGCCCCGGGCACCTGCCCTTGGGACTTTGGTGTTGGATCTCAGCACGCACGGCGTTTTACACTGTGTTCCCCATAGCGTAAGATATTACGCAGTACGAGAGAACCTCTTGTAAGAGAATGTACTCGGTTACTAACGTAACCTCGGCTCTCTCTAGAGAGGGAACGAGTACTGCGTATCTTGCCGTGCCTGCATCAGCGAAGCGCCCTCATTGGATCTGACGTCATGAGGGCCTCTCTCGATAGGCTGGTGCAATTGCCGCAGAGCAGCCAATAGGCACGCGAGCCATCTTGCCTATGTCTGCGTGCTGCTGCAACGCATTTTACATTAATACAAAATTAAGGATAATTTTTTGGCTTCAGTATCTCGCAGAAAAGAGATTTTCCTCGTAGCGTAAGATATTACGTAGTACTCGTTCCCTCTCTAGAGAGAACCGAGGTTACGTTAGTATCCGAGTACGTTTTAAACTACTCTTTATTGTCAGAACATATCATGACAAACACTTGCCAAACAGGTGAACATTTCACAAATCTGAGGTAGAGCATTCAAACATTTGTCATTTTTCCTTAACAAAATAAATATCTTTATTGGAAAATTAATTTCTTAGTTTCTGCATGTGCTAATGGGGGATATTGTTTCAAGTCTTGAAACAGGTTTGTGTTGCCTGACTTTGATGGAACGTATCTTCAGCACAGTTTGCAGTGCAGGCTGCAATGTTAATATTACATGTTTTGTCTTGAAACGCATATTTGACAGTGAGTTGACAGTAGTATTAGCTCGAGTTAGGATGCAGATTTACTATGTTAAATTTATGTTCATTAACAAAAACAGTAACATCTGTTAAAGAAAATGTAACAACCTCATTTTTATTTGGTAAAATGTAATATTCTGACTGTTGAGTTTTATTCAAATTAACCATTGGTCATCCAGTATCATGCATTTAGATCATGATAACCACAGATAAAACCAGGCATAGCCTATAGCACCTCACTATCATGGCAAAATGTAACTTTATGGTTTCTATGGTATTTGTATGAAAAACAGTAGCCTAAATACATTATTAAATACTGTATATTCCATTAGTCCTGGAACACATTGTCTACATTCATAACATAATATAATTCAATATGTATATCCCACATTTCATGGTGCAGTTAATATTACAAGGCTAACGTTACAGTAAATCCATGGTAAATGAAGGGAATTTGTAGACGGAAAAGCCTTCTGACTGTATCGTTGCGCACAGTGTTTCTCCTGTTCCCTTTCAAGGGAACTCGCGTTGCGTCGAGATTGACGCTATGGGAACGCTTTGCGTGATGATGTCTTGAAGCACATGTAAAATCAGTCCAATGGCGTGGCGGAACGTCAGATGCGGGTGACGTCACGTACCAGGAAACTATAAAGCCTGCTTGAAAACAGAGAGCGGCAGCTTCTGTGTCTTCAGTAGCGCTCGTTGTGAAATCTGTCTTTGTCTATTTGGTGTTGTTATTGTCACTCAAATATATATATAATGGCCAGCAAGCTATCTCTCGCCAGCGTCGGCATCCTCCCTAAAGGGTTCGGTTCTGCCTAATAAGCCCCTCAGAGTTACGTCTTCTCTGGTGGGCAAGGCTTATTCCGCGTCTGGTCAGGCTGCAGCGTGTTTACACACGATGTCTTTGCTGCAGGCTTATCAGGCGGAATTATTGGGAGATCTCGATGAGGGCGGGGGTATTGGTCCCGAAGTGGTATGCAAATTGCGCAGAGCCACAGATTTGTCTCTCAGGGCCACCAAGGAGACGGCTAAATCCATCGGCCGTTCTATGGCAGCCCTGGTGGCCACTGAGAGGCATCTGTGGCTCAATCTATCTAATATCAAAGAAAAAGAGAAACATTTTCTTTTGGATGCGCCCATTTCTACTTCGGGTCTATTTGGTGATGCTGTTACTACTGCTGTAGATAAATTCCAAGAAGCTTCTAAGCAATCAGCTGCACTACAAAAAATTCTTCCCCGTCGATCTTTTCATTAAGCTGCTGAGCGGGAGCAGCCTCACTCATCTAGAAAGAGCTCTGAACATCGTGCCACTCAAAAACAGAGCGTGTCATCCCGTGCTCCCCTACAAAAATCTCAGGGACACGGATGGCACGCTCAAACCCAGCAGTCTTCGAGGGGTAGAACGGATCTGCGGACCGTTATTATCGCCAAGAAGGCTGCGGGGAAAAAGTCCTGACGCTCGAGGGCTCAGGACAATGAGGGTAGTCCCCCCCGAAGTAGAGCGGTCAACACCTCTTTTTACGGTGCCCTCAGGGGACCGTTCTGTCAACCCTGCCACCTCCAGTGCTTCAGGGCGCAGCGGTCTCCGGCGAGCACATATCTCAAGGACCACCCGGAAACGTAGTGGCCTCGGGGTGCCCGCCCCCTTCCAAGGAGGGTTTTAGAGCAGTCCGTTCAGTCTTTCCCTGCCAGCGCGCCGTTACAGGGCGACGAACCGACTACTCAACAACAACAGCAAAGTCCAGAAGCCAGTCTCGAGAGACTGGTACCTCTAGTAGAATCTTTGACAGCGTGGAAGCTACTGCCAAATGTTTCTCGATGGGTCCTGCAGACCGTAGAAAAAGGGTATCAAATACAATTCAAGAAACGCCCACCTCGGTTTATGGGGGTCCTACCCACAGTGGTGAACCCAGAGCAGGTTCTGGTCATGGAACAAGAAGTGAACACTCTGTTAGAGAAAGGGGCCATAGAATATGTACCTCCAACAGGGAAACCGGGTTTTACAGCCGGTATTTCATAGTTCCAAAGAAGGACGGGGGATTGCGTCCCATTTTAGATCTTCGAGTTCTGAACGATTCAGTCATGCAGCTCAAGTTCAAAATGTTGACTTTGAGACAGATCGTGCCACAAATCAGGTCCGAGGACTGGTTTGTCACGATAGATCTCAAGGACGCATATTTCCATATTTCCATCCGTCCATGTCACTGGAAGTTCCTGAGGTTTGCTTTCGGGGACAAAGCATACCAATATCGAGTTCTTCCATTCAGTCTAGCTTTATCACCCCGCACTTTCACCAAATGCGTGGATGCAGCTCTGGCGCCCTTGCGCCTTCAAGGTATTCGCATAATGAACTACATCGACGATTGGTTGATTTTGGCTCAGTCACATCAGATGGCGGTTCGGCATCGAGATGTCGTCCTCACCCATATGAAAAAGTTGGGGTTACGGCTGAACGCCAAGAAGAGTGTGCTTTCTCCACTTCAGAGGACCACTTTTTTAGGCGTGGCTTGGGATTCAGTGTCGATGCAGGCGCGCCTGTCACCGCCACGTATAGAGTCCATCCTTGCAGCTGTGAAAAGTGTAAATTTAGGCCAGCTACTCACTGTCAAACAGTTCCAAAGACTGTTGGGTCTCATGGCAGCAGCTTCCAACGTGATACCTTTTGGACTGCTGCACATGAGGCCCCTGCAGTGGTGGCTCCGGACCAGGGGGTTTTCCCCCGAGGGGCATTTTGCACAATCAAGGTCACGCGGCGATGCCTACGTGCCTTGGTTATGTGGAAGAAACCTTGGTTCCTGTCCCAAGGCCCAGTGTTGGGAGCTCCTTGTCGTCGCAAACTGCTAACGACGGATGCTTCCCTCACGGGTTGGGGAGCGATTCTAGAGGGTCGCTCATCTCAAGGTCTGTGGGAAGACCATCATCGTTCATGGCATATCAATCGCCTAGAGATGTTAGCTGTCTTCCGGGCTCTGAGGAGCTTTATCACAGATCTCAGGGAACACCATGTGCTAGTACATACGGACAACACTTCGGTAGTCACCTATATAAATCACCAAGGGGGTTTGCGCTCACGCCCATTAGGCAATCTGGCACGCCATATCCTCTTGTGGTCCCAGGGGAAGCTGTTGTCACTCAGGGCAGCTTACATCCCTGGGGTCCAGAATATAGGAGCAGACACTCTGTCGAGACAGGGGCTGAGGCCCGGGGAATGGAGGCTCCACCCCGAGGTGGTGGAGCAGATATGGAGGGAGTTTGGCCAAGCACAAGTGGATCTGTTTGCGTCTCGAGAGACGTCTCACTGTCCACTTTGGTTCTCCCTCACGCATCCAGCTCCTCTGGGACTGGATGCTATGGTACAGACGTGGCCGAGGCTACGTCTGTACGCCTTTCCCCCAGTTGCTCTGCTCCCGGGAGTTCTGGAAAGAGTTCGCAGGGACCGGGTCCATCTACTTCTCATAGCCCCGCGCTGGCCGGCCAGAGTATGGTTTCCCGATCTTGTGTCTCTCCTCGACGGGCCTCCTTTGGAGCTACCCGTCAGGAGGGACCTTCTGTCCCAAGTGGAGGGCTTGATATTACACCCCCGACCAGAACTGTGGAACCTGTGGGCTTGGCCTCTGAGGGGACCCAGCTCATAGAGTCAGGTCTGACTGAGGTTGTTGAGACCATTCTACAGTTCAGAGCTCCCTCCACGAGGAAACTTCATGCCCTGAAGTGGAGAGTTTTCACTTCTTGGTGTAGTGACCGTCGGTTGGACCCAGTTAACTGCCCAGTTGGTACAGTGCTGGAGTTCCTGCAAGAACGGTTCACTGCAGGTCTGACCCCGTCCACTTTAAAGGTTTATGTGGCGGCCATAGGTGCTTACCACATTCCTTTGGGTGGAATGTCTGTGGGGAAAGACCCCTTGGTATCTCGTTTCCTTCGTGGCACTTTGAGGCTGAGGCCTGCAGTTCGCTCTAGGGTGCCTCCATGGGATTTGTCCATTGCTCTGCAAGGCCTTTCCCTGGCCCCTTTTGAGCCTATTGAGGAGGTTCCGGAGAAGTTCCTGACACTGAAAGCTCTGTTCCTTCTAGCTATTTCTTCTCTTAAGAGAATAGGGGATCTTCAAGCACTGTCGGTTGCTCCGTCATGCTTAGAGTTTGCACCTGGTATGGTCAAAGCTTTCCTGTATCCAAGACCGGGTTACATCCCTAAGGTCCCCGCTAATGTGGCCATACCTATTATTCTGCAGGCCTTCTGTCCTCCTCCTTTTCAAAATGCGGACCAGGAAAGAAACAATTTGCTTTGCCCAGTTCGGGCATTAGACGCTTATGTCCACAGAGCTGCCCTGTGGCGTAGAACTGACCAATTGTTTGTGTGTTTTGGGTCCCCTAACAAGGGATCCCCAGTGTCCAAGCAAAGAATGAGCAAGTGGGTGGTTGAGGCTATTTCGCTTGCTTATGAAGCGGCCGGGCAGCCTTCTCCTATGGCTGTCCGGTCGCACTCTACAAGGAGTATGGCGGCCTCCAAGGCCCTTATTTCAGGAGTTTCTCTCCAGGACGTGTGTGATGCGGCAGGCTGGTCCTCACCGCACACCTTTGTCAGGTTTTACTCCTTGGACCTGGACTCTACACCAGGGTCTCAGGTCCTGTCATCCTAGTGCTGCTCTACATGATTTCACACAGGACAGACACTTGTAGCTATGGTGGCGTTGGTATAGACGTTCCCATAGCGTCAATCTCGACGCAACGTGAGTTCCCTTGAAAGGGAGCGCCTCGGTTACGACTGTAACCTTGGTTCCCTGAAGAGGGAACGAGCGTTGCGTCACCTTGCCATATCTCCTTCATGCCTGTCAGCTGCTACTTCAGACTTTACGAAGCTGCCGCTCTCTGTTTTCAAATCAAATCAAATCAAGTATATTTGTATAGCGCTTTTCACAATACAGATTGTATCAAAGCAGCTTCACAGTATTAAATTAAAATAAAATAATACAACAAAGTTTGTTTCTAGTGGAATTTATTGATTGATAGAATAAAATTAAATATCCCCAAAATATCCCCAACTGAGCAAGCCAAAGGCAACAGTAGCAAGGAACCGAAAAAACTCCATCAAGTGACCTAATGGTGTCCTAAAACTCCTTCAGGTGACCTAATGGAGAAAAAAAAAACCTTGGGAGAACCCAGGCTCAGTCGGGGGCCAGTTCTCCTCTGGCATTTATGAACAAGAGGCCGGATTGTAATTTGAACTGTGAGATTAACAATGTTATATGAATGCCTGGCCGAAAAGATGCGTCTTTAATCTAGTTTTAAACTGAGAGAGCGAGTCCGAGCAACGAACAGTATCAGGAAGACTATTCCAGAGTTTCGGAGCCAAATGTGAAAATGCTCTCCCTCCTTTGGTTGATCTGGATATCCTAGGTATGACCAAAAGCCTCGAATTTATTGATCTTAAAGAGCGCGATGGATTATAGGGTGATAGAAGATCCATTAAATAGACTGGAGCTAAGCCGTTTAGGGCTTTATAAGTCAGTAGCAATACCTTATAATTAATACGGAACTTTATAGGTAGCCAATGTAGTGATGATAAAATCGGTGTTATATGATCATATTTTCTTGATCTAGTAAGAACTCTAGCAGCTGCATTTTGGACTAACTGTAGCTTGTTTGTATTTGTATTTGTATTTATTTTGATCTCCATTAGCTGTAACAAGTACAGCTATTCTTCCTGGAGTCAAACTAACATGCTTCTCTTCAGACAATTTTACACCAGTTTTTCACAACACCACACACCTAAACAATGTTTAAAAACATTGGCATGTCTAAACACCACAAACCCCCCCCACCCACCCACTCATGCACTCCCACACACATATACACACAATATATACAATACATATACATAGGACCTGATTTCTACAATTATTTCAGCAGTAAAAGAGAGATTACTTGACTCATAATTAATTAGTACTATCTTATCATAGCTCTTACAGTAGCAAAAATTCATCATTTAGACTAAAACATTAGACAACATTGTGACTGACTGCAACCTTAAGTTTACATTCAACTAACACGAAAGATGCTTTTTCACAAGGACTTTAAATTGGTATTTACTATTTGCTGTAATAATATCACTTGGCAAAGTGTTCCAGTTATACATTGCTCTATACATTACTGTACTTTTTCCACAGTTGGTTTTCACTTTGGGTAGTTTAAATCTACCCTCTGTGGCATGCCTGGTTTCATAGCTGTGTTCATCAGAGCTAAAACATAGCTTTTGCTGAAGCACATTTGGAATTTTGGTAATAACAATGCTTCTTGTTAAATTTAGCAATGAGGCCAATAATCTCTCCTTTACTTTTAACCATGACAAGACATTATGCATCATGTTCACATTAGTTCTTAGTGGGCATCGAAGTGCACACCGAGCTGCCCTGTTTTGGACTTTTTGTATGGCCTTTATATGTGCTGCTGCAGCACAGGACCAAATCTCAGAACAGTAATCTAACTGTGACAGTACAACAGTTTTTATAACATCTGCAGTCATGTTAAAAGGCAACATGTTGGAACACGTTCTAACCATCGAGAGACCTCTACCCATCCTACGTACTACCGCGTTTATGTGACCAGACCATGATAATGTATTGTCCACTTCTATACCAAGTAGTTTGGCCTCTTGTACTTGTGCAACATTTATATCCTTGACCACAATATTCAGTTTGGGTTCATTCAACAGCATATATCTGGTTCCAAAAATTATACTTTTTGTTTTACTAATATTTAGAACTAACTTGTTATTTGTGACCCACTCAAATACAGATTTTAATTCCTCCATTAAAACAATTTCCAGTTCTTGCACTGTACTTTGTGAAGAATAAATAGTTGAGTCATCAGCATACATTGCGATCTTAAAACCAGTGGCAAGTCATTTATATATATAGAAAACAGGAGTGGTCCTAGACAGTTTCCCTGTGGGATGCCACAGCAAACAGTTCTTTCCTCTGAAAAACTTCCATTAAAAAAAACAGTTTGTCTCCTGTTTATTAAATAATTCTGAAGCCAAATTAACGCTGCTGAACTAAACCCATAACATTGCATCTTTCTTAACAAAAGGTTGTGATCAATAAGATCAAAAGCTGAGCTGTTAGTAACTTTTCAACCTGGTTCACAGTAACATTCATAAACTCAAAACTGCAAGTCTTTCCTGCCATAATGTTATTTGTAATTAAAATTTCTGCTTTTGTATTATTTGTTTGTTCCATATCACCTCGTAGTTTTTCAATTTTATCACAAAAATAGTTCCCTTTCAAGGGAACTCGCGTTGCGTCGAGTTTGACGCTATGGGAACGCTTTGCGTGATGACGTCTTGAAGCACATGTAAAATCAGTCCAATGGTGTAGCGGGACGTCAGAGGCGGGTGACGTCACGTACCAGGAAGCTATAAAAGCCGGCCTGAAGCAGGAAACAACAGCTTTCTGAGTCTTCAGTTGCGCTCTGTGTGAAATCTGTCTGTATATTTGGTGTTGTCTGTCTATATCATATATATATATATTCAGTATGGCGAGCGAGCAGCAGTTTAGAGTGTGTGTCCATCCCTGCCCGCGTTATTTAACGGGAGGTGACACACACACTCTTTGTGTTGTTTGTTTGGGAGAGGAGCATGCCCAGTCAGCACTCGAGGGTGGTGACTGTGTGCATTGCTGTGCGCTTCCATTGCGTACGCTCCGATCCCGCTTGGCTCGGTTCAATCCCGACCACGCTCCCCAGGGCTCGGGTCCCGCCGCTGCCGAGGCACGGCGTCGATCTCAGACCTGGGGTTCACAGATGGATTTATCAGTGGATGTTGAGACGGGCTCTGCCTTATCTCAGCATCCGTCTGATAGATCCAGTGCCTCTTATCAGGGTGTGGAAGCACGCGCTGCGGTTTCTTCCCCCCCGATAGAGGTACCAGTACTGCAACTATCCAGCTCTGAGGAGTTGGATGTTGTGAGTATTGTAGCTGAGTCTGAGGATTCGCCACCTCAGTCTCATGCGTTTGAGGAACTGCTCGATGTCATTACTAGAGCTGTTGACAGACTGTCTATTGAGTGGCCAGAAGATAGGCAGGACGTTCGTTCGAAAAGTAAGCTCGACGAACGCTTCCTGCCATCTCGTGCGCAGCCCCAGCGCAGGAGCCTGCCGTTTTTCCCCGATCTCCACACCGAGGTGTCGAGATCGTGGGCGAAACCAGTGTCATATCGAGTGTATACTGCACAAACATCACACTATTCATCCATTCACAATTATAAAGAGCATGGTTATGGGGAGATGCCGAAGGTGGAAGAGACGCTCGCGAGCTATCTCTCTCCAGCAACGGCATCTTCTCTGAAGGCTCCTGCACTTCCATCCAAGCCAGTAAAAGTTACTTCTTCCCTGGTTCATAAAGCTTATGCCGCCGCCGGTCAAGCTGCAGCGTGTTTACATACAATGTCCATAATGCAGGCTTACCAGGCTGAGTTATTGGGTGATTTTGAGGAGGGCGGGGGTATTAGTGCTGATACGGTGTCTGAACTGCGTAGAGCCACGGATTTGTCTCTCAGGGCCACCAAGGAGACGGCTAAATCCATCGGCCGCTCTATGGCAGCCCTGGTGGCCGCTGAGAGGCATCTGTGGCTTAACTTAAGTGACATAAAGGACAAAGAAAAACATGTTCTTTTAGATGCACCAGTATCCACGCAAGGGTTATTTGGAGACGCAGTTAATAGTGCTGTAGCGAAGTCTCAAGAAGCTTCAAAACAGGCAGCTGCACTTCAGAAACTTCTCCCCCGCCGTTCTTTCTATGAGGCTGCTGAGCGGGAGCAGCCTCACTCCTCTAAAAAGAGCGCTGAGCACCGCGCCACTCAGAAACAGAGCGTTTCCTCCCGTGCTCCCCCACAAAAATCTCGGGGACACGGAGGGCGCTCTCAAACCCAGCAGTCTTCGAGGGGTAAAACGGATCTGCGGACCGTTATTACCGCCAAGAAGGCTGCTGGGAAAAAGTCCTGATGTCTGAGGGCTCAGGACAAATGAGGGTAGTCCCCCCGAAGCAGAGCGGTTAACACCTCTTTTCACGGTGCCCGTCTCTCTTCGGTGCCCTCAGGGGACCGTTCTGCCAACCCTGCCGCCTCCGGCGTTACAGGGCGCAGCGGTCTCCGGCGAGCACATATCTCAAGGTCCACCCGGAAACGTAGTGGCCTCGGGATGCCCGCCCCCTCTGAGGAGGGTGCTAGAGCAGTCTGTTTGGTCGTTCCCTGCCGGTGCGCCGTTACAGGGCGACGAACCGACTGCTCAACAGCAGGAGAAAAATACGGTGCCGTCTCTCTTCGGTGCCCTCAGGGGACCGTTCTGCCAACCCTGCCGCCTCCGGTGTTACAGGGCGCAGCGGTCTCCGGCGAGCACATATCTCAAGGTCCACCCGGAAACGTAGTGGCCTCGGGATGCCCGCCCCCTCTGAGGAGGGTGCTAGAGCAGTCTGTTTGGTCGTTCCCTGCCGGTGCGCCGTTACAGGGCGACGAACCGACTACTCAACAGCAACAAAATCCAGAAACCAGTCTCGAGAGACTGGTACCTCTAGTAGAATCTTTGACAGCGTGGAAGCTACTGTCAAATGTTTCTCGTTGGGTCCTGCAGACCGTGGGAAAAGGGTATTAGATACAATTCTAGTAAAGCCCACCGCGGTTTATGGGGGTCCTGCCCACAATGGTGGGCCCCCAGCAGGTTCTGGTTATGGAACAGGAAGTAAACACTCTGTTAGAGAAAGGGGCCATAGAATATGTACCTCCCTCCAACAGGGAAACCGGGTTTTACAGCCGGTACTTCATAGTTCCAAAGTAGGATGGGGGATTGCGTCCCATTTTAGGTCTTCGAGTTGTCATGCAGCTCAAGTTCAAAATGTTAACATTGAGACAATCGTGCCACAGATTAGTCCGAGGACTGGTTTGTCACGATAGACCTCAAGGACGCATATTTCCTTCCGTCCGTGACATTGGAAGTTCCTGAGGTTTGCTTTCGGGGGCAAAGCATACCAATATCGAGTTCTTCCATTCGGCCTGGCTTTATCACCCCGCACTTTCACCAAATGCGTGGATGCAGCTCTGGCGCCTCTGCGCCTCCGGGGTATTCGCATCACGAACTACATCGACGATTGGTTGATTTTAGCTCAGTCGCATTAGATGGCGGTTCAACATCGAGATGTTGTTCTCGCCCATATGAAAGAATTGGGGTTACGGCTGAACGCCAAGAAGAGTGTGCTTTCTCCACTCCAGAGGACCACTTTTTAGGCGTGGTTTGGGATTCAGTGTCGATGCAGGCGCGCCTGTCATCGCCACGCTTCGATCCTGGCAGCTGTGAGAAGTGTAAAGCTAGGCCAGCTACTCACTGTCAAACAGTTCCAGAGACTGTTGGGTCTCATGGCAGCAGCTTCCAACGGGATACCTTTTGGACTGCTGCACATGAGGCCCCTGCAGTGGTGGCTCAGGACCAGAGGGTTTTTCCCCGAGGGGCAACCCATTTCGCACAATCAAGGTCACGCGGTGATGCCTACGTGCCTTGGTTATGTGGAAGAAACCTTGGTTCCTGTCCCAGGGCCCAGTGCGGGGAGCTCCTTGTCGTCGCAAACTGCTAACGACGGATGCTTCCCTCACGGGTTGGGGAGCGATCCTGAGGGTCGCTCATCTCAAGGTCTGTGGGAAGACCATCATCGTTCCTGGCATATCTATCGCCTAGAGATGTTAGCTGTCTTCCGGGCTCTGAGGAGCTTTATCACAGGTCTCAGGGGACACCATGTGTAGTACATACGGACAACACGTTGGTAGTCGCCTATATCAAGGGGGTTTGCGCTGGCACGCCATATCCTCTTGTGGTCCCAGGGGAAGTTGCTGTCACTCAAGGCAGCCTACATCCCCGGGGTCCAGAATATAGGAGCAGACACTCTGTCGAGACAGGGGCCGAGGACCGGGGAATGGTGGCTCCACCCCCGAGGTGGTGGAGCTGATATGGAATTATAAGTGGGTCTGTTTGCGTCTCGAGAGACGTCTCACTGTCCACTTTGGTTCTCCCTCACGCATCCAGCTCCTTTGGACTGGATGCTATGGTGCAGACGTGGCCGAGGCTACGTCTGTACGCTTTTCCCCAGTTGCTCTGCTCCCGGGAGTTCTGGAGAGAGTTCGCAGGGACCGGGTTTGCCTGCTTCTTATAGCCCCGCGCTGGCCGGGCAGAGTATGGTTTCCCGATCGTGTGTCGCTCCTCGACGGGCCTCCTCTGGAGCTACCCGTCAGGAGGGACCTTCTGTCCCAGGCGGAGGGCTCGATATTTCACCCCCGCCCAGAACTGTGGAACCTGTGGGCTTGGCCTCTGAGGGGGCCCAGCTCATAGAGTCAGGTCTCTCAACTGAGGTTGTTGAGACCATTCTACGGTCCAGAGCTCCCTCCACGAGGAAACTTTATGCCCTGAACTGGAGAGTATTCACCTCTTTGTGTAGTGACCGTCGGTTGGATCCAGTCAACTGCCCAATTGGTACAGTTCTGGAGTTCCTGCAGGACCGGTTCACTGCTGGTCTGACCCCGTCCACCTTAAAGGTTTATGTGGCGGCCATAGGTGCTTACCACATTCCTTTGGGTGGAATGTCTGTGGGGAAAGACCCCTTTGGTATCTCGTTTCCCTCGTGGCACTTGGAGGTCCTCCTCCCTTTCGAAATCGGACCAGGAGGCTAATAATTTGCTTGCCCTGTTCGGGCGTTAGACGCGTATGTCCACAGAGCTGCCCTGTGGCGTAAAAGTGACATTTGCTCCCCTAACAAGGGAGGTCCAGTGTCTAAGCAAAGGATGAGCAGTGGGTGGTTGAGACTATCTCACTTGCTTATGAGGCGGCTGGACAGCCTTCTCCTTTGGCTGTCCGGTCGCACTCTACGAGGAGTATGGCGGCCTCTAAGGCCCTTATATCAGGAGTTTCGTTACAGGACGGTTGTGATGCGGCAGGCTGGTCCTCACCGCACACTTTCGTCAGGTTCTACTCTCTGGATCTAGACTCTGCTCCAGGGTCTCATGTTTTGTCTTCCTAGTGCTGCTCACCAGATTTCACACAGGACAGACATTTGTAGCTATGGAGGCGTTGGTATAGACGTTCCCATAGCGTCAAACTCGACGCAACGCGAGTTCCCTTGAAAGGGAACGCTCCGGTTACGACTGTAACCTCGGTTCCCTGAAGAGGGAACGAGCGTTGCGTCACCTTGCCATATCTCCTTCATGCCTGTCAGCACGACTTCAGACTTTACTAAGCTGTTGTTTCCTGCTTCAGGCCGGCTTTTATAGCTTCCTGGTACGTGACGTCACCCGCCTCTGACGTCCCGCTACACCATTGGACTGATTTTACATGTGCTTCAAGACGTCATCACGCAAAGCGTTCCCATAGCGTCAAACTCGACGCAACGCTCGTTCCCTCTTCAGGGAACCGAGGTTACAGTCGTAACCGGAGCGTTATTTAAGTGATTGGCTATATCCACTGGCTTTGTAATAAAATGACCACAAGACTCCAGAAATGATGGAGTAGATCTAGCATTCCTTCCCAACATATTATTTAGGATACTCCATAATTTCTTGTTATCATGCCTCTCATTTATAATCAGATTTTTATAATGCCACTTCTTTTTCTTTTTGTTTAATTTAGTTACGTAATTCCTTATCTTTCGGTATACCTGCCAATCTGATTCATAATTAGAAATATTTGCCACTTTCTTAGCCTCATCTCTTTGTTCCATACAGTCCTTAAGTTCAGTATCAATCCAGCCAGCTCTTATATTCCTTACTGTTCTCTTTTTCAGAGGGGCATGTTTATTACTTACTTCTAAAACTTTTTGTTAAATGTTTCAACTGCATGATCTGGATTATTACTCCTGAAGACATCATCCCAACAAATATTTCTGACATCCTCAATAAAACCATCTTCAGTAAAATGTTTATATGATCTTTTAACTATTATTTTGTGCCCTCCTTTAGGAACCCTGGTTTTTCTCACCATTGCTATTAGGTTATGATCGCTGCAGCCGACTGGGATTGATATTGCTTCAGTACAAAGATCACCAGAGTTTGTAAAAATATGGTCAATCAGAGTCGATGTTCTAGATCCATTACTCCTATTACAAATCCTAGTTGGCCTAGACACAACTTGTATCAAGCCACATGCCTCAGTGATAGAATGAAGCTTGTTCCTTGAAGGACATTGTAGTGAATTCCAATCTATATTAACCCTTGTGCATCAATTTAAAAAAGTTACTCATAGGTCCAAAGAGGACAAAAATGTCCATGTCAAAAAACGGTCATAAAAAGTTGAAGCTTGGGAGCACAGACTTAACTTTGGTATCATTTTAAAGAATACCCTTGGCAGATTATTGCTGAAGTTAATTTTTTTTTATAAGTAAATCCAAAAAAAAGTTATATAGGTTTAAGTTTATGAAAATTATTTATGAATATTATTTTATATAAAATATATATTTTATGAAACAAGTTGAACTCTAAAACGGCTAGAAAATCAAAGCCATAAATCTAAATAAGTTGTGTTCCAAATTTGAGGTTGATATCTCAAAAAATGAGCTTTCAGTAAGATTTTGTTTGGGCGCAGTACCAAACTGTCCCCATTGGATGCCAGCAAAACTCCTCTGGTCACACAGTGATTGGCTTTGTTATTTGCATTTGAGTTTTTCTCTATCAATACTACAAACACACACATGCACACAAACAATTTTTTTTTTATATAACACACATACCAACCACACTCTGACATCCATACCAACACACCCACACAATTATCATTGCATAATTTATCCAACTGGCTCTATAATAGCTCAAAATTCATGCAGTTAACATTAACACTAGAACGGCCATGGCGGTCATTTTGACCGTTTTGAATTTTACATCTGCAATAACTTTGTTGAAAAAATAAATACAATCCTGCTGGCACCTGACTTTTCCTAAAAGTGTCTGTATTTTCATTTAAAATGTTTTTCATATAAATTACACATAAGGCAAAAAAACAAATGAACATATTTACCTATATCGGCCATAGGCGGTCATATTGACCGCACTGAATTTCGCAGTATTTGTATAGGCTATACTAATATACACAACAATAAAATGTGGTAAAAAAATACACTAAACATATTCAACAACAAATCATTTAAATGTAATGATATTCAGAACAGAACAAGAATGAAAAAAAATAACTATAAACAAGCCAAAATGAAATAGGCTACTTTAGGCTATAAGCGAAAGTGAAAGTAAGCGGCGTTGGGCTCACGTAACTCTCTAATTAGAATCAAAATGTTACAACATTTGCGATGTATTTTAATGGTAAACTATTCTTTATTATAGGCTTTGTAGGCTACTTCACTCATGTTCCAACTTCCAGTATCGACGGAAAAAATCATCCTCTTCACACGCGCAAAATGGTACGAAGGCTACTGACAAACAGAGCAGTGTAGGCTACTGACAAACAGAGCAGTGGAATTTTTATATGTTAGGTTGACTATTTTATTATTATATTTTATTATAGCTATAATGAACAGGCTGCAATGTCAAGATTGCAATGCTGGAATATGGTGTGTGTGTCGGCGGTCGCGGGCGCGATCGAACAGTAGAAACATGAAAACATAGGCTATACGCCGTCATTTTGTTCAGGACATCTACGGATATTATTTATTTATAAATGTATAATTAAACTTGTTTAAATGTACAGTTTGGTGTTGTTTTGTTTTTAAAAGACATCCTAATACAATAAATGCATTAATCTCTCAATTGGGTATTTATCATTAAAGATATAGCCTAGTTTGGAATCTAGCGGTCAAAATGACCGCTTGCGGCAGTTCTAGTAGTTATGGAATTCTGGCACTTCTAGTGTTAACAAAAAAACAAAAACTTACTCATAGGTCCAAAAGGGACAAAAATGTCCAAGTCAAAAAACTCTCATAAAAATGTTATGCTTGGGAGCAAATACTTAAGTTTGGTCTCATTTTAAAGAAGACCCTTGGCAGATTGTTGTTGAAGTGAAAAAAGTGAAAAACGTGCAACCAAAATTTTTTTATAGAAGTTTAAGTTTATGAAAAATATTTATGAACATTATAATCAATATTTTATATAAAATATATATAAGTATTTTGTGTAACTAGTGCAACATTTTTTTTTTTCAAATGAAATGGGGGTGAAATAGTAAAATTACAATAAAAATAGACACCTGTGCCAAAATTAATGCAGTTAACATAAAAAAATAAAAAAAAAACTTACTCATAGGTCCAAAAGGGACAAAAATGTCCAAGTCAAAAAACTCTCATTAAAATTGTATGCTTGGGAGCAAATACTTAAGTTTGGTCTCATTTTAAAGAAGACCCTTGGCAGATTGTTGTTGAAGTGAAAAAATTGAAAAAAAGTGCAACCAAAAAAATGTTATAGAAGTTTAAGTTTATGAAAAATATTTATGAACATTATAATCAATGTTTTATATAAAATATATATTTTATGAAACATTTGGAACTCTAAAACTGATATAAATTCAAAGCCATAAATCTAAACTGGTTGTGTTCCAAATTTGAGGATGATATCTCAAAAAATGAGCTTTCAGTAAGATTTTGTTTGGGCGCAGTACCAGACTTTCCCCATTGGATGCCAGCAAAACTCCACTGGTGAACACAGTGATTGGATTTTCGATTTGCAGTTGAGTTTTTCTCTCTCAAATATTACAAGCACACACATGCACACAAACACATTTTTTTTTTTATAACACACATACCAACCACACTTAGACATCCATACCAACAAACCCACACAATTATCGTTGCATAATTTATCCAGTTGGCTCTATAATATGCCGAAGCAGAAAACAGGAATAAAGCGAGTATTTGCTTTATAGGCCTAACCTGAAAAAATGGCACCATCTGATAAAAAATGGTAAAAATGTCAATTTTGAAGCCTTGCCAACAGAATGAAAGCCTATTAAAAAAGATTGCATCATTTTATAGTTAAACGGCACAGGGATTAAAAAATGCAGTTTTAATGGGTTTCAATGGGGACATTTTTGTCCTTAAGGTCCTGAGAGGAAGTATTTTGTGTAACTAGTGCAAAATAGATTTTTTAAAGAAAATGATGATGAAATAGTAAAATTCCAATAAAAATACACACCCGTGCCAAATTTTATGCAGCTAGCATTAACACAGGCAAAGTGATAAAAAAAAAACAAAACTGAAAAAGCCAAAAATGTCCTCAAGGATGCACAAGGGTTAAAGTCTCCCATAATATAGATTTCGTTTTGATTATCACACACATTGTCTATCATAGTACATAATTTATCTAAATAAGCTAAGTTTGCATTAGGAGGACGGTAACAGCAGCAGACCAGTAACGGCTTTAAATGTGGAATATGGACTTGAAGCCATAATGCTTCAATCTCATACAACATTAAATCTGTTCTCATTTTTACCGGTATATGGTCCTGTATAAAAATAGCAACTCCACCACCCCTTGCATTTCTATCTTTCCTATAAATACTATAGCCTTGGATATGAAGTGAGGAGTCTTCAAATGTGGAGTCCAAAAGAGTCTCTGTAATTCCTAATATATGTAAATTTCCTTTTAATAGAATATCTGTAATGTCAGTCACCTTATTTCTAAGACTACGTATATTTAAATGTGCCAATTTTAGTCCCTTTCTATGTAATTTAGTAAAATTAGCCATTTATCAATTGTAAATTTTCCATTAAACCACTCATATAATCTCTGCACATAATTTTATCATTATTAAATCCCAATTTAAAGACAATATAACAAAAACAAACACTCCCACACCCATACTCACACTCATTCACACCCCCTAAATCTGTGATCATTGTGTAACTTGTGCAATAACCTTTATCCTTATTGTCCTGCTGTAAAAAAGTACATATCTTAGTCCATTATTATCAGCGTTCAATACGTTCCCATATATTTTCATAATACAATTTACAAGGATCCGCCAGTCCTCCAATAGGCTGTTACAGATATTGTCACGTGACGCACTCACCAAATCAGCAGCGTATTCGCCCTTCGTCACGTGCCCGGTAATGCGGAACCAAAACAATAGTTCTTGTCATACCTTGTGTTTTACATTGGAGGATTACAGTCAGTTATAAGGGCGTATTGAATGCAAAATGCAAACTTTGGGATAGCTGACACAACTTAAGTTCTTATCCCATAATTACCAGCATTAATCTAAGCGACCGGACTGCATCTTTCCAGCGAATTCTACTCCGTACTCTCCAAGCTCTTGAGGAACAGCTCCAACTTTACAGGATCCTCAAATAACCTGTGCTCATGGCCTTTGGACACCTTTATAGTCACCGGATAGAACAGGAAAGCCTGAAAACCCACCAGCCGAGCCTTCTCCATAGCAGGATAACAGGATTTACGTCGGGCCCGTGTCGCCAGGCTATAATCAGCCGAAAAGCTCACTTCCTTTCCTCCAACAACAAGTGGTGAGTCCCTTGCTGCTTTCAAAATCCGCGCCCTGTCAGTGTATCTTAGGCACGTGAAAATCATGACCCTTGGTTTTGTGGTCACGTTGCCCCGGGGAGGTCCGATACGGTGCGCTCTCATGATCTCTGGTGGCGCGTCCCTCAGGGTAGGGAACCACAGTGGTAGTTGAGCCGTGATATACTGGAAAGAATTTAAATTCTCTTTCAGTTCACATAGACCATGTACAATCACGTTGTTTCGTCTGCTCCGGTCCTCTAAATCGGCTAACTTTGTCTCCACTGTTGACATTGTTTTGGACAAAACTGTAGATGTTTGCTCCACATTAGCCGTACGTGCCATTAGATTCGCGTGTGCCTCCCTAAGCGTCTTTGTTTCCTCTTTGAGTGATGAAAAATCCGCGCGAAGTGAATCCAAGTGTTGCTCCAAACGTGCAAATCCTTCCTTTGATGTTGCCTCAGCCTTGGCAAAGTGTTTCTCGAGTGCAGTTTCAATGAGCGAAGTTAACATTTCAGTAGACGCCATTGTGGTTTCACTCTCTGTGGCAGGTGGTAGGTTTGCTTTGGTTACACGCGGCATATGTAATGTCCAAATTCACCCAAAGCAGTCAAAAATAGGTAGATGTTTAACCTCAGATACTGAAGTCAGTTTTCCAGTGAAAAATACATGGACTACCCGTTTTACATTAAATCATGCAGGAGGAGAATTAAACGCAGCTACCTCTGAGCAGCCATGTTGTTATTGAGGATGCAGGACAACCGGCTAATAAAGCATTACAGTAATCTAGTCTCGAGGTCATGAATGCATGAACTAACTTTTCTGCATCAGAAACTGATAGCATATTACGTAGCTTAGCAATGTTTCTAAGGTGGAAAAAGGCTGTTTTTGTAACATACGAAATATGATTTTCAAAAGACAGGTTACAATCGAGTATAACACCCAGGTCTTTTACTGTAGAGGATAAAGTAACAGGACATCCTACGATGTCAAAGTTGTATTGTGAGAGGTTCTGTGGGCGGTTTTTTGAACCGATAAGTATTACCTCTGTCTTGTCTGGATTTAATAAAAGAAAATTACGCGTCATCCAATCTTTTATATCTTTAACACACTCTGTCAATTTGGATAATTTAGCGTTTTCATCCGGCCGTGATGAAATATATATTTGAGTGTCATCAGCATAACAATGTAAACTAATTACATGTTTCCTTATAATATTTCCAAGTGGCATCATATATATTGAGAATAATAGAGGGCCTAACACAGATCCCTGCGGCACTCCATAGTTTACTGAAGTTATGATCAATTTTTCTCCATTTAAATAGACAAAATGGTAGCGGTCAGATAAGTATGATCTAAACCAGCTTAATGCTTGTCCTTGAACACCAGTATAATTTTGTAGTCGATCTAAGAGTATTGTGTGATCTATAGTATCGAACGCAGCACTTAGATCGAGTAAAACTAGTATTGAGATACAGCCTTGGTCAGAAGCTAAAAGTAAATCATTTGTGATTTTAACGAGCGCAGTTTCAGTGCTATGATGCGGCCTGAATCCAGACTGAAACTTTTCATAGATATCATTTTCTTGCAAGAAAGAGCCCAGTTGAGTGGACACAACTTTTTCTAGTATTTTAGACATAAAAGGTAGATTTGAAATGGGTCTATAATTTGCTAGATTATTATGATCTAATTGTGGTTTCTTAATGAGAGGTTTTATAACTGCCAGTTTAAATGTTCTTGGAACATGACCTCTCTATAGATTGTTGCAACACCGCCGCCACGACCAATCAGACGGGGTTCGTGCTTATAGGAGTATCCAGATGGAGTAGACTCATTTAGACCGAAATAATCATTTGGTTTAAGCCAAGTTTCAGTAAGGCAAAGTACATCGAAGCTATTATCTGTGACTATTTCATTTACAATAACTGCCTTAGGTGTGAGTGATCTAATGTTTAGAAGACTTAGCTTTAAAAATTGTTTTTGTTTACTAATAGCAACATTTTCTGTTTTAATAACAATTAAATTTTTCCTAGATCCTGCAGTAGAATTATTATTTGATCTCACTAAACGAGGAATAGACACAGTTTCTATGCAATGTTCTACATTAGTATTTATATCATTTAAATTGGTGCAGGAGAGACTATGATTTGGACTTTTGGTTACTAGTCATTTAATGGTATTTAACATTTTGGAGATGTTATCCGACAGAAGATCCACTCCGAATCTGCTTGGGTGTAAGCCATCGGCACGGAAAAGCCTAGGACGCTCCCAAAACAGATTCCAATTATTTACAAAGAGCAGTTTCTGCTCATTGCACCATGACATTAACCATTCATTTAGCGCGAATAGTCTACTAAACTTTTCATGTCCTAGTCGGTACGTGGGAAGTGGTCCTGACACTATGATCGTTGTTTCAGGCGATGTGCTGCGTACCGTATCGATCAGATTCCTGAAGTCTTTCTTCAGAACCTCCGTCTGGCGCAGCCTGATGTCGTTCACTCCCGCGTGCAAGACCACAGTTCCGACGCGCTCGTCATCGTTCAAAATCTCGGGTACGCGAGCAGCAATTTCAGAAACACGAGCACCAGGAAAGCAGTGACTATGCACCTTACTTTTACCTAACGTAGCGTGTATGTGCCGAACGATGGAATCGCCGATGATCACAGCATCGCGTTCGGTTTCGCTAAGAGGGGAGAAGCGGTTTTGTGTGGATAACTCGAAAACCGGGAGGGGCGGAGAGAGTCTTGGTCTAGACCTGACTCGCGTCTTCCGCTGCGGAACCATCCAGGCTTTGTGGTGGCGTGTTGGAGCCGGAGTGAACGAGACCATGGCTGATCGCGACCTCGGCGCTCGGGCTCGGGACCGATGCTGAGTAACGCACGGAGTAGACGAGGTCGGAGTCAGTGGGTTAGTAACGTTAATCACTAATTTGTGTGCATCGGCACGTGATGTTTCAAGAGCTAACCGCCGGTCTATCAGCTCGGCCTGTCTCACTAAAAGGTCGTGGATCTGTTTCTCAACAGCTTCCAGTTCAGACTGCAACGCGTGCAGCTCAAATGTATCTTCACCTGCACCAAGAAGTAGACTACTATCTGATATATTCGCCATGTTTGTTGAGTGTGGAGAAGACGCGTTCAGCCGTGATCCACGGACGTAACCTATAAGAGTATGCAGCGTTGGATCACTAATAGGCTTGAGACGCGTCTGCTCAACAGTCCGCGTTGTAACTATGAGGTTTGAGCAGTAGTGCTTCTCAGTGAGGAAAAGTAGAAAATGTTCGTTGTAAGTGAGTTTAAAGGGAAAAATCAAGAATTATAAATCAAATCGATAGAGCTCCAAAGACAACAACGCGTTCAGACGCGATGCATGCGCATTCGAATTCCGGAAGTGCAAAAGTTCATTGTAAAAGCAGGCTTTATAGTTTCCTGGTACGTGACGTCACCCGCATCTGACGTTCCGCCACGCCATTGGACTGATTTACATGTGCTTCAAGACATCATCACGCAAAGCGTTCCCATAGCGTCAATCTCGACGCAACGCTCGTTCCCTCTTCAGGGAACCGAGGTTACAGTCGTAACCGAGGCGTTTGTCAACGCTGTTTCATCTGCTTTTAAACTGGTTTAAATCACTGAGACATTTGTGTTCATCGCTGAATTCAAGCGCTTCTCACTGGATCTCGTGACCGAGACCGATCAGAGTAAACGCATCTGCCCAGCCCTACACACTAGTGTTCTCATATAAGCATCTCTTCTTGACAGACAGATCTAGCTTCAATAGTAGGGAGAGATCAATATCTCAAAGACAATACAGAAATTATCAGACAGTGCTACGTTCTTAATAACAATCGATTAAATGTTTAGACCCTTACTGATAAGTAAATCTAGAGTGTGTCCACGATTTTGTGTGGGTCCGTGTACATGTTGAATCAGATCAATAGTATTTAAAACAGTTATGATTTCTTTTGCCATAATGGTTTCTACATTATCTATATGAATATTAAAATCCCAAGCAATAGCAAAGCAGTCAAACTCTGTGGAAATTGTTGATAACAGTTCTGTAAAGTCCTCAGCAAAGGCTGGAGAGTATTTTGGAGGCCTGTAAATAATGATAAGTTAAAGACCTAGAACAGATGGAGGAGGGTGTGGGCCCTGGCATTGTGGCAAAGGCCGAAGAGCTCTCACAGGAGGAGCGCGAGCTGGGCCCGCAGGCTTTGGTGGTCGCCCCTTTTTGGTTGATATTTGGGGGGTTGCAGCAAAGGAGTGGTATAGTTTAGTTTCAGCATACACCAGTTCCTCCAATTTCTCGGAGAAGCTCAGAAGCGGGGAAGCTGGAGAGAGAAATAATAACATGTCTGGTGAGAGGGGCTGCTGCTCTGGTGTTACCGGAGGCTGTGATATGTTGTCCTGGTTTTCCTGGCTGTTTCCTTGCTGAAACTTCGAGCAGTTCTAATCTGTCACAGTCTGTTCGTGGTGAGTTCTGTGGGCAGGGCTCAGCTGAGATTGTGTCCGTGAGCAGAGGTTGTTGTGGCTGCATGGTGTTATCATTGTCCTTGTGTGATATGTCAACCACGTGTCCATTCAGGTGCTGAAGGGAAGTCCTGTGTTAATTTATATTCTGTCCAGGTGTGTGTGTGACATTCAGGTTGAGTGGATTGGCACACACTGCTGAAGGGTGATGGAGGGAGAAGTAAATGTTGTCCTTTAGCACTCTTGCAACAAGTTTGTTTGAGTGGAGGCCATCCTGTTTGAACAGTTGTCTCTGACTCCAGAAAAGATTGAAGTTGTCAATGTGAATGAAGTTACTCGTTTTATATTGCAGGTTTTTTGCAGCCATGTATTAAGCCCAAGCAACCGTGAAAACCAATTTGTTCCTCTCGCTGGAAGTAGTCCACTGATGAACGTCTGAACTTTCAGTCTTCTAATTGTTTGAAAAAATTAATTGAAATCCCTCTTGAGGAGTTCTGACTGCTATTTTTGAGTATCATTCTTCCCCATATGAATGATAAGTCGATTTGCAGTCTTATGTTTCATCAGAATGTTCTGAAGTTCCCTGTTTACATAAGATGTTTTTGCTTGTGGAAGGCAGCACGTAGTTGTATCCCTGCAGCTAATGTTTCTGATTATGTCAAGTCAAGTCATCTTCATTTATATAGCGCTTTTAACAATGTAGATTGTTCCAAAGTGGCTTTACATTGATAATAGGAAAATAAAGTAACAGAGATTGTTTTGGCTTTATAGCAGCTCTAGACTAAAGTTATTGTCCAGCTAAAGTTAGTTTTGACTGATTCACTTCCGTCGCAACAATCATTAGTTATTAACTTAGGGGCCGCTAACATGACACCGTTCTAACAGAAAACTCTTAAGTTCTTTCTGCGCAAACTTTCAAAACGCGAACCCGTGAGAACACGCTGATGGCGTGCACGTGTATTACGAGTTCAGTCTATAGGTATGCGTGTTTGAATATATGTGCGCAGGCGTGTAGTCCTTCCCTACAAACCAACCCTCAACAAACTACTTGTGTGGCCTTAAAATTTATAATACAGAATTTTTATCGCTTCCGCGTAGCCACGCAATCCGGAATTATCCCGACAACGCTTTATCTGTAGAGAGGTAAAGGGAGGGGAGGGAGGCCTTCACAGGGGAGAGCTTAGTCCCACTTCAGGACTGTTGTTGTCGCGTCCAGGCGCAGGTCCTTCATCAGATCTGGATACGCCTTGGATCTGGCGGACTGCGGTAAACCTCGGGATAAACAGAGAGACTAATATTAGCATAGACGCCATTCTTCTTATGATGTAACGAGTACATCAGGATTTATGGGAAGTGTTCCCGGTTCCGGCTGACCTATTCTATGCAGCCTAACATTGAATTATGGAAGTCTATAATGTGTTATGTGTATGCTAGGTCAAAGAGATGTGTTTTTAGTCTAGCTTTGAACTGACAGAGTGTGTCTGCTTCCCGGACAATGTTAGGAAGACTGTTCCAAAGTTTTGGTGCTAAATAGGAAAAGGATCTACTGCCAACAGTCGATTTTGATATTCTAGGTATTATCAACTGGCCGGAATTTTGAGATCGCAATAGACGTGAAGGACTATAATGCGTTAAGAGCTCGCTCAAGTACTGTGGAGCTAAACCATTTAGTGCTTTGTAAGTA
Source organism: Vimba vimba (assembly GCA_022828995.1). NCBI lineage: Eukaryota > Metazoa > Chordata > Actinopteri > Cypriniformes > Leuciscidae > Vimba > Vimba vimba. Next base: position 13,578,823 of record CM040818.1, on the reverse strand, counting down.
ATCAGCAATATTTTAAAATTTATACGATGTTTAATAGGTAGCCAATGCAGTGATGACAGAACAGGGTTAATATGGTCATACTTCCTGGTTCTGGTAAGAACTCGAGCTGCTGCATTTTGGACCAGCTGTAATTTGTTTATTAAGCGTGCAGGGCAACCACCCATAAGAGCATTACAATAATCTAGCCTTGATGTCATGAACTAATCGTTCCGCATTTGTCAATGAGAGCATATGACGTAATTTAGATTTATTTTTAAGATGGAAAAATGCAGTTTTACAGATACTAGACACGTGACTTTCAAATGAAAGATTGGTATCAAAGAGCACACCCAGGTTCCAACGATGAAGACTTGACAGAGCAACCATCAAGTGTTAGACAGTATTCTAGGTTATTACGTGAGGAAGATTTTTGTCCAATAATTAGAATCTCTGTTTTTTCAGAATTAAGTAGTAGGAAATTACTAGTCATCCAATTTTTTATATCAGCTATGCATTTCGTTAATTTTGTGAATTGGTAAGTTTCGTCAGAGCGTGAAGAAATATAGAGCTATATATCATCAGCATAACAGTGAAAACTAATTCCATGCTTCCTAATGATATCTCCCAAGGGTAGCATGTACAGAGTGAAAAGCAATGGTCCTAGTACTGAGCCTTGTGGTACGCCTTACTGAACTTTTGATCGATAAGACATTTCTTCATTTAATGATACAAACTGATAACGGTCAGATCAGTATGATTTAAACCATGCTAATGCAATTCCACTAATGCCAACATAATTTTCGAGTCTATTTAAAAGAATGTTGTGGTCAATAGTATCAAATGCAGCACTAAGATCGAGTAACACTAATAGTGAGATACAACCAAGATCGGATGATAAGAGCAAATAATTTGTAACTCTGATGAGAGCAGTCTCAGTACTATGGTACGGTCTAAATCCTGACTGAAAATCCTCGCAGATATCATTTCTCTCAACAAAGGAACATAGTTGTGAGGATACCGCCTTTTCTAGTATCTTTGACAGAAAAGGTAGATTTTTCACTAAAAAGGTAGTATTTTTCACAGAAAAGCCTGTAATTGACTAATTATGTACGATCAAGTTGCGTTTTTTTAACAAGCAGTTTAATCATAGCCAGCTTAAAAGTTTTTGGTACGTATCCTAATGACAAAGATGAATTAATGATATTAAGAAGAGGATCTATGACCTCCGGAAGCATTTCAGTAGCTTAGTCGGTATAAGGGTCTAACATACATGTTGTCGATTTAGATGATTTAACGAGTTTAGCGAATTCTTTCTTTTCTATAGTAATGAATGAAACGAATTTTTCCTTAGGGAGACTACAATGCACTGCCTGATGCGATACTGTAGTAGACAGTTGCATAGTTATACTTTTCTCCCTGATATTATCAATCTTATAAGTGAAGAAGGTCATAAAGTCATTACTGCTGTGCTGCTTGGAAACGTCTGGGCTAGAAGCTTTATTTTTCGTTAGTTTAGCCACTGTTTCAAGATGTTGAATTATGGAGTCACTGATTATGGAGTCACCCACTATCAGAGTCCTGTGCTCGGCTGCGCTCTGAGCTGCTAGACCTTGAGTGGCAGTTAGCATCAATGTTAGCTACTGGCTGATTCGGTCTGTGTTCGATCACATTCATCTCGTTTGGGGATTCCTCATCTACATTCATTAATATTTCAAATCTGTTCTCAAGATGTATAGGCAGTGGTAGAAAACCAGTGTTTGCAATCCTTGTCATAGCCATATCTGGGGTAGAGGATGCTACTGCGGCAAAATGTGATGCTCGAGATAATCTGATGTCTCAAGTGCCTTAAGGTCTCACTCCCTGTTTGTTCCATCGATTAGTGTGTTGATCGGCTTGTTTCTCTACACTCAGTATGGCATGTCGAGGAGCACTTGATTCATGGGACTCACCGGCTGTATGCTGAGGCATCCATGACAAAGCTCTGTTGTGTGTTCCGCCTGGTTTGGTAGTCCCGTAAGTAACTTTGTTTCGAGAACTGCAATTCTTTGTAAAAGTCCGTGGCAGTTTGTGCAGCAAGTAGATTCTAGAAGAGTCATTTTCTTTCTTATCCTTTTGAATATAGGCAGCTGTGTTTTCCCTTCTCCAGAATGTAAGCTGATGGCAGTGGGAGGCTGGTCGGATAGGAAAACCGCTTTTTTGTAGTAATTTTCCAGTCACAAAAGTTTCTAGTTTTAACGTTGATGCCAAGCTATGTCGATTTAGCACTGTGCTGATTTGCTGAAGTTAAAATTAGGAGATAAAATATAAAAGCGATAGAGCAAAGTGCAAAGTGCGAAGCAATGTACAGGATGAAAAGTAATTGTCCTAGTACTGAGCCTTGTGGTACTCCATACTGAACTTGTGATCGATGTGACATCTCTTCATTTACTGCCACAAACTGAAAACGGTCAGATAAGTATGATGCCATGCTAATGCAATTCCACTAATGCCAACATAATTTTTGAGTCTATTCAAAATAATGTTGTGGCTAGGTATCAAATGCAGCACTAAGATCCAGTAACACTAATAGAGAGATACAACCACGATCGGATGATAAGAGCAATATTTAGGTTTGCACCCATCAAAACTGAGCAGATTATTAGAAAGAGTCAGTAGATTATAGAACAAAATAGACTTTACTACATGTTTTTAGTACATTTGGGGGTTGAATTTTCAATTAAATCCTGATATATGCCTTTACCATGATTTTAAATCAGATTTTGCTCATACTGCCCAGCCCTTTACAGTGTACCATGGGCGGTTATGAGAGTGATTTCAAAGTAACCGCCGTTCAGTGACAATGGGAGTTTTTCAGTTCATTTGTCAGTGTCATGGGTTTGACGGAGTGTATGATTGGTGGTTGAAGATGAACAGGAAGCCACTATAATGACTCTTAAGGAATTAATGGTCAAAGATAAAAGCTAGCAGAGATCTCATGAGTTCAACACAAGTCCATTTCCATATCTCAGTCTTTACAGGGGACACGGAAAGGCAACCACAATTCCAGCACGCCAAAATAAATTCCTTCCATGAAAGATTCATCTCTGTAATTAACAGAATTGAGGTGGAACTACATTTGCGTTCCAGACAGATTCTCTCTGACCAAAGCGACTTTAGAGAAAGTGCACACCCTTGCCCTGCTCGACGCAATTTGAATGGAGTCACATAGAAAGGATCAGCTGGCAGAGGAACAGGGAAGTTGTTTCTAACGTTTGCAGTCTAGTTTTGGCCTCTCTACACCATCAAGAAATACAGAGAGAGATATCTGCGCATCAAATCTGATGACACCAATCCCTCAGCCTTCCCCAGAATCCATTGTGTTTTCAATTGTCTCGTCTAACGGCCATAAAGAGAGATGGGGTGCCTGCTGGGCGGGAGCAGTGCAGCAAATTGAAAGTGTAATTTCTAACAATATGGGACCCAGCAGTTGGGAAAGCGATTGCCTCAACAATTTGTGTGTGTGTGTGTGTGTGTGTGCATGTCTCTTGTCGATGAATGCAAAGAGGGAAATGGAAGTTTGGTTCCAAATAAATAAGATGACTCTAATGGATGGGTAAATGACTTTGGCCTGGGGTTACTGTGGCTTCGCTACATAAAGCCCATTTGGACCGGTGGCACTCAGCGTCCGTTTGCTCGTCTAAGAGCTCCTGCTGTGCTGCATCACCCTCCAGAAATTAATTGGAAAATAAAGTGTTGGAACGAAATTTTCGTTTTACTAAAGGCACTGATTGACATTCTGTGAGTCTCTTCTGGATCTCTGGGTTTTATTTCCACTGGGATTTTTACTGCTTTTGACATGACAGTAGCCAGACTTCTGGATCCTTGTGTGGGTCTCTTTTTCCTCATTTGAATAACTGCTTTTTTATGGTGTTTATGTTGCAGCAGTAAATATGGGTTGATCATTCAATATGTTATATTATATTATGCCATAGACTGTCCCACTGGCATAGATGGTATCTCTTTCCTTCCTTATACACAATTTTGTAATCAAATTCATATTGTGTATGACACCCCTAATTATATTTTTGAAAAATATTTTAAACGTTCTTGAACCATTTTAGTAACAACACATGATCTGTGCTAAGAAAAACTACTGTCTAAGTTTAGTAAACATCATCAGAACCAAGGACTTATTTGTCTGTTAAATACGAGACGTTTGGCCAAAATAAGCTTTATGGAGTTTCCATTCACTATCCCACTTTATGCACAAACATTCTCCCAACAACCCCAAAATATGTTCCCAGCTCTGGTCATTCCCACAAAAATTGTGTCTCAGCATTGTAGCACCCTTATTATGACTTTCCATCTCATTTTAACAGCTTTCACCATTCAAATGTCAAACCACTGCACTCTGCATTCTCACAATACTAGCCTCTGACTCACTAGTATAAACACTGTCAGTACAAATCCTGAGGCCATGACTTCACTCATTAACATGGCAAAAGTGCACCCCAGTGTGACATAAGACCATTTTTCTGTCTCTGTCTCTCTCTCCCTCTTTTGGCACACATGTGCACGGATAATGGCACACATATTTGATCCTTTCTGACAGAGGGCCAAAGGGCTGTGGGTTTCCCGCTGCTCTGCCAGCCTCAGATTCCTCTGCCTCCTTTTTCATATGGACGATTAAACATATCCCTGCTTTCCAGTGCACTGTCAGAATCCACAACCTGAGCAGTCCTAATATGTCTGGATAACACACAGTCCAACCACAGCAATGCATGTGATCTCACACACTAAATGCTTCCATCCTGCCTTGGTTGAACTGTATGTGCAATTGTCTCTGTCTCTCTGTTTATGTCTTGTGTTTTGAATGGCAGATGTAAATGCATTTAGCTGAAGAGTGAGCTTCAAGCTCTTAACGAAATCTCAGTGATCTGAGTTGAATCCTTGGTCTCTGATGAATGGTTAAAGACAAATTGATCATTTAATATCCAGAATTATTCCCAAAAAATGTCTTAGTCTCTGCCAATAAGACAAATTCACCCTGCAGTAGCTATGTTTCCATCCACCTATTAGTATGCACATTTTGGGATATTGCATAAAAAAATCTCTGGATGGAACCACCAAGAAATATTCTGAAATACCTGAGTAAAGTCTGTCATCAATATGGTTCGGTATAATACCTTTCCAGAACTGGAAACAGTGCTTTATTCACAAATGTTTTATGCAATATTCCAATTTTGCGCATAAGTTAAATTCGCAACTTTGGATAAAAACATAGCAACTGACAGACGACATCCAATTGCAACAGACACGTTTGTTTATCGAAACATTGTGTCACCCCTGTCAGCATCTATTGGCGTTGATCAGCACTTGTTTTTTTACGAATGAACATGTTCAATCAGCGTTTGTCAGGTCATAGAAATTCAGAGAAGTGACATACTGTAATCTGGTGATTGTCAGCATTGGTCGGAATCTGTTGGTGCAGTGTGAATTAGCCCTAATAATGACCCTACGGTATGTCTTTGCTGATTGGTCCAGTATAAATTGTCTTAGTCTCTGCTGATTGGTTAAGTGTCCCTTCAGAATGTCCGTAGTCTCTGCTGATTGGCCCAAAAAGATCCTGTTTAATCTATATAGACCATTTTAACCGCTATTCGTCGGTTTAACCCCCTGAGGTCGGCAATCACGCCGGCGTGATCTGCTCGCTTTTTTTCTTATCAGTGCAAAAGAGACTCAAAATACTCTGTTGACTTTGATCTTACATACAAGTACATACATCAATCAATCCTGTTAAGTGTGTATTTTTTTGTGTATACTCACAATAAAAACAAAGTGTTGTTCTTTTTGCCAAATAAAGAAAAATAAACATGATGTGAGTTCTGCTTTCTCTCTGTCAGTGAAGTCAATTCTGAAACGCGTCCGAAAATGAACCATTACTCAGCGAATACTCAGTCAAACAGGCATACAGACACACATGTATGAAGCTTGAATTCTCTTCTTTTAAATGAAGTAATTTTTATAAAAAAACAAATATTCTCAGTTTATGTAATATGTATGAAAAGAGAGAGATGTCAGTCGTTCTCATCTCATCTCATTATGTTTTAATGTGACCCCGCCCACGGAGAGCGCGTGCTATTCAAATGCAAATAATCTGAGGTGATCCATGCAAACCTGTGAAACGCCCACATCAGCTGGATAACACACACCGCGAGTTCACTTTCAGACTCATGTACTTTATGATGCTGTGAGGAATAATACTATCTTAATAATAATCCTGGAAAATTTATCTCAGAAGTGCTGGAAGTTTCATTTCGAGGAGCAACGGCTCCGGCTGAGGAATAGGTCAGTTCTATATTTGCTTTGTTCTAATCGCAATAGTGTCTGTACACGCAAAAAGACTGTTTAAATATGAATCGCGCTTCTGTGTGTGTGTGTGTGAATGAATGAATGCACAGATGCGCGCTGTTGTGTAGCTACTACAGCTGGCACAAATACTGTTTAAAAATGAATCGCGTTTTTGTGTGTGAATGAATGAACAGCTTTCACCAAACTCTACTGCTATACTGAGATGAGTAAAAATCGACTACAATAATCAGATAGATTATAAAGTTTTTACTGTAAAATACTGCCACATCAAATAAGCTTATAATGTTGCCAATTTCTGCTCATATGTTTTATTTATATATATATATTTATTTCACGAGTTCACACTTACATATAATTTTGAGGGAGTAAGATTTAATGCGTATTTGGCATGCTGTCCGGAGGGAGGGCTCCCAGCTCGGAATTCAGCCAGAACCCAGAGTACTCCCCCCGCATGTAAGTGTTTATAACTAGAAGTGTGGGGAAGGGGTGGTGGGGGGATGCTGCAAACTGTCAATGGATCGAGGTAAGACTGCTGAGTCTATATATACCCTCTTATCATTGATTGCTGAGTGCTATCCACTCGTGTTAATTATCTGAACGTGCTCCTCCCGAACTTAGTTAATAAAAATTCATTTCACGAGTTCACACTTACATATAATTTTGAGGGAGTAAGATTTAATGCGTATTTGGTGTGCTGTCCGGAGGGAGGGCTCCGAGCTCGGAATTCAGCCCGAACCCAGAGTACTCCCCCCAATAGGCTAAAGAGGAGAGGACAGCCGCCGGACTAAAGACCCCCCAAATGAGTGCCGAGTTTGGCGGGCTGGCATCTCGAGAAGGGGCCTGGATAATTGACCGGGGAGGCCCGTAATGGTGGCTCACTGCCTGGACTGACGGCCCCTGTTGGTCTGCGAATGGGGAGCGGTTGTAGTTTTACAATGACCGATCGGGAGAATTTGCGTTTTTCCGCTAAGCCCAAATGCTCGCTGGACAGAGAGAGGAAACAGAAAGGAGGAAAAATGAGTGCTTGCCCGGGAGATTTTCTCACACTGCATCCGCTGCGAGACCAAATGCTCGCTGGATGAAAGAGAAAATGTAAGTGCTCTACCGGGAAAGTTCTCGCTCCGTCCGCTGGGAGACCAATGCTCACTGGATAGAAAGAGGAAAACTGAAAAGAGGAAAAATGAGTGCTTGCCCAGGAGATTTTCTCACACTGCATCCGCTGTGAGACCAAATGCTCGCTGGATGAAAGAGAAAACGTAAGTACTCTACTGGGAAAGTTCTCACTCTGTCCGCTGTGAGACCAATGCTCGCTGGACAGAAAGAGGAGACAGGAAAGAGGAGAAAGAGGAGATTGAGTGCTCTACCTTTTTTTTTTTTTTTTTACTCGATGAGGGTTTGGTGAGCTTTTTTAATGTGGAACCGGTTGGTCCTGATATATCTTTGGAAAGCATCGGAGGACCATCTCCCAAGGGCTTGAATCTGCTGTTGGGAGAGGCCTTTTTGGGCTGCTGAAGTTGCTGCCCCGATGCGGAATGAGTGACTTGAAAAATTCTTTGCTGGAATGCCTGACTGTTGGAGAATTTGATTTGAGGTGTTTCTGGAACCAAAAACTTGTCACAGGTTTTTTGGATTCGTCTAAAAACAGGGGTTCCAGAGGAGATTTAGGGAACTTATCCATTGCAGATATGCCAGAATTGACTGGTATGGTTGGATTTGCGAAGCAAGGTTAAAAATGTAGATGAAATGACCTTTTTTGGTTTGGTCAGTTTTACTTTGTTTAATCAAATATGAAATGGTTTCGCCGTCTAGTACTGATAAGTCTGAGATGGCGGGGTGGATTTTTGGGTCGAATTTAGAAGTGATGGCGAGTTCCGAGCATCTAAGAAAACCACAAAAGGCTAGGATAAACATGGCAGCGAGTGTGCGAGCGGAACCGAGGGGCTGGTAGCCTGTGTGGAGGGCCTGAATACATTTGGTGAGAATGTCTAGCGTTATGGGTTGTCTGGCGTCGGGGCGGGTGGGCTGGGATCTTTGAATCCCTTTAATCAGGAGGGAGGTTTGTGAATTGTTTATCTCCGTGGAAGGAGCGCCGTACATCAATTTATGGAAAAACTGGATGCCGCTCAAATAACCTTTAATGGACCCGACTTGTAGACCCTTAATGATGTTAAGGTAGGAGATAAAAGATGTGATTGAAAGAAGAGAAAAATCAGGGAAAGGCAAGTTATAAGAGACATGGAATGTTTTAAAACATCTCCAAGCAGTAACGTAGGATTGAAGGGTCCTGGGAGATACTGCTTGGAGGATAGTGTCGAGAGATGTGTCAAGCAGGGGTTTTAACGGGTGGGTTACGGGAATATTAGTCCTGAATAGCGAGGAACTGGAGTTGGGAATTGATCCGCCTCTGGAGCCAGCATCCTGAATTTCTGAAACAGAAAACGAGACAGAGAGTCAGCGATTTGGTTTTTTGACCCAGGGATGTGTTTAGCAATGATAATGAATTGGTCGCAAGCTGAAATCCAGATGAGACGCCTTAAGAGTGGCATCAGAGCGGGTTAATGGGAACGGCCTTAGTTAATGCAATGCACTGTTGCGTCATTGTCGCAATGCACTAAAACGCTGCTAGCTACTACCTGTATTTATTTCCTGTTTTCGGTCGAAGTCCACAGTACTCGACTGTCGAGTTCACGTGCATAGGTTTAGTTACCTATGATCACGCGCGTGAACTCGACAATCGACTACTGTGGACTTCGACCGAAAACAGGAAATAAATGCAGGTATGTGCGCTGGCTGAATTAACATCACTTTTATTCATATCTTTCACATCTACTGCAGTCAGATTCACCCGTGTTCACTCTGAAGGAATCATCTAACATGGCTGTGCACTTGTAATGACACATCAAGGATGTTAAAGGGATAGTTCACTTTGAAATAAATTTTTGATATGTTTTAGCTTACCTCAAGGGCATCCAAGATGTAGGTGTCTTTGTTTCCGCAGTAGTTTCAATTTTGATATTTTTAGGTCAAACCGTTCTTGTCTGTCAGTCATATAATGCAGGTCGATGGTCACTGTCTCAAAACACAAGCACAGAGTCCAAATTAAAACAATTCCCCATCGTCCAAATGAAACAATTCCCCATCATAAGTACACATTGATGGCCTAAGACACGAAACGAGCGGTTTGTGTGAGAAAACGAACAGTATTTATATCGTTGTTATCTCTTGAAAACAGCACACGTCCAAATGATCTGAGGGCGTGGGCGGGTATAGATATATACATAGAAGTCGCCTTGGCTACTGCAGTTCATTGGAACGAAACCGTAGCCAAGCGACATCTATGTATATATCTATACCCGCCCGCGCCCTCAGATCATTTGGACGTGTGCTGTTTTCAAGATTATTACGTGAGGAAGATTTTTGTCCAATAATTAGAATCTCTGTTTTTTCTGAATTAAGTAGTAGGAAATTACTAGTCATGCAACTTTTTATATCACCTATGCATTCCGTTAATTTTGTGAATTGGTAAGTTTCGTCAGGGCGTGAAGAAATATAGAGCTGAGTATCATCAGCATAACAGTGAAAACTAATTCCATGCTTCCTAATGATATCTCCCAAGGGTAGCATGTACAGAGTGAAAAGCAATGGTCCTAGTACTGAGCCTTGTGCTCCTGTCTGATCGATTGCTCCTGTCTGCCTCGCTGCCTGCTGTGAGTGTGTTTGCTTCGGTGCTGTAAGCTCCGTCTTAGCCTCGTATTTCCTTGTTTTGAACCATCATTTACTACAATTTCTAGTTGTTTATACTACTACTAAATACAGCTTACCCAACATCTCAGATTAACCTGACATCGCTAGCTTCCGTTACTACTAGCACAACACGCTAGTAATTCGCTAGCCTGTTAACGCACCACCCGTGCGCTCAGCTATTTTTATTTATTTATTTTTCTCTCGCGCGCTCGCGCCTTTGAGTTCATAAAAGCTCAGGTGAGTAAGAATCACTCAACAAGCACGGTGAGTAATGTCTTGTCCTGTTATTGTCACCTGCACTTCATGTCACATGTTTAGCATAGCCTTCTCTGTTGGCAGTATAGGATTTATATGTGATAAATGCAAGGAGACAGTTAGGCTGACAGAGAAGATTTCAGAACTAGAAACACGCATCCAAACTTTAATTGAGAATAGTAAGAGTGCTAGAGCTTTAGATACTGCTTTGGATGCGCCTAGCATAGTGAACTCTTTACATGATGCGGTTCCAGCTGAATTAGTGCCTGCGCAGCCGGGCAAATGGGTGACAGTGAGGGATCGCTCTAGTCGCGGATCAAAAAAACATTCTTCCGTTCCGATTACCATAACAAATCGATTTGCCCCGCTCAGTGAAACACCCACTGAGAATGATTGTGCCCTAGTTATTGGCGATTCTATTACACGGAACGTGAAAATAGAGACACCAACCACCATAGTCACATGTTTGCCGGGAGCCAGAGTGCCTGACATCAAAGCAAATTTAAAAGTGCTGGCTAATGCTAATTGTAAATTCTCTAAGATCATTATTCACGTCGGCACTAATGATGTTCGACTCCGCCAGTCGGAGATCACCAAAATTAATATTAAAGAGGTGTGTGAACTCGCAAGTACGATGTCAAGCACTGTAATTTGCTCTGGCTCCCTTCCTGTTCGCAGGAGTGATGAGATAGTTAGTAGATTGTGTTCGCTTAACGGTTGGCTGTCTAAGTGGTGTCCGCAACATAATATAGAATTTATAAACAATTGGAAAAGTTTTTGGGGCAAACCTGACCTGTTGAAAAGAGATGGTATTCATCCCTCCTGGGATGGTGCTGCTCTTCTCTCTAGTAATATGGCTCATAGTCTTAGAGCTCAAACATGACAATCTGGGACTCAGGTCAGGAAGCAGACAGACTGGCTAAACCGACCGTCTGTTAGCGGCCTCACGTCACCAAGGTCAGATAAATCCCATCACATAGAGCCTCTTTCACCTAGCTATCATCATATAGAGACTGTGTCTGTTCCCCGAATTTGGAAATCCAAAAAACGTTTAAACCCATCTAAGGTTAAAAATTGAATTGATGTTCAACAAATAAAAAACAGCTATAATACAGATGAGCAAATGCTAAAGCTTGGGTTGCTGAATATTCGATCGCTTACTTCAAAAGCACTCATTGTTAATGATATGATTTCAGATAATAACCTAGATGTGCTGTGTTTGACAGAAACCTGGCTAAAACCAAACGATTACATTACTTTAAATGAGTCCACCCCGCAAGATTACTGTTATAAACATGAGCCTCGTCTGAAACGCAAAGGGGGAGGAGTTGCTGTAATCTATAGTAATATTTTCAAAACCACTAAGAAATCAAGTTTTAAATATAATTCTTTTGAAGTGTTAGTACTTAATGTAAAAACTGGAACAACTGGAAGAAAACAAAACTAGAGGTATTTCGCATTTCATGGAAAGAGAGCTCGATTGCTTACAGAGAGGCCTTAAAAGCTGCTAGATCTGCTTATTTTTCAAACCTATTAGAAGAAAATAAACATAATCCTAGGTATTTATTTGAAACGGTGGCTAAACTAACGAAAAAGAAAGCTTCAAGCACCGAAGTTTCCAAGCAACACAGCAGTAATGACTTTATGAACTTCTTCACTTATAAGATTGATAATATCAGGGAGAAAATTATAACTATGCAACCGTCTACTACAGTATCGCATCAGGCAGTGCATTGTAGTCTCCCGGAGGAAAAATTTGATTCGTTCGTTGCTATAGAAGAGGAAGAATTTACTAAACTCGTTAAATCATCTAAATCTACAACATGTATGTTAGACCCTATACCGACTAAGCTACTGAAAGAAATACTTCCAGAGGTCATAGATCCTCTTCTTAATATCATTAATTCATCTTTGTCTCTAGGATACGTACCAAAAATCTTAAGCTGGCTATGATTAAACCGCTTGTTAAAAAAACGCAACTTGATCCTACAGAATTAGTCAATTACAGGCCAATCTCGAATCTACCTTTTCTATCAAAGATATTAGAAAAAGCAGTATCTTCACAACTGTGTTACTTTCTTGAAAGAAATGATATCTGGGAGGATTTTCAGTCAGGATTTAGACCATACCATAGTACTGAGACTGCTCTTGTTAGAGTCACAAATGATTTGCTCTTATCATCCGATCGTGGTTGTGTCTCTCTATTAGTGTTACTCGATCTTAGTGCTGCATTTGATACTATCGACCACAACATTCTTTTAAATAGACTCGAAAATTATGTTGGCATTAGTGGAATTGCACTAGCATGGTTTAAATCATACTTATCTGACCGTTATCAGTTTGTAGCAGTAAATGAAGAGATGTCTCATCGATCACAAGTTCAATATGGCGTACCACAAGGCTCAGTACTAGGACCGCTGCTGTTCACTCTGTACATGCTACCATTAGGAGATATCATTAGGAAAGATGGCATTAGCTTTCACTGTTATGCCGACGATACTCAGCTCTATATTTCTTCAAAACCTAACGAAACTTACCAATTCACAAAATTAACGGAATGCATAGCGGATATAAAAAATTGGATGACTCGTAATTTCCTATTTTTAAATTCTGAAAAAACAGAGTTTATAATTATTGGACAAAAAACTTCCTCACGTAATAACCTAGAATACTGTCTAACACTTGATGGCTGCTCTTTTAAGTCTTCGTCGTCGGTTAGGAACCTGGGTGTGCTCTTTGATACCAATCTTTCATTTGAAAGTCACGTGTCTAGTATCTGTAAAACTGCATTTTTCCATCTTAAAAATATATCTAAATTACGTCATATGCTCTCATTGACAAATGCGGAACAATTAGTTCATGCGTTCATGACCTCAAGGCTAGATTATTGTAATGCTCTACTGGGTGGTTGCCCTGCACGCTTAATAAACAAACTACAGCTAGTTCAAAACGCAGCAGCTCGAGTTCTTACCAGAACCAGGAAGTATGACCATATTAGCCCGGTTCTGTCAAAACTGCACTGGCTCCCTATTAAACATCACATCAATTTTAAAATATTGCTGATCACGTACAAAGCACTAAATGGTTTAGCTCCACAGTACTTGAGAGAGCTCTTAACGCATTATAGTCCTTCACGTCTATTGCGATCTCAAAATTCTGGCCAGTTGATAATACCTAGAATATCAAAATCGACTGCTGGCGGTAGATCCTTCTCCTATTTAGCACCAAAACTTTGGAACAGCCTTCCTACCATTGTCCAGGAAGCACACACACTCTATCAGTTCAAAGCTAGACTAAAAACACATCTCTTTGACCTATATTTCACATAATACATTATAGACTTCTATAATTCAATATTAGGCTGCATAGATTTGGTCAGCTAGAACCGGGAACACTTCCCATAAATCCTGATGTACTCGTTACATCATAAGAAGAATGGCATCTACTCTAATTTTAGTGTCTTTGTTTATCCCGAGGTTTTCCCCCAGCCTGCCGGATCCAGGCCGTATCCAGATCTGATGAAGGACCTTCGCCTGGACCCGATGACAACGCAGTGCTGAAGTGCCAACTAGTCTCTCCCTATGGAGGATCCCTTTACCACTCTACAGATAAAGCATTGTCGGGAAACTCAATTCGCGCATCTACCCCGAATTGATCAAATAAAATAAAATTCTGTATCAAAAATTATAAGGAAACACCAGTACTTTGTTTAGGCTTGGTTTGTAGGGAATTACAAACCTGCGTACATATATTTAAACGCACATAACTATAGAACGAATTCTTAATGCGCATGTGAACGCCATCAGCGTTTCTCACAGGTTTGCGTTTAAAGTCTATGTAGAGAGAATTGTGTTGTCTTAGCTGCCCCTAATTAATAACAAATGATTGTTGCGACGGAAGCGAATCAATCATAACTAACCTTAGCTGGAAAATAACTTTACTAAAGAACCGCTATAAAGCCAAAACAATCTCTGTTACCATAAATTATACGTTTATCTCTGTAAAGCTGCTTTGAAACAATCTACATTGTTAAAAGCCCTATATAAATGAAGATGACTTGACTTGACTTGACCTTGTGGTACACCATACTGAACTTGTGATCGATGAGACATCTCTTCATTTACTGCTACAAACTGATAACGGTCAGATAAGTATGATTTAAACCATGCTAATGCAATTCCACTCATGCCAACATCATTTTCGAGTCTATTTAAAAGAATGTTGTGGTCAATAGTATCAAATGCAGCACTAAGATCGAGTAACACTAATAGAGAGATACAACCACGATCAGATGATAAGAGCAAATCATTTGTAATTCTAATGAGAGCAGTCTCAGTACTATGGTACGGTCTAAATCCTGACTGAAAATCCTCACAGATATCATTTCTTTCTAAAAAGGAACATAGTTGTGAGGATACTGCCTTTTCTAGTATCTTTGACAGAAAAGGTAGATTCGAGATCGGCCTGTAATTTACTAATTATGTACGATCAAGTTGCGTTTTTTTAACAAGCGGTTTAATCATAGCCAGCTTAAAGGTTTTTGGTACGTATCCTAATGACAAAAATGAATTAATGAAATGAAGAAGAGGATCTATGACCTCTGGAAGCATCTCTTTCAGTAGCTTAGTCGGTATAGGGTCTAACATACATGTTGTCGATTTAGATGATTTAACGAGTTTAACAAATTCTTCCTCTTCTATAGCAATGAATGAATCAAATTTTTCCTTAGGGACACTACAATGCACTGCCTGATGCGATACTGTAGTAGACAGTTGCATTGTTATAATTTTCTCCCTGATATTATCAATCTTGTAAGTGAAGAAGTTCATAAAGTCATTACTGCTGTGCTGCTTGGAAACTTCTGGGCTTGAAGCTTTATTTTTCGTTAGTTTCGCCACTGTTTCAAGTCAAGTCAAGTCATCTTCATTTATATAGCGCTTTTAACAATGTAGATTGTTTCAAAGCAGCTTTACAGAGATAAGCGTATAATTTAAGGTAACAGATTGTTTTGGCTTTATAGCGGTTCTTTAATAAAGTTATTTTCCAGCTAAAGTTAGTTTTGATTGATTTGCTTCTGTCGCAACGATCATTTGTTATTAAATTAGGGGTCACTAAGACGACACCATTCTCTCTACACAGACTTGAAACGCAAACCTGTGATAAACGCTGATGGCGTTCACATGCGCATTTAGAATTGGTTCTATAGTTATGTGCGTTTGAATATGTGCGCAGGTTTGGAATTCCCTACAAGCCAAGCCTAAACAAAGTACTTTTGTCGTTTCAAATAAATACCTAGGGTTTTGTTTATTTTCTTCTAATTGATCTAGCAGCTTTTAAGGCCTCTCTGTATGCAATCGAGCTCTCTTTCCATGAAATGCGAAATACCTCTACTTTTGTTTTCTTCCAGTTGTGCTCCATTTTTCTGGCTGCTCTCTTAAGGGCCTGAGTGCACTCGTTGTACCACGGCGTTGGACTATTTTCTTTAATCTTCTTTAAGCGCAACGTAGCAACTGTGTCTAAAGGCGCTCACCTTTAGAGATGAGATGTCATCGCTCTGCTGCAGAACTTCAACGGCATCAACATTGATTCTGTGTGATAATATTAGATCTAGGGTATGATTACAACAATGAGTAGGTCCTGACACATGTTGTCTAACTCCAATAGATTTAAGAATGTCTTTAAATGCCAATCCCAATGCATCTTTTTCGTTATCTACATGTATTTTAAAATCACAAACAATTATGACTTTATCTGCAACCAGTACTAACTCTGATAGAAAGTCAGCAATTTTTTTGATAAAGTCTGTATGGTGCCCTGGTGGCCTGTATACAGTAGCCAGCACAAATCTCAAACGTGATTTATCATTTACACTATATATTGCTATATTAAGCACCAACACTTCAAAAGAATTATATTTGAAACTAGACTTCTTAGTAATTCTAAAAATATTACTATAAATTACAGCAACATCTCCCCCTTTGCCTTTCAGACGAGGTTCATGTTTATAACAGTAATCTTGCGGGGTGGTCTCATTTAAAGTAATGTAATTGTTTGGTTTTAGCCAGGTTTCTGTCAAACACAGCACATCTAGATTATAGTCTGTAATCATATCATTAACAATAAGTGCTTTTGAAGTAAGGGATCTAATATTCAGCAACCCAAGCTTTATCATTTACTCATTTGTATTATATCTGTTTTTTATTTGTTGAACATAAATTCAATTTTTACCCTTAGTTGGGTTTGGAAGTTTTTTGTGTCTTAATTCGGGGGAACAGACACAGTCTCTATATGATGATATCTAGGTGAAAGAGGCTCTATGTGATGGGATTTATCTGACCTTGGTGACGTGAGACAGCTAGCAGACGGAACCATATATATGAACCATATATAATTATTGCACATGCTCCTGTGAACGGTTTACAGACGGTAGACAATTAATGTCACAGTTACAATAACATAGGACACTAGAGACCTTTCTACTGACTCTGAAAAACACCAGGATAAAGATGCCCAGGGTCCCTGATCACCTGTGCGAACATGCCATAGACCTGCTGCAGGAGGCATGAGGACAGCAGATGTGAGCAGAACAATAAACTGCAGTGTCCGTAAGGGTGCTCTGGAAGGGTGCTCTTGACGGGACGAGACTCTGGAAGGGTGCTCTCAACAGTACGAGACTCTGGAAGGTTGCTCTCGATGGGACAGGACTCTGCATTTGGTGGAGGGGTGTTGGTAGGCTGATAGTGAATGGAGAGTTGTTGTTTACCAGCACCCACTCCACACATGCGGCAAAATATTCACGACAACCGTTCCCTGGGAGGCGTGCCAGGACCACTTGCTGAGGCTGGCAATGTAGAACACGCATAGCGAGCGGTCAGGGTAGTGCATTAGGCACGCCAATTTGAATAAATTGTATTCTGTCTTGTATTCTGTTACGGCTGAGGGTGGGTGAGATAAAGCGTGTGACAAAGGAGATTAAATTGGAGACTTTAATTAAGAAACAAGACCAGGAAACATCACCACACATCAACTATAACTAAAGTAAATGATACAAGACAAGGAACAGCGAAACAGAGAGATTAAGTACACAGAGAACAGATCAGGGAAACAAGACACAGCTGGGGCAAATTAACTCAATGACAGTAACCATAGAAACTAACAAGATACAGCTGAACCAAATAAACTAATGAAGGAGTGGCTAGAAACTGAACAATGCAGGTGAGGGCCAGAAATCTTTTTTTTTTTTTTTTTTTTTTATAAGCGTCTAAATCCGCATTGAAGCTCCACACCCCAAACAGTTGGTGGCGGTAATGCACCAAATTGGTATGCCAACCGTCAATAAATTTACAGAAGAAGAAGAAGAAGAAGAAGGTGAGGGCCAGGAGGATGATGGGAAATGTAGTGATCGTGACAGTTACGTTTATGTCTCAGTTGGTACATTTTTGGTCAAGTTGGTAAAGTTTACTAGCATAGAGTTATGTTAGCAAGGTTTTTGACACCGTTTGACTTACTTCAGCTTCACCAAACACAAGGCAAATGTTGTCCACATTGTACAAGCAAATGCTCCCAACCTTTCCACTAAGAAAGTAATTGTAAGCATCCAGACTGCGACATTCTTTTACCGCATCTCTTGTGCACACCGTATCAACCAGGTAATGATAGTCGCTTGGATAAGATACTTCAGGTAAACGTGAAATGTTCTGTCTGAAAAGTTTGCTCCTCAAAATACAGTAATTCCACATTGTATATTTTAGTTCCGTTTTCGTTTGCACTTGACAAAAAATGCAGCGCTTGTTTTGACAGACCTGTGAATTAAAAATGGCGCCACCGGAAATGCTTCAGGACCAGACATGCGCAGTAGTATTCCAATGTGTTTGTTATTGTTTATGTCCTTGATTTGGTCTATATTCTCTGCTTATTGTTCCAGAATAAAAGTGTAGTATTGTTTTAATCTTTGCTGATTGGTAAATAATGTCCATACAGAATGTTCCTTGTCCTCTGCTGATCAGTCTAAAACGATTTTGTGAAATCTCCCTAGTGTATGCTGATTGGTCCAGAATGTCTCTATGGAATGTCCCTGGTCTTTGCTGATTAGTCCAAAATGATTCTTTTCATTCTCCCCAGTCTATGACGACTGGTCAAGAACCAGAGTTGTCAGTCTCTGCTGATTGGTCAAGAATGTCACTATTAAAGCACATAATGTTTGACAGAACCCACATTTGCTTTAATGACAAGCTGGTTTGGCTTAGCATGAATCCTCCATCAGCTTATTTGGTTAAATACATTTCCCATAATAGTTGTCTTCCTGAACTCTTGATCGCTGCGTTTAAGTACATTCCATCCAATTATGGTCAGGTTTACAAGAAAACCCCAAAACTGAGCAAGGTCAGAGAGCAGAACCAGTGCATGTATTCTCAGTGTGGGAATATTCAGGCTTTGACATTTGGGAGCTTTTGAAACCAGCGACAGCATCTTCAGGAATTGTTGAGCTGCTTGTGGAAGCCCAAAACTTTTGGGTGTTGAGTCAAGAGATCATAACCTATCTTAGAGAATAAATCAATGTAGTGTTAAACAATGTGTAGCACACTACTGTCCACATAAGACCTGAGGTCATAGCTGCAGAATTGTTGCTATAGCTTTTGCAATACAGATAGCGAAATCCATCTGACCACTTTCAGAGTGCAGAGAAGGGTTTTGAGACCAGGACACAACATTGATTAAACAAGCAAGAAGAAAAACAAACTATTATATAAAACAGCTCCGGGAGCTTCCTTGTATTTCTTGACCCCGATTGGTCGAGTGTGGAGGAAGTTTGAATCAGATGAACATTTGCAGAAAACGCTTTTAAACCCACAGGCTGCAGTGGGCTCCATATCCCTCTTCTCCTTTATTTAGCCTATGTGACGCTCTCCTTCCTCTTTGTCTGCTGTGAAAAAAGCGTTTCTTTGGAGAGGAGGACAGAGAAATGTTCAATTGTAAGAGAGGAAGTCAAGGTCATGACTGCCTGTGGCCAAAGTCATAGCACAAATCTCATGGACATACACAAAAACACACTGAATAAAAGGAATTTGTTCTGAAATTATTTAAGCATTATCAAATTTGGCTCATTCTAAATAATGTCTACTTTATTAAATAATAGAAATAGAGCTGTCTCTATTTTAATAAAAACAATTATGATGTGCTGATTAATCAAAGTAACTCTAGTAATCTGAAAACTGTAACACGTTTCCAAGTAAGATGAAGATGATTAAAAAAATAAAAATAAAAAAATAAATAAATTAAATAACTCAGAATAGTAATGCAACCAATGATCCAACAATACGGAACAGTGTGCTGTGCACAAATAATACCAGGCAAAGAGTGATTCAAAATGAAGGGCTTAAATACACAAATGGTGATAAACAAATACAAACAGCTGTGCTCATTAAATGAATAAACATGACAACAGATAGATTGGAGGGAAACTGAACAAAGGAACACATGTGACTGAAAATAACACACTAAAAGTCCATGATAATGTAACAGACCGAACATGAACGTGACAAAAACATTCAATAATTGTTGCAGTAGACAAATAAATCATTAAGAAGGGGCAGGGCCGGCCCGAGGCATAAGCGAACTAAGCGGCTGCTTGGGTCCCCCTGGCCACCAGGGGGCCCCCAATCGAGTTTTTTTTTTTTTACTACATATTAATTAACTTAAACAAGTGACATAAATGAGTGAATGAACGAATAATTCAAGACAAGAAAATTCTGATTTCATGATCAATATACCTGCCTATTACAACTGCTGCTGTGTCTGCCAGTGTTTGAGCCACGCGCACCTCGCGTGCATGGACAATTCGTGCGCAAAGTCACGGTAATGTTAAGCCATGCCACAAAAATTTGATTTGCCTCACATGATTGACATTTAAATCAATGATTTATCCTTTAAGTTTAATGATATTCAGAACAGAACAAGAATAAAAAAATAACTATAAACAAGCCAAAACTAAATAATTTAAAGCAAAAGTGAAAGTAGGCGTTGGGCTCATGTATCGCTCTCGTCATTAGAATCAAAATGTTTCAACATTCGCGATGTATTTGGATGCTAAACTATTCTTTATTATAGGCTTCTTTGTACTTCACTCACGTTCCAATATTGATGGATAAAATCATCCTCTTCACACGCGCAAAAATGTGCTTGGAAACATCACAGTGGAGCGGTGCTTACGCTGAATTGTACGAACTGTAGGCTACTACTGACTATTTTAACAGAGCAGTGTAATTTTTATATGTTAGGTTGACTATTTTATTATTATATTTTATTACGGTTATAATGAACAGGCTGCGATGTCAAGATTGCAATGCTGGAATAGGCTATGTTGTGTGTGTGTGTGTGTGTGTGTGTGTGTGTGTGTGTGTGTGTGTGTGTGAGGCGCGGGCGCGATCGAGGAAACATAAAAACATACTCCGTCATGTTCATACAAGACATCATTCAAACTGCAAAGTGTTGCAAAACGTTGGTGGATATTTTGCAAATAATTTAATATGTTTTGTGATATGTTTTACAGTTTGTTTTCAGAAGATTCAAAGAGTTAGTAAAAGAGTAAAGAAGTATCTATTTTTTATTAAGTAGTCTATTTATTTTGAATTAATACATAACCTCATTGTATTAATTTATAATGTAACACTATAGCGTGACATTTGTGTCAATAATCGTAAAGCACAGGTGACGGGAGGGGGCCCCCAAATCAAATTCTGCTTAGGGCCCCCAAAAGGCTCGGGCCGCCACTGAGAAGGGGTTGCAAAAGATTGTTTTCTTGGTCAATATATTAAATCATATTGTTGATCATCCTCACTGAGATTCACACAGGTTGTTCCCCTTCGAGGGAACTCGCACTGCGTCGTCGTCGTGACGACACTATGGGAACGCCCCCAGCGTAACGCATCTGAAGTATGAATGAAATCTGTCCAATCCTGATTGGTGCTGCGTCATGACGTAGTAGATGACGGCATACCCGGAAGCT
This sequence comes from Vimba vimba, assembly GCA_022828995.1. Classification (NCBI taxonomy): domain Eukaryota; kingdom Metazoa; phylum Chordata; class Actinopteri; order Cypriniformes; family Leuciscidae; genus Vimba; species Vimba vimba. The sequence continues at coordinate 13,557,489 of CM040818.1, read as the reverse complement.
ACAAAGGGACGCCGGCTCAAACACACGTTAGCTTTTTGCTCTTCAGCTAAGCGCTCTTTGTGAATTGTTTGTCCTATTTACTGTTGTTTGTCATATCAAGTTACCACAAGCATGTCTAGCGAGCAGTTCAGACGATGTGTGCATCCGTGTCCGCGCTATTTATCGGGCACGGACACACATCAGCTCTGTGTACATTGTCTGGGTGTGCAGCACGCTAGGGTGGCTCTTGAGGGAGCCGCCTGTAGCGAGTGTGATAAGCTGCCGCTCAGGGTGTTGCACTCGCGGCTGGCCGTGTTCGATGAGGGCGGCCAAGCTCGCGAGCCCCGCGGTTCTGGGCCCGCCGTTGCTGAGGCAACGCGGCGCCGCAGATCGTGGGGCTCGCAGATGGATCTTTCAGCGGGACTCGGGACTGATTCGTCATCTTCCCAGTCCTCGTCTGAAGATTCAGATGCTCTCCCGCCTCGTGTGGAAGCCCGCGATGCGGCTTCTTCCCGCGAGGTGGAGGCACCGATGCTTCAGTTATCTGGCTCTGAGGGGTCAGATGCTTTGAGCATCGAGGCGGGTGTTGTGGAGCCCCATCCACCGCTTCACGCACCCGCTCAGGAGGAGCTGGTGGAGGTTTTGACCCGCGCTGTGGCCAAATTAAATATTATTTGGCCACAAGAAGAACCTGTAATCCAGCCAGCCAGTAAGCTGGATGAAAGGTTTTTCAAGCGCCGGTCTCAACCTCCACGCCGGGGCCTTCCGTTTTTCCCTGACTTGCACAATGAGTTGTGCAAGTCGTGGGAAAAACCATATTCAGCCAGGCTCTCCAACCCCCCAGTGCTTGATTTTGCAAATGTATTGGGGGCGGCTGAGCGTGGCTATGGGACGATGCCTCGGGTGGAGGAGGCTCTCGCGAGCTACCTCTCTCCCGAGGCCGCATCGTCCCTTAAGGCCCCGGTACTGCCCACTAAGCCATGCCGCGATACATCAGCGCTGGTGGGCAGGGCTTATATGGCGGCCGGGCGGGCTGGTAGCTGTCTGCACACTATGGCGGTGCTGCAGGCCTACCAGGCCGACCTCCTTAAGGAGCTGGATGAGGGCCAGGGTCCCTCTCCAGAGGACATACTGGAGCTTAGGAAGGCCACCGATTTGTCTCTCCGCATCACCAAGGAGACGGCCCGTGCCATCGGCCGCTCCATGGCTGGTTTGGTGTGTGTGGAGAGACATTTGTGGCTGAATTTATCGGGGATGAAAGAGAAGGAGAAACATTTTCTCTTAGACTCCCCGATCTCGCCTTCTGGACTTTTCGGCGGTGCGGTTGAGACCGTCGTCGGGAGGTTCCAGGAGGTGAGGAAGCAGTCGGCGGCCTTCCAGCAATATCTCCCCCGTCGCTCCAGCTCCTCGAGGAAGGCTGCCTCTAAAGGGCAGCCTCGGCCGTCTACCAGCTCCTCGCACCGTCAGGAGCAAAAGGAGAGTGTCGCCACCCGCGCCCCTCCCGAGGGAGCCTGGCAAAGGAGGCGGCGCTCTCGAGGTAAGCCTTCGGAGCCTAAGGTCGATCTGAGGACCGTCCTTCAGGCGAAGAAGGCTTCCTCTAAGCGGTCCTAATTGCGGCCGGACCGCTGAGAGCTGTCCCCCCCGGGATGGAGCGATCGAGGTCGCCTCCCTCCCGGAGCTCTCGGGAAATCAGTGCTGTGTTCCCGCCGTCCAGTACGCTTCGGGCCACACTGATTTCCCGCGCACGCACGCCGCTCCAGCCGCCTCAAATAAGACCTGCGGCTGGGCAGCGAACGCGTACGCACACCGAAAATCATTCTCGACTGCTCCCTGCCGGTCAGCCGCTTCAGGGGGTCGGGAACGAGGCTCGGTTGACACCCGAGGCCAGCCTCGAGAGGCTGGTTCCCTTAGTAGATTATCTCGGCGCATGGTCATGCCTTCCGAATATATCTGCGTGGGCCCTGCGTACTGTAGAGCTGGGTTACAGACTGCAGTTCAGCTCCCCTCCCCCGAAGTTCAACGGGGTGGTCTGGACTGTGGTCGGCCCAGAGCAGGTTCGGGTTATGGAACAAGAAGTTCAATCCCTGTTGGTAAAGGAGGCCATAGAACGTGTTCCTCTGCCACACAGGGAGTCCGGGTTCTACAGCCGGTACTTCATAGTTCCCAAGAAGGATGGGGGGTTGCGTCCAATAATAGATCTCAGGCACTTGAATCGTTCTCTGAGGAGATTCAGGTTCAAGATGCTCACAATTCCAGCCATCGTGAGTCAGATCCAGTTCGAGGACTGGTTCGTCACGATAGATCTGAAGGACGCATACTTCCATATCTCCATCCTTCCATGTCACAGGAAGTTCCTGAGGTTCGCTTTCGGGGGCGAAGCGTACCAATATCGGGTTCTTCCCTTTGGCCTAGCTCTTTCCCCTCGCACCTTCACCAAGTGCATGGATGCAGCGCTGGCTCCGCTGAGACTCCAGGGCATTCGTGTACTCAATTACATCGACGACTGGCTAATATTAGCCAAGTCGTACGATATGGCAGTCCGACATCGAGATGTCGTTCTCGCTCATATCAGGTGCTTGGGGCTGAGACTCAACACGAAGAAAAGCGTGTTGACGCCCTCCCAGAGGACTACCTTCCTGGGAGTGGTATGGGACTCCACGACGATGCGGGCACAAATGTCTCCTGCTCGGGTGGGCTCCATACAGGCGGTGGTCTCCAGAGTGAAGCTAGGCCACAACCTCACTGTGAAGCAGTTTCAAATACTGCTGGGGCACATGGCAGCAGCGTCCAGCGTCATACCTTCTGGCCTGCTGCACATGAGACCCCTACAGTGGTGGTTGAGAGCCAAGGGGTTTTCCCCGAGGGGAAATCCGTTCCGTATGATCAGAGTAACGCGCAGATGCCTTCGTTCTCTCGTCATATGGAGGAAACCTTGGTTCCTGTCCCAGGGACCAGTGCTGGGAGCGTCATGTTGCCGGAAAACCGTTTCAACAGATGCCTCCCTCACTGGTTGGGGCGCGGTCATGGACGGCCGCTTTGCGAGAGGTCTGTGGGAGACCCGGCACTCTTCCTGGCACATCAATTGCCTGGAAATGCTGGCGGTCTACAGAGCTCTGAGGAGCTTTTTCCCAGACCTCTGCGGCCACCATGTCCTGATACGCTCGGACAACACTTCCGTTGTCGCGTATCTGAATCACCAGGGGGGTCTGAGGTCGCGCCCTCTATGCAGACTGGCACACCAGATCCTCCTGTGGTCCCAGGGGAAACTGTCGTCTCTCAGAGCGATGTATGTCCCCGGGGACCAAAATCAGGGAGCAGACGTCCTGTCGAGGCAGGGGCTGAGGCCCGGGGAGTGGCGGCTCCACCCAGAGGTGGTGGAAGCCATGTGCGTGAGATTCGGCCCAGTGGAAGTGGATCTGTTCGCGTCTCGAGAGACTGCCCACTGTGGTTTTCTCTCAGGCATCCAGCTCCGCTGGGGTTGGATGCCATGATGCAGACGTGGCCGAGGCTGCGTCTGTACGCATTTCCCCCGATCGCTCTGCTCCCGGGAGTCTTGGAGCGGGTTCGCCGAGAGGGGATCAGTCTACTTTTAGTAGCACCCCGCTGGCCGACCCGAGTTTGGTTCTCGGACATTATAGCTCTGCTAGACGGCCTCCCGTGGCAGGTCCCTCTGAGGAGGGATCTGCTGTCTCAGGCAGGGGGCACAATATTTCACCCCCGGCCAGAGCTCTGGAACCTCTGGGTCTGGCCCCTGAGGGGGCTCGGTACCTAGAGGCTGGCCTGTCAGCAGATGTTGTCGAGACCCTACTCAGCTCCAGGGCTCCTTCTACCAGGAAACTGTACAGCCTGAAGTGGAATGTGTTTTCCACTTGGTGTAGAGAGCGTGAGGTGAACCCAGTTAACTGCCCAGTGGCTTCAGTGCTGGAGTTCCTCCAAGATCGTTTCTCCGCCGGTCTAACCCCGTCCACACTAAAGGTGTATGTGGCTGCCATTGCGGCTTTCCACTCGCCTGTAGGTGATGGGCCTTTGGGGAAGCACCATCTGGTTGTACGTTTCCTCCGTGGGGCTCGGAGGATGAGGCCTGCGGCTCGCTCCAGAGTCCCAACCTGGGACCTGGCGGTGGTACTTGAAGGGTTGGCTGAGGCCCCCTTCGAGCCACTGGAGTCGGCTGAGGCAAAGAACCTGACCCTTAAGGTGGCCTTTCTCCTTGCTATCACCTCTCTGAGGAGGGTGGGGGATCTCCAGGCCTTGGCGATATCGCCAACTTGCCTGGAGTTTGCCCCTGGCGGAGTTAAGGCCATCTTACATCCTAGACCGGGCTATGTGCCCAAGGTGCCATCTAGTGTGGCACGGTCAGTGGTTCTTCAGGCCTTCCATCCTCCACCTCACGGGACGGCGGAAGAGGGGAGACTTCACCTGCTCTGCCCAGTCAGAGCCCTGAGAGTGTACCTTGAGAGGTCTTCTCAGTGGAGGAAGTCAGACCAGTTGTTGGTGTGCTTTGGTTCACCCAAGAAAGGGCTGCCTGCATCCAAGCAGACAATCAGTAATTGGATTGTTCAGGCTATAGCCACGGCTTATCAGGTGCGCAATCTGCCTTCACCTATAGCTGTGAGGGCTCATTCTACCAGGAGCATGGCCTCCTCGGTAGCCCTCCTTTCTGGAGCCTCGCTTCAAGATATTTGCGAAGCGGCTGGGTGGGCCACTCCGCACACCTTCATAAGATTTTATAGTCTGCAACTCCCTGTGACGCCTGGCGCCAGAGTGCTCGCGTCCTAAGTGTGCCTGGTCTTCCAGCTTCACACTAGGGTGGCGTGCTTACGGTGTGGCATAGTGGGCATTGCGTTCCCATAGTGTCGTCACGACGACGACGCAGTGCGAGTTCCCTCGAAGGGGAACGTCTCGGGTTACGACTGTAACCCTTGTTCCCCGAGAAGGGAACGAGACACTGCGTCTCGCCGCCACACCTATCACGTTAAGAGCGCTTGCTTCATCGCAAAGTGCTAACGTGTGTTTGAGCCGGCGTCCCTTTGTAGCTTCCGGGTATGCCGTCATCTACTACGTCATGACGCAGCACCAATCAGGATTGGACAGATTTCATTCATACTTCAGATGCGTTACGCTGGGGGCGTTCCCATAGTGTCGTCACGACGACGACGCAGTGTCTCGTTCCCTTCTCGGGGAACAAGGGTTACAGTCGTAACCCGAGACGTTTTCTTGTATTCTGTATTTTTTTTTTATCAAATACAATGGCATTTTAACTATTTTAAATGTGACCTAAGTGTCCACAAATAGCCAAATACATTCCAGGACCAATGTATATCTGAATAGGAAAAAGACTTTGGTTGTGTTTGTTTTGTGCAACCACTAAAAAAGTGATTAAAAAGCTTTAAAGTTCTGCCGCATTAGGGAGCTACAAGAGAATCTAAAGAGAGATGGAAGCTCATAATTTACTGAATAATGACTCTTATTTAAAAATAAAATAAAAAATATACACACACATATATACCCAGATGAAAAAGATGTAGTATTAAATGTATTAAAAATATACTTTAAATTCAAGTAGAATGTTTATAATACGTTTGTATTCCCAACATGCTTATTTGAAGTACATTACAAATATATTGAATTGCATTTTAATATATTTCTAAAAAGTATACTACAAGTACATTGGTAATAAATATATGCTTAGTTACACTTTTAAGAAATATGTTAAAACAAGCATACTTTTAATATATTTCTAAAAACTGTACTATAAGTACTTTGGTAATAAATATATGCTTTGTTACACTTTTAAGAAATATGCTAAAACAAGCATACTTATAATACATTTCTAAAAAGTATACTATATGTACTTTGGTAATAAATGCTTAGTTACACATTTAAAAAATATGCTAAACACATACTTTTATTGAAGTTTTAATGTATTTACAGAAAACATACTTATGTTACTCTTACTTAAAGGTCCCGTATTATGCCCCTTTTCACAAGATGTAAAATAAGTCTCTGATGTCCCCAGAGTGTGTATGTGAAGTTTGAGCTCAAAATACCCAACAGATCATTTTTTACAGCATGTTTAAATTGTCATTTTTTTGGTCACAGAAAAACGTGCTGTTTTAGTTGTGTGCCCTTTAAATGCAAATAAGCTGCTGCTGGACGACCCAGGGGGCGGAGCTTCACGAGCTCGCGCTCAGTCTCTCAGGACAATATCACCTCATGGAATGATGATAATATCAGAAACTCTCAGTAAAGGTGTTCATTTCGAGTCGGACAATAATGCCTACAGAGTCAGAGTGCTGTATAGAAATGAAACAGGTATAGTTTAGTAGTTTAATTACGGTTATTATAACGTATTTGTCATCTGCTTGTATGTATCCATTATATATTAATAGCCTACAAGTCTGCTGTCTGAATGATGATCAAACATACAGGTCCTTCTCAATAAATTAGCATATTGTGACAAAGTTCATTATTTTCCATAATGTAATGATAAAAATTAAACTTTCATATATTTTAGATTCATTGCACACCAACTGAAATATTTCAGGTCTTTTATTGTTTTAATACTGATGATTTTGGCATACAGCTCATGAAAACCCAAAATTCCTATCTCAATAAATTAGCATATTTCATCCGACCAATAAAAGAAAAGTGTTTTTAATACAAAAAAAGTCAACCTTCAAATAATTATGTTCAGTTATGCACTCAATACTTGGTCGGGAATCCTTTTGCAGAAATGACTGCTTCAATGCGGCGTGGCATGGAGGCAATCAGCCTGTGGCACTGCTGAGGTGTTATGGAGGCCCAGGATGCTTCGATAGCGGCCTTAAGCTCATCCAGAGTGTTGGGTCTTGCGTCTCTCAACTTTCTCTTCACAATATCCCACAGATTCTCTATGGGGTTCAGGTCAGGAGAGTTGGCAGGCCAATTGAGCACAGTAACACAGTAATACCATGGTCAGTAAACCATTTACCAGTGGTTTTGGCACTGTGAGCAGGTGCCAGGTCGTGCTGAAAAATGAAATCTTCATCTCCATAAAGCTTTTCAGCAGATGGAAGCATGAAGTGCTCCAAAATCTCCTGATAGCTAGCTGCATTGACCCTGGCCTTGATAAAACACAGTGGACCAACACCAGCAGCTGACATGGCACCCCAGACCATCACTGACTGTGGGTACTTGACACTGGACTTCAGGCATTTTGGCATTTCCTTCTCCCCAGTCTTCCTCCAGACTCTGGCACCTTGATTTCCGAATGACATGCAAAATTTGTCCAAAAGTCCAGTGCTGCTTCTCTGTAGCCCAGGTCAGGCGCTTCTGCCGCTGTTTCTGGTTCAAAAGTGGCTTGACCTGGGGAATGCGGCACCTGTAGCCCATTTCCTGCACACGCCTGTGCACGGTGGCTCTGGATGTTTCTACTCCAGACTCAGTCCACTGCTTCCGCAGGTCCCCCAAGGTCTGGAATCGGTCCTTCTCCACAATCTTCCTCAGGGTCCGGTCACCTCTTCTCGTTGTGCAGCGTTTTTTGCCACACTTTTTCCTTCCCACAGACTTCCCACTGAGGTGCCTTGATACAGCACTCTGGGAACAGCCTATTCGTTCAGAAATTTATTTCTGTGTCTTACCCTCTTGCTTGAGGGTGTCAATGATGGCCTTCTGGTCAGCAGTCTTACCCATGATTGCGGTTTTGAGATATGAACCAGGCTGGGAGTTTTTAAAAGCCTCAGGAATCTTTTGCAGGTGTTTAGAGTTAATTAGTTGATTCAGATGATTAGGTTAATAGCTCGTTTAGAGAACCTTTTCATGATATGCTAATTTATTGAGATAGGAATTTTGGGTTTTCATGAGCTGTATGCCAAAATTATCAGTATTAAAACAATAAAAGACCTGAAATATTTCAGTTGGTGTGCAATGAATCTAAAATATATGAAAGTTTAATTTTTATCATTACATTATGGAAAATAATGAACTTTATCACAATATGCTAATTTATTGAGAAGGACCTGTCTACTGATGAGTTTAATAAAGTTTATTGTAGCCTACATCACACAAAAGATGAAGCGTCAGTTTTACTTCAGAAAATCACCTAAGAGCTGAGTAAACACAGTAAGTTATAAGAAGTGAGGGAGGGAGCATTCCTGTGGGCGGAGGTTAGTCAAAAAACGGTTCTAGTGACGTCATTAAAGAAGGAAGTAGAGGGATGTAGTCCAAACGAGCCGTTCGATGTAGGCAACTTCTGTTAAATAAAATATCTCGCTTGGCATTGAACTTTGAGCTTTATAATTTTACAGATATTATTTATGCTCTAACAGCAACATTACACACTAACTAAAGTTTGAAACATGGGATCACGAAGAACGGGACCTTTAAAGTATATTTTATGTGTACTTTGTGTAATAACATAGCAAAATGAATACGCTTTTAGTGGGTTTCAAATATATGTACTTTATAAATGCTTAGGAACGCTTAAATATTTATGTATTTATCATTTTAATATTTTGAAAAAAAAATGTTTACATTTACAATGTAGCCTACCAACTTATAATGTATTTTAAACATTTGTCAACTATTATTAAGCATTGCAATAAGCATTCTTAAAATGTATTGTTAACTTTTACTTGTAAAAGGCTACCTAAAAGGCTGTTGTCCATTATATGTTTGTACTACTAAAATTCCCACAAGGATTTAAACATCATATTATTTGAAATACATCATAAATACATTTTCCAAAGATGATTTTACTTGTTTAAATTCAAACAACACGTGTTATTTTAGAGAAAGGACCACATGTGCTTAGGAGGCTATAGTTCTCGCCCTGGAGCGTCGGTCATTACGCAGGACAGGGGCAGGAATCAGATTGAACACTTCACTTAATCTTTCTTCGGCAGCACAGACATACATTAGACAGCAGGTTTGAATATAATAGTTGCCTTTCCGCTTATATTGATGGAAGTGATTGGTTTACATTATGTAATTGAGTGTATGTGTGTAGCTGCAAATAAACAAAACAGTAATAAATGTTACATATACTGTATAAAGTAGCATTATTGATGAAGTCTATCAGCTTAACATTATATCTAGCACAATACACCAGCTTAACCAGGTGACTAATAACTCGTGAGTCACCATTCCCTAACATAATCTGTACAGAACAAATAACATATGTTTAGATAATACAAGCGCAACACTTAAATCAGTTACAAACAACATGCATAAGCATTCTACAATGACGTTCATTCTTTGCTAACTACATGGCATGACTCGTCATTTCTCTCGAGTGGATTTATGACCCAAATACTCGATTATTCCTAGATATTCACATATATAATCAATCTTAAACAAGTATGGGGTAAAATGAAACTCACTTTTCTCATAAGGACGTACACAGTTATTAATTTTCAACACGAACTAGGGATGGGCATTTTTCAAAAATATTGCATTCGAATATTCGGGCTCATAAAATTCTAATATTCTAATATTCGTTTATTTAAATGACGTTTAACGAAAAAGACGTTTTTTTTTTGTTTGTTTTTTACGTTTTTGTCACCATTTCTGAAGTTTACGATTAGGCAATATACACAACAAGCTTACAATATATGTTCTAATATTTTCTTTTAATTGAAAAAATTAAACAGTAGGCCTATGTGTAAACAAAACTAGTAATAAAAACTCGGTGAGTGTTTTAGCGCAATTTTCTCACCTCATGGGATCACAATACTAAGAGATAGTAAATCTTTTCCTGTTTTTTTTTTTTTTTTTGTGCGTTCCCGAGATTAGACCTTCCTTAACATAATGCCGAAAACCCGAAGTCTCTAGGTGGTCTGGTTGAGGAGTAGATAGAAGTGCAAGATTGGTGTGCACAGACAGAACAGAAATCATGAGTTAACAATCGCAATTTTGTCCGTTGGAAAATTGCGCTAAAAAATATAAAGAACAAAAGGATTTAAGCTCAAGCAGCGCGAACGGAAAAAAAACGCCTAATAAAGCAGAGTAGCAGATTGCGGCAGTTATCGTACAGAACGTACACATACACTCGAGTCAGCATATGATTATCGTGTTTATATTGTTTCACGTTTATGTTGAGAAAAACAATAATATCCACATGCAGGGGCGCCGCCAGCAATTTATGCTCGAGTGAGAAAACGCGCGACAGACGTTTCAGAGACACAAAGATAATGGTGTTCTAGTTCTAAGTTTCTAACAGCACTTTGCGTTTTCTGTTCTTAAACATCTCCCTCAACGAAACTTAAAGGAAGAATATGTCTCAAAATCATTTTGCTATTAGATAAGTTATCATCACTCGCACTACAGCTGCACTTACCTGCAGTGGTGATGCAGTGATAGACAGCTGTCTTTTCTCAGTCGACTGCAGTTTGGATTTCATGTGATTTCTCATTGTGGTGATCATATTATAACTCCAGATTAATTAATTAATTAGATCAAAAGTAATTCCATTTTGTAAGATCATTTAATAACCTCATTTTCGACTAGTATTTCCAAACTTCGCGAGGCAGACAACGACATTATGATCAAATACAAACTTGTTAAACGCGCCACAGTGCCACCCAGTGCGTTTAATTATAACTGCGAGTTAGTGCTTGGGATTTATCAGGGATTCACTGCATTTATGACCCGCAAAGTATTTACGGCTTCATAAATTCTATAAAATTCGAATAGTATTTTATTTTTCGAATTATAATTACAGATCGAATATTTGAAAATTTGAATATTCGTGCACATCCCTAACACGAACACTGCAACGCGACTTCTGGAACATTCTTGCGGTGGAGAGCGTTTTTCATGCGCATTTCTCATGCGCAATCACTTCCAGCGTATCCGCCAATGGCCACTAGATGGCGCCTTTGCGCTACCTTTGTAACACGACACACGTGACTAAACCTGATTGGTTCCAGAGACTTTGAACAGCTCCGATTGGTTCTTATGATAATGAGGTCATCTCGCAGGTTCAAGTCGAACAAGCTTAGCCTTATGCCGAGTTCAGACTGCACGATTTTCAAAGTAGTCGGGTCACTGTTCTTTTCACACTGCATGACTATCCAGAGTAACATTCAGTTGCTGGTGTGTTCACACTGCACGATGCATCGGCGACAGGAGGTTTCACACTGCATGACTTTCAGGAGGAAGAATCGCCGACACTCCTGTCTGGCCCGCAAACTACGTTTCGCAACCAAACACACGCGAGAAGTGATAAGGAAATAAAGCAAAATCCCGCGTGCGTAAGACCGCAGTTCTCGCACGAGTTTGAAATTGTTATTAAAAATTATAGCCTGCAAGAAGCTTGCGATCCAAATTGTCTGTGCACGGATTTGCAGCGAAAAGGAGAAAAAGAAAAACATTATGCGTGAGGAAATGGCTGGGAAGACAAGGGGAGCAAGGACTGTGTGTTCTGCCAAGAGAGTTGGGGGTAAATAAATAATTTTGCAATGTGCTGCTGTTGCTGCTGGTCAAGCAAATGTTTGTGCTTTGTTTCTGTTTGATATAATTGTAAATATATCTATTAAAATACTGATATTGTGACCTATAACTCCTCCCCGAACTCCCCGCTGCTCTGTATCTTGCTCTCTCATTGGCTGTCGGTCATCGCCGATGTAGTTTTCAGTCAGAACACTTTCACACAGCAGGATTTTGAATCGCCGACAGGTCCAGATATTTAGCATGCCAAATATCTCACGGGCGTCGGCGACTCGTCGGTGATTCTCTCAGATCGCGTCTTTGCTCATTCACACTGCGTGATTGTCACTCGCGTGAACGAGCACCGATTTGCCTGTGATTTCGGGCATTTGTCGGCGATTTCTCAAAACCTGTCGGCGAGCCAAAATCGGGGCTAAAATCGTGCAGTCTGAACTCGGCATTATCAGATATGCTGTGCGTGCGTCATCTCTGCGTATACTACTTAGATGTGTGTCAAACTCAAGGCCCGCGGGCCTAATCCGGCCCGCCACATTATTTTATATGGCCCGCGAGAGCATATGGGTGTCTTAAAATTAGGGATGCAACGAAATTTAGGCTGCCGAAAATAACATTTTCGTTTTTTGGCCGAAAGATACTAAAAGCCGCCGCAACCAGTCCGCTTCCGAAGATGAATAACTTCTAAGCGCGTTCCGCTGTGTGTGTGCGCTGTGCTCTCCGCTCCGTGTTCACAGCGCGTTTTGCTCAATGTTCCGCAAGCAACCTCCGTGTGTGTGTGTGTGTGTGTGTGTGTTGCGAGCTCTGCTCACGCTCACCGGAAAGGCAAAGTCCGCTAAAAAAAAAAGAAAAAAGGTGCCGACATGAAATTTCTCTGGACTTGTTTCTTTTTGCGATAGCACTACTGTGCTGTAACATGGTGTGTATAGCCATGCTGGGCAACACTGTAAAATTACACGAAACACGATCCTCTCCTTCTCCCTGCTCTGCTCATGCTCTGATAAAGATAGCTTTGTAGGACTACAATTGGTCAAAAAATAAATCTGTTAAATCTGATTCTGCTGCATAGAACTGATTGAAGAATAATATATTGATATTTTATAGTATTTTAATATAATAATATATTTATTTAACTACCCTAACTACCCTAACTACCTTACATTTGAATATGACTGTGTGGTAATGTGTGCTGGTGTGGCTACAGTGCCAGGGCTGAATTTTTGAGCCAGTTTACCCCTGCATATATACAATAATACAGTATTCTCTGTATCAAATCATTACAGCCCCTGGTGTTTCGGGCTCATCCACTGAAGTTTTTTAAACCTAGAAACACCCCTGCAAATGCATATACAATATTTGTAACTTAAATAAGTAATAATCAAATAAAGAGACAATATATTAACATTTTAAAAGTCTTACAGTTACAACCGGCCCTTTGAGGGCAACCATAATGCTGAAGTGGCCCTCAGTGAAAATGAGTTTGACACCCCTGACTTAGATGAATGTGATTAAACTGTTAAATTATATAGAGCGATCGTGTCTCTTTAGAGGAAACCACGCGATTCATATGGATTAACTTTTTGAAACGTGAACAGTTTTGGTGAATCGTTCATCGGAGGGATATAAATCTTTCAGGTTTCATTAAAATATCTCAGTTTTTGAGACAAAAGTCTTAAATGGTTTGGAACTACTGAAGGGTAAGTGATGACAGAATTTAGAGTTTTTTGGGGGGAAACTAATTAATAGAAAACGTAACGTTAGTGTTATGTTTTTTTTTTAATTATTATTATTTTTTTTTTTTTTACCCAGCTTCGTCAAGTTTGCATGCCGTGTGATATTTGGAACCTCATTATTTTGTAATTCTAGATAAGATTTGTATTAAATCACTGTTACTTGACTGTGCCAGTAGTGTTTTGCACAAAGTGTAAAAGCATGTCTTTTTCAGTGCAGCTACATTCAATTTGACCAATCAGAGCCAAGCTTTTCAAGTTGAAGTCGAAGCAGACTCGAAGAGATGAAGATTCTGCCCTCAGAACTGGTAAGTGTTAGTTTGCATAAATAAATAGCTCACTGTGAAAAAGCTGTTTAAAATCTATGTGGAGACATTTGTCTGTCTTAAAACAACTATAAAACATTGTCCAATGCATCTAAAAAACATTTAGTTATTATAACATGTACAACATTACATTAACATTATTTTTATTTGCAAAATGAAGCTGTGTATTTACTTCTGTGATTTCCTGAACAATTTGGCTTCATTGCTATGATGTAAATGATATTTGAAAAGTAAAAAAAAAGTTAAATATATATATATATATATATATATATATATATATATATATATATATATATATATATATAAAGTTATATATAATATATATATACTGTACATATAAATTATATATGTGTATATATATATATATATATATATATATATATATATATATATATATATATAACTATTATAACTATTTTTGGGGAAAATATTAATGTTTGTTGTTTTTCAGACCAGCTGCTAGAAGAAAAACTGAAATCTGAGTGCAGAGACAAGCAAAGAAGAGAGTAATAAGAATGTTTTTTCCTCATATCACCTCTATCATAGAGACTTTTTAATCAGGCCTAATGTAAGGTGACTCTGTCAGTCTTGGTAGGAAAATGTCAATTCCGGGTGTCTAATTTGTGCTTCCTTCGAGTCATTCATGTAAAAATCTGTTTAGTTAACTGTTTTTTGGTAAAGTTGCAAGTCATAAAGTTGGCTGTTATGCCCCGTCTAGGGGAAAAGGGTTCAACATGAAAGACTCAGAAATATGCAGGGTATTTAATCAAAGGTTAATTTATTTACTTAATTTGGGACTTTTGAAAGGAGCTGACTACACTGTAAAAACTAAAGGAGCCTCAAATATCCTGTCGGATACTCAAGGAACTTCAAAATGTAATTTAGGTGTCTCAAAGCTCTTTCTCCTATAGTAGGGTTACTGGAGGAGCATTCACAATCTTTGAGGTTCTTGCTGGAACTTATGGGATCCTTTAAGCACTTTGTATTTAGTTCAGAGGTTCTGGAGTCACCTTTTCATTACCATGAGACCTCAAAGTGCTTTGGGGGAAAATAGAGGAACTTGAATGCGATAAAAGGGTTATTGGAAGATCTTTTAACATTTAAGTGGTTCCTGGAAGATCTCTTATGTTAAAGGCAGGGTAGGTAGGATTTTATAAAAACAAAAAATCCACATTTGTTTAAACTTTCTATATATATCAATACATAATTAAAATGTAAGTACTCTGAAAAAAAGAGTATAAAAATCAAGTGACTCTAGACCGTTTAATCTGCATTAAACACAGCTCATTATTTCCATTCGGGACGAAACAAAGGATTGGCTTAGGTGACTGTCACTCTCTCGCAACCATGGCAACCACCCTTTTGCCACGGGATCTGCCCACTTGCGCGCGCACGTTTGATTTGAGGAATTCAAGAGGCATGGAACCTGGGAATAGCAAAACAATGGCAGAGAAAGAGCAATCAAAATTCACATTACCGGCATGCAGTTAGTGAAGGCAAACAAGGCAAAAAAATAAGACAGTACAAGAAAAGGTAATGAACAAAAAGTCTTTGGATAAACAAAGAAATAAAACGCCTGTCAATATCGTCGTGGCTTTCCAGCGACCACCCCGTCCTCGGCCTCTACTTCCTCGGACCCTAGTTGCACGCCACAGCCTCTTGCACGACCTCCTGCTTCGCCCTAAAATTATTTTTATTTTACAAAAGGGCATTTTACAAACCTACGTTTTGCGCATGTGCTCCTGCACGCACTTTTCCAGTCACAACACAGCAATCAAAGGAGGACGCGCTGAAAATTGTAATGCTGTTCTCTTTCTTCATAACTCGTACTGAGAAGGTTTGAGTTTCAAAGGAATTTGTGACTGTTTCACCTGTTCAACCACATCAAAGTTTCGTAACTAGTAAGTCCGTGCTTTTTCTCTTTTTGTTCTTATGTGCTGAAGGGCCGCTGTGCCTTGGTGAAACGGTGTTTGTACGTGAAGAGCTCTTTTCCAAAACGCCATAAACCTAAAAAGCTGCCTCAAAGATCCAGCAAAAGTAATGATTATGAATATGTAAAATATTGCAATAAGACATTTTAATTGTTTATTAATTTCTGTGTCGGCTGCAAAGATGAAGTTGACGATAGACTCGCGATCTTCGCAGTAGGCTAGTGAACGCACCAGAGAAATGCACATTTATTAGGCTACATAGTTTTATTTTGTTTTGGATGGTTTTGTTTAGAACATCGTGTAGCCAGCTGCGAACGTTAATACATTTACAGAAAGCTGGTTCTAAACAAAAATCGTTTAAGATTTTTCCCTGCCGGTCCTCCGCTTCAGGGTATCGAAAACGAGACGAAGATGGAAGTGAGACGAGGTCAGTCTCGAGGGGCTGGTTCCCTTAGTAGATTTTGTAGAAGAATGGCAACGCCTTCCGAATATATCTATATGGGTCCTGAATATTATAAAAAATGGGTAAAGACTGCAGTTCGGTCACCGACCTCCCAAGTTTGCTGGGGTGGTACTGACTGCAGTGGTTCCAGAACAGGCTCGGGTTATGGAACAAGAGGTACAGAACTCTACTGGTCAAAGGGGCCATATAAATTGTTCCCCTACCAGAGAAAGAGTCCGGGTTTTACAGCCGGTACTTTATAGTTCCAAAGGAGGATGGCGGGCTGAGGCCGATTTTAGATTTGAGGCAGTTGAATCGTTCTCTGAGGAGATTCAGGTTCAAGATGCTCACTGTTCCCATCATCGTGAATTAAATCAGATCCGAGGATTGGTTTGTCACGATAGATCTAAAAGACACCTATTTTTATGTCTCCATCCTTCCATGTCACAGGAGGTTCCTGAGGTTCGCTTTCGGGGGCGAAGCGTACCAATATCGGGTTCTTCCGTGCGGCCTAGCACTCTCTCCCCACACGTTCACTAAGTGTATGGATGCAGCTCTGGCTCCACTGAGGCTTCAGGGCATCCGTATTCTGAATTATATCGATTATATTATATCGATGACTGGCTCATATTGGCCCAGTCTCGAGAAATGCCAATTCGGCATCGAGATGTCGTTCTTGGCCACATTCAGAAATTGGGGTTGAGACTCAACACTAGGAAAAGTGTGTTAGAACCAGCTCAGAAAACTACTTTTCTGGGCATAGTATGGAATTCGGTTACGATGCAGGCATGTATGTCTCCCGCACGTATCGAAATCCATCCTGACCATGGTGTCAGGGATAAAGCTAGGCCAGGCCATCACTGTAAAGCAATTTCAAAGACTGCTGGGCCTCATGGCAGCGGCATCCAACATAATTCCTTTGGGCCTTCTTCACATGAGGCCCCTTCAGTGGTGGCTCAAAGCCAAGGGTTTTTCCCCCAAGGGGAATCCGTTCCGTATAATAAAGGTTACGCGCAGATGCCTTCGTTCCTTATTAATATGGAAGAAATCTTGGTTCTTTTACCAAGGGCCAGTATTAGGGGCGTCATGTCGCTGGAAAACCATTTCAACAGACGCTTCCCTCACTGGCTGGGGCGCGGTTATCAGCGCTTTGCCAGGGGTCTGTGGCAGGACCTTCATCATTCTTGGCATATAAATTGCCTAGAAATGTTGGCTGTGTTCAGGGCTCTGAGGAGTTTCCTCCCAGACATCAAAGGTTACCACGTATTGATACGTTCGGACAATACATCAGTGGTAGCGTATCTGAACCGACAAGGGGGACTCAGATCGCGCCCTCTATCCAGATTGGCGCATCAGATTATTTTATGGTCCCAAGGGAAAATATTATCTATAAGAGCAATATATGTCCCGGGGGTTCAGAATCAGGGAGCAGACATCCTGTCAAGGCAGGGGCTGAGGCCCGGGGTATAGAGACTCCATCCAGAGGTGGTGGAGCTAATATGGCAGAGGTTTGGACCAATGGAAGTGGATCTGTTGCGTCTCAAGAGACGTCCCACTGTCCACTTTGGTTCTCCCTCACTCATCCAGCCCCGTTGGGGTTGGATGCCATGGTATAGGCCTGGCCAAGGCTTCGCCTGTACTCTTTTCCCCCGATCGCTCTGCTCCCGGGAGTCCTGGAGAGGGTCCGTCAGGAGGGCATCAGTCTTCTTCTGGTAGCCCCGTTTTGGCCGGCCCGAGTATGGTTTTCGGATTTAATTTCACTCCTGATAGCTCCGCCATGGCAGATTCCTCTGAGGAGGGATCTGTTATCTCAGGCGGAGGGTACTATATTCCATCCTCGCCCAGAGCTGTGGAAATTGTGGGTCTGGCCTCTGAGGGGGCTCAGTACCTAAATGCTGTTCTATCATTTGGGGTGCACGGAACCATACTTATCTCTGGGGTTCCGTCTACTAGGAGATTATATGGCCTTAAGTGGAATGTTCTTCCACTTGGTATAGAGAACATGAGTTAGGCCCAGTTAACTGCCCAGTGGCTTCAGTTCTGGATTTTCTTCAAGATCGTTCTCTGCGAATCTCTCCCCGTCCACATGGATGGTGCACATGGATGCCATTGCGGCGTTCCATGCACCACTGAATATTGGGCCTTTGGGGAGGCACCATCTGGTCATACTATTTTTCCTTGGTACATAGAGGATGAGACTGACAGTCAGGTCCAGGGTTCCTTCCTGGTACCTGGCGGTGGTTCTCGAAGGGCTATCCCTGGCTCCCTTCGAATCCCTTCAGTCGGCTTTGCCTAGGACCTCACGTTCTAGGTAGCCTTTCTCTTAGCTACTTCTTATAAAGAGACTGGGAGACCTCCAAGCCCTGGCATTAACGCCAGCTTGCTTGGGGTTTGCCCCGGCGGAGTTAAGGCCATCCTGCATCCGAGACTCAGCTATGTGCCTTAAGTGCAATTTAACATGGCTAGGTCCATGGTCCTGCAAGCATTTCATCCTCCACCACATGTGTCGGCAGAAGAGAAGAGGTTCCTTGCTCTGCCAGTCAGAGTTCCGAGTATTACCTTGAGAGGTCCTCTTCTTGGAGGAGGTCGGACTTACTGTAGTGTGTTTCGGGTCATCTAATGAGGGGCTCCCGGCTAAACAAACCATAAGTAGGCCTACAAGGTGCGCAATTTGCCTTCACCTTTGGCCGTAAGGGCTCATTCTACTAGAGGCATGGTGTCCTCTAGAGCCCTCCTCTTGGGAGTGCCCCTCCAGGGGATCTGTGAGGCAAGCCGGTTGGGCTACCCCACACACTTTTATCAGATTTTTTAGTCTGCACCTCCCTAGTACGCCTGGCGCACATGTGCTCTCGTCCTAGATGGGTGCCTGAGTTCAGTTTCACTCTAGGGCAGGCCTTTTCTCGGTGCGTGGCCTAGTGGGCATTCGTTCCCCAAAGAGTCGTTTTCAACGACGCAGTGCGAGTTCCCTCGAAAGGGAACGTCTCGGGTTATGACTATAACCCTTGTTCCCTGAGAAGGGAACGAGACACTGCGTCGTCCTGCCACGCCCCTCAATGCCTGAGAGCGGCTTGCTTCATCGCGAGGCTAATGTGTGTGTGTGCCAGCGTCACTTTTATGCATCCGGTTATGCCGTCACATGTTACGTCATGACGCAACACCAATCAGGATTGGATTAGTTTCATTCATACTTCAGAGGCGCACGCTAAGGGAGCGTCCCCAAAGAGTCGTTTTCAACGACGCAGTGTCTCGTTCCCTTCTCAGGGAACAAGGGTTATAGTCATAACCCGAGACGTTTTCTGCTGTTTGGATTAGGCATTGCCCTGGTTTATCGAGGAATTAAGAAGACGGTGACAGCTGTCCAAAACCCCACAAGGCTGCCCGTCATGATTGAAGCAGTGGGCAGAGCTGTCAGCACTCAGACTGTGACTATGAACCACAATATGGATAACATCATGGAGAAGCTCACAGCTTTGCAAAGGCAAATTGATCGTTTCGGAGACCAAAATGGACCAGGAGCTGTGTAAATTGGAATGCGGCTACTCGTCCCAAGACCAAACAACCCCAATCTTATCTGCTTTCGGCCCCCCTCAACCAGCACTGGCCTTGGCGAGGCTGCTGCTGGAACAACAACTCCTCCAGAAGAGCACTGCAGCGAGATGCTCTTGTGTTCCTTCCCCCACTCCCCACTGACACCTGCTGATTGTTGACTCTGTCTGGGACCTGATCAAGGTTGACTCCATGGCAACTGCTGTGTATCGCTATGACATCCTGCGGACTGAGGCACCTAGATTAGGATGCCAGGCGTAGCGACTCTCCAGGCCTACACATACACGAACTCTTACATATATACAGATATGCAATCACCCTCCCCCACCCCCAATCCCACGCCTTCGACGCTTTGTACCACCAGTCTGACAGGCAGGTCTGTGACCAGCGCCGAAAATGGCTGCAGGACCGGATGGCTGCTTGCCTGTGCTGGGTTAACTCCACCCCCCACTCCCCTCCCCTGTTGCAAGTCTTGTGTGTTAATGTTGTGTACTGATTATGTGCTAATGTTGCTGAGGTGTTTTTTTACTGTTCCCAAACTGTACTCCTTACAGGAGCATAGTCTGGGGGTTGCCTTTTTTTTCTCCTCACCTCTCCTCATGTTATGCTGTATTTTTTTTTCCTCAATGCTCTGTCTTCCTGTTCTGTCTACCCCCTTGTCATATTGTATGTATGTTTGTATGGACAGGTTGATGGCTAATTTCGCTGGTACTTGTGACTAGTGACAATAAAGGCTACTACTACTACTATATTGTTTCAAGGGTTAATAAATTGCATTGGGCTATCTCAAGCTAAAGCTTACGACACTACAAGGTGTCATTAAGTCCACCAAAGTTGTCACACACATTCAGCCTGTTCAGCTGTCTCTGAATGATTTATAACACATAATATTATTATGATTATGTGTTTTAAAATCACGACCATTGTGTATTAGGCTGTTTCACCATCAGTAACTAGTCATTGGTGAACAGAGCTTTTTATGGAAGATCCAGTGTGAAATTAGCTGTCCAATGTCTTTCCACATCCAAGAGCTTCATTAACCCCCAGAGGTCGGCGGTATCGCCGGCGATACCAGCTCGCTTTTTTTTAGCAGTGTAAAAGAAACTCAAAAATACTCGGTTGACTTTGATTTTCCATTGGAGTTTCATACATCAATCGATTCTGTTAAATGTGTATTATTTTTGTGTATACTCACAATAAAAACAAAGTGTTGTGCTTTTTGCCAAATAAAGAAAAATAAACACGAAGCGAGTTCTGCCTTCTCTCTGTCCGTGTAGTCCATTCTGAAACGCGTCCGAAAATGAACCATAACTCAGTGAATACTCAGTCAAACAGGCATTCAGACATACAGGCATGAAGCTTGAATTCTCATCTTTTAAACGAAGTAATTTTTATAAAAAACAAATATTCACAGTTTATGTAATATGTATGCAAAGAGAGAGATGTCAGTCGTTCTCATCTCAGCTAATTAAGTTTTAATGTGCTCCGCCCACGGAGAGCACGCGCTATTCAAACGCAAATGTGAGCCGATCCAAACAAACATGTAAAACGCCCATCAGCTGGATAACACGCACCGCGAGTTCACTTTCAGACTTATGTACTTTACGATGCTGTGAGGAATAATACTGTCTTGATAATAATCCTGCAAAAATTTACCTCAGAAGTTCTGGAAGTATCATTTCGAGGAGCAAACGGATCCCGCTGAGGAATTAGGTCAGTTCTGTTTGCTTTGTTCTAATCGGAATGAATGAACGCAAAGATGCGTGCTGTTGTGGAGCTACTACAGCTGGCAAAAATACTGTTTAAATATGAATCGCGTTACTATGAATGAATGAACGCAAAGATGCGTGCTGTTGTGGAGCTACTACAGCTGGCAAAAATACTGTTTTAATATGAATCGCGTTACTATGAATGAATGAACGCAAAGATGCGTGCTGTTGTGGAGTTACTACAGCTGGCAAAAATACTGTTTTAATATGAATCGCGAATACAAAGAAAGATTACACTGGAAATATTGTTACAATTATAAATGTTGTTGTAATTGTATAACCTTAAAAAAAAAATATATATATATATATATAAGGATAGATGTAAACAAAATCTTAAAAGGTCATTATAAGCCTTATCTTTAAATAATTTTATTATGCTTTATTAGTGACACATTTGGGAAGAGAATATATTCCAAATCTGAAAATACAGTATGAGAACAATTAACTGCACAATTACTAGAAATGTTTACCTTGGATATTGTACAATTTGCAAGCAAAATTTGTGGAAAAAACAACAAACCAGTTATATATTGTCCTTGCATTCTTGTGGCTCATTCACACACCTGAATGAAAGGCTCATTACCTATGCAGCCTCATTATGCGGCCCCATTGACTCCATAGGTGTGAATCACGCCCACCCGCATATGGCCTTTCCAAACAAAAAGTGTTTTACAAGATTTAAATCAATGTATTGTGTTATGGGAATGATTAGGCAGGACGATTTTCACATAATTTTGAAGAAAAAATACTAGGCAACGACATCCATTAGTCAAAAGTCTTATTTACATATATTTAGAATGTGTTTTATGGCCTTATTTCAGAAACTTTATTTTTTTGTTTTTTAAAAAAACCATGCATAAACATTATTCTATCAAAAATACAAACATGTACATGCAAGTTGTTCACATATTATGGTAGCCCTGTTTGTGCTAAATAGAGTGAATTTACACCTTTGCCATTAATATGTTTATAAGCAACTGAAAAAAGCACAAATGTCAGGGCATGTCAGAACATCTCAAGGACCCCAAAAACCCCTCAGACTCCAGAGGGTTAATACATCCATTAATCAGATCATACACTCATTAGAGAGCATTAACATATAAAACCGATGTTCATCTGGATATTCAAGCTAATTAAGTATGAGATATTAGCTCAGAGACCTAAATTAATTTTATTTGTTTAATTTGATTTGAAGAGATCCTCTGTAAAATAACACCACAGACACAGTGGCCCTCATTTATCAAAAGTGCGTACACCAAATTTCCAGCGTACACCTGGCGTACACCCAAAACCACGTTGACTTTGAGATTTATCAATATGGACGTTGGCGTACGGCACGCTCAAATCCTACGCCAGCTCAGGAGGTGGTGTACGCAGGTTTTGAGTGCGGGAATGCGCAAAAAAACAATTCCTAACACCACAAAACGCACTGACAAACTAAAAGATATAATATATTATGACCCACTGTAAAAAAACAACAACATAGTAATTATAAACTTCAGTGTTTATTTTTGTGCAACATGGACTTCAATGTTTAATTTGTGTGACTTTACCAAAGCATTTGAATTGTAGGCATATGTATTCCTTAAGTTGCGAGCCTGTGCGCTTTACCTGACGTTTCAAGCCTTGTTTATACTTTCGCCTGGCTCCGCAATGCGAGTCTCCGCAGACTGCGCGCACACCTCCCCAAACGGACGAGGCGTTTATACTCGACGCGCTCGCCGTTGTACTATTCTTTGAAACGATGGTTAGGCCAGGGTTAGGGCCGGCAGGTGCGCACGGACTGGGTTTAGTAAAGAAAGGCTTTCAATGACCAAAAAAATAATTCTGACTGACAAAATAATAAAAATGCCATTCTTCTTCTTAAATAATAATAATAATAATAATAATACAAATAATAATAACGACATTCTTCTTCTAAATAACAATAAGCGTCATTAATAATAAAAATCTAGAAATCAATTTTGTTTCTTTCCACTTCCCTGGTTTCGCTTTCTCTTTCTCAAAGAAGTTTCTCTTCTTTGCCGTCTTCCGTGTGTCCATGGCGTAAAATGAGGGCGTGGGGGGAGCGGAGACTTGAATATATAGGGGCGTGTTATTCTAATGACGATCGATTTCAGCCGCGGCATTTATCAAGGGCAGGTATTGCGTACACCATAATTTCAAAGGTACGCACAGCTTCATAAATCAGGCGATGAGAGGAGTGTAAGCATAATCTTACGCCAATATATACGCCCGTTTCTACGCAAGATTGATAAATGAGGGCCAGTGTAATCACCATGGGAAAATTTCAGAGTAAAACTGGGAGTTGTGAAAAATATGATACACCGATGTTTTGCCAGATGAGAAGTTTATCTATGTATTATCTTTTTACTCTTAATTAATTTTATAACTGTATCAAATATCTCTTTTAATTTATTTTATAACCATTTTAATTGTCCTTGCTTTTATTAATTCCTTTCTGTAAAGCACTTTGAATTGCCATAGCGTATGAAATGTGCTATATAAATAAATTTGTATTATTATATTATGATTTTTATACTGTACAAACTGTATATTCTAATACCAAACCCTAAACCTACTTATCATAGAAAGCATAATTTAGTGTGATTTAGAAGCTGTTTTCCACATGGGGACCAAACAATGTCCCCATATCAGGACCACACACACACAGTGGGAGTTTAATGTTCAAGGGTTTTGACCCGAATTACCTATATCATTTCTGAGATCTGACACTGTCCTCCTATGACACTGAACTGAAACTGATCCATAAATTTAAGAAAAAAATGTGTGCTATAAGAATATTATAATTTACCTAGAAATATAGATAGAGACCTTACAGATAATTAATAACTAAAGTAATTATAACCACATTGATCTCATCTCTCCAAGCATTTTAGTATATGTTTGGATGGACACTAAAAACGTCTCAGGTTACGACTGGAACCCTTGTTCTGTGATAAGGAAATGAGACGCTGTGTCAAGGACGCTTTGGGAATGCCTCTCCGTAATTGCGTCAATAGCATGTGTGTGAACTCAGACCAATGGCATGACGGAACGTCAAAGGCGGAGTGAGGTCAGGACCAGGCAGCTATAAAGTGCACCAAGACCTAACATTGTCAGCTTCTAATAGGCCGAAGCAAGTCAATCACAGGGACACAGGGAGTATGGCAGTGAGACGCAGCGTCTCGTTTCCTTCTTAGGGAACAAGGGTTACAGTTGTAACCCAAGACATTCCCTCTCAAGTGAACTTGCGCTGCGCCAAGGACACTTTGGGAACGACAATACCCAAATAGCATCCTTACAAGTGCCTGTCTGTGTGAATCACAGTGAGCACACTAAGATGAAAGCACCAGAGAACTTGATGTAGAGCCCATGGAGGAAATGTGCCAATGGGTTTCTCCTCAGGGATACACCCCTCAAAGGGACATGGTAGGCAGCTAAGGTCACCATGTAAACCTTCAGTGTGGAAGGGGATAACCCTGGGGATAAACGATCCTGTAGTTTCTCCAGCACTACACCAACTGGGCAGTTAACTGGGTCCCACTGTCGAGTTCCACACCATGAAGTGAAAACCCTCTACTTCAATGCATACAGTTTCCTCGTGAAGGGAGCTCTGGAGTGAAGTATGGTCTCAAAAACCTCAGTTGAGAAACCTGAGTCTATGAGTTGGGCCCCATTAAGAGGCCAAGCCCACAGGTTCTATAAGTCTGGGCAGGGATGAAGAATCATGCCTCCAGCCTGAGACAGAAGGTCCCTCCTGACTGGAATCTCCAAGGGAGAGCTGTCAAGGATGGACACCAGGTCCCAGAACCACACTCGGTTCAGCCAGTGAGGCGCTATTAGTAGTAGACTTATTCCATCCCAGGGGACCCTCTCTTCAGAACTCCTGGGAGCAGAGCAATCGGGGGAAAAGCGTAGAGACGTAGCCTCGGCCACTAGTGATGCGCGGGTCGTCTCATAACCCGCGGACCCCGTGGGTAACCCGGGTTGGGGCGGGGAAAGAAATTGTCACTTTATGTGCGGGGTGGGTTGGGCCGGGTCATAAAAAAAAAAAATCATGTATGTTGCGTGCAATTTCCAGCCTATATTAAATATTTGGGAATATCTATTTTCATATTTTATTAGGTCCTTTGATAAGGTTACAATACGAAGGCCGTAGCAACGTAACTTGCGTGATGTCCCCAAACCTTTGGCGTCACGTGACACGTCACGAAAGCGGTGCACCAAGCAGCTCCCACCGCCAGCCACGACAACAAAAATGGACAAATAAAAGTGAAGATGGAAGACGAGGTGCGGGAGAAATTGAGGTCGGGAATTTACATAATTAAAAGAAAAAAAGGTCAGCCTGCTAAATGGGACCGGTTCTCAGAAATAGTTGCAGCAGAAGACAACAGCAGTATCGGCTACGTGAAGTGCAACTCGCGTGAAAAAAAGGGGGCGGGCTGGGCTGGGGCGGGCCAAATAATTTCATAAAAGCGGGACCCGCGGGTTGGAAAAAAAGCTGACCCGCGCATCACTATCGGCCACGTTTGTACCATGGCATCCAGCTCCAACGGATAATAATATAATTCGATAATTGCCCCTTGGGGTCGAATAAAGCATTTTGAATTTAATTGAATTGAAAGTCGACAGTGTGTCGTGGACAGACGCAAACAGATACACTTCTGCTTGGCCACACACTCCCCAAATGAGGCTCCACCACCTCGGTGTAAATTCTCCATTCCTCAGGCCTCAGCCCCTGCATCGACAGGATATCTGATCCTAAGTTGTTGGTACCCTGTAATGTATACTGCTCTCAAGGAGAGCAACTGTCCTTGGGACCACAGGAGGACGTCTGCGAACAAGCACATGATGGCCTAACAGGTCTGAGAGGAAATGCTTCAATGCTACGAAGACAGCCATCATTTCAATGCAATTTATGTGCCATGAGAGATAATGACTCATCAATAGATGCTGAGCTGAGCGGCCTTCCCTAACCCCTCCCTAGCCTGTTAGAGAAGCATCTGTCATGCATGTGACGCGATGGCAATGCTCCTAACACGGGACCTTGGGACAAGAACCAAGGTTTCCTCCATATCACCAAGGTGCGGAGACACCTGCACGTAACCTTGATCATGCGGAGTGCCTCGGGGAAAACCCCTTGGTCTTGAGCCACCACTGCAAGGGTATCATGTACAGCAGGCCAAAGGGTATCACGTTGGACTCAGCTGCCATCAGACTCAACAGTCTCTGAAACTGTTTGACAGTGAGTGACTGACCTAGCTTTATCTTGTTTATGGCCCTTTAACACTCTGGGGTCTGGGGTGTTTTCTGGGCCCTGACATGCTCTGACATTTGTGCTTATTTCTGTTACTTGTGATATTTTCATGGCTAAAGTCTGATTGCACTGTATTCAGCACAAACTCTGCTACAATAATATGTCAGCAGCATGTATGTAAAAGTTTGTAGTTTTTAGATAATAACGTTTATGTGTGGTTTGTGAAAAAAAAAAATTGTCATTAAAATAAGGTCATGAAACCCATACTGATTATTATTTATATAAGACTTTTGAAAATTGTATCACATAGCCTAGTGTAATGCTATTAGCTCAAAGGAGAAATATTAATAATAATCCATAATTACTAATTAGATTAATTAGTTAATTAGATTAACTTTGAGGTAAGCCAATTAATATTACAATCAATTAATCAGTTCCAACGAACTCTTTGATTATTTTATTTATTTATTCTAAGAAAGTGTATCTTTCATGGCCACTGAAAAATAATTATTCCTTAGCATGTACAGTGCTTAGAGCATGTAACAAGATCAAGATCGTAAAAATGGACTTTGTATGCAAGCAGAGACACTTAGAAACCACATCCATATTGTGCACAACAAACATACATACACTCATCCATACATACATACATAGGTAAAGTGGTGAGTGTTATGGAACCGGAACCGGAAGCAGGAAATAGAACTATGGAGCAAGATCTATTTCAGTATGAAAAAAAACATCAGCTTATTTCAGAGCACCTCATTAAATTGATACTTGCATAGTCGGTTGCAGTGGATACAATTCTTGAAGTGGTTGAAATTGGAGTGCGTTGATGGGTCCCTGAGTGTCAAAAGTCACTGGTACAAGTTGCCATCGTGTGGTTCCGACGCGGTTGTGGGTCGGAGCTTGCATGGTGGCTTCGATCACATGGCTGTTGTGAGTCGCCTGGCCTGCTGAGGGCACGCTAGACGTCCCGTGGCATCCTGAAGTGGCGAGAAGGCCAAGAGTTGATGGTTGCCCTTTCAGTGATGGTAGGTTTGCAGTTTTGCAGTCTCCCTTTTGGGAGCATGAAAGCATGGCAGGCATTGCCCAGGCCTGTTAGATCCAGGGCCCCAGTGGTGGGGGAGGGGTCAGGGGTTAATGAGGATTAATTAAATAGGAGACATGATACAAGTAAGGTTACATTGACCATTGGTGGTATAATAAGATACATAGTATCAAAAGACCATAGTATCAACAGTTAAAATTATTAAAAGACACAACACACGACAGTAAATCATTCACAAAATGTTCTGGAATGCATGTTCATTTCATGTTAGTCAGTTCATCAATAAATGAATGCAGGACAGTCTGTTTTGCAGATTGTTTCTGTCTTTCCATGGTCTCTCTCTTGCATGTGGTCACATTCCTTTAACACCCATAAAACCATATCTGATCGTGTTCATGACAACTAGAAGACCTTCTTGCCCTCTGTTTGGGGGAAGATGGGATTCCAGAGTGGAGTGTGAAGATTTTTATGGTACATATGCCAAATAAATGTGTCTGATTTGGTCTCAGTTGTTACACTAGGATATTTGCTTCAAAACTATGTGAAAATCTTCCTGCGTACTCATTCAGATAAAACAATATATTGATTTAAAATTTGTAAGACATGTTTTGTGTAAGAAAGCTGGGAGGAGGCGTGAATCATCATGAATATTGATGTGTTTCACACCTGAGAAAGACAAAGACCCTCACATAATGGCCCTATCAGGTGGGGACTGTGAGAGAACCAGAACAAAGAATGAGTAGAGATTTAAAAAAAGAATGGCTTTTTGATTGTTTGGATTTATTTACAACACAACATAATCCAAAGATACACAAAGGACAAAAAAACAACAACAAAAAAAAACACATTATTGAACACACTGATCTAAAGACAGAGACTTGAACAGGCACACACCTTTGTGCCATTCCTGAAACATAGTACATACCTGTCATTTCCAAGGTGTTTGATTTTTCATTTTACCATGTTCATGTACAGAGACTCATGTGAATGTTTAAGTCAGCAGGACTCATCAGTGGCATCTGGTCCCTGTTAAAAAAAACACAAAAAACAAAACAAAAAACAACAACACTGTGAACATGCTGATATCAAGAGAAATTATAGGGCTGCATGATTTTGGGAATAAATTTTATATTTTTCTAGTTAAAATTGCGATTTAATATGTAATATATATATATAGTACCAGTCAAAAGTTTGGAGACAGTACTATTTTTTATGTTTTTGAAAGAAGTCTCTTATGCTCATCAAGCCTGCAGTAAAAAAAACAAAAAAACAAAAAAAAAAACAGTAATATTATGAAATATTATTACAATTTAAAATAATGGTTCTCTTTTTTAATATACTTTAAAATGCAATTTATTTTTGTGATGCAAAGCTGAATTTTCATCAGCAAGTACTCCAGTCTTTGGTGTCTTATGATCCTTCAGAAATCATTCTAATATGCTGATTTATGATCAATGTTGGAAACAGTTGTGCTGCTTAATATTTTTTTTATAACCTGAGATACTTTTTTCAGGATTATTTGATGAATAAAAAGTTAAAAAGAACTGTATTTATTTAGAATAGAAATCTTTTGTAACAATATACACTACTGTTCAAAAGTTTGGGAACAATAACTATTTTTTTTAAAGAAATTAGTACTTTAATTCAACAAGGATGCGTTAAATTGATAAAAGGTGATGGTAACGATTTATATTGTTAGAAATGTTTTTATTTTGAATAAATGCTGTTTTTATGAATAAATGCTGTTAACGTTTTACTCAATGAATCCTGAAAAAAGTATTCCAAAAAAAATATTAAACAGCACAACTGTTTCCATCATTGATAATAACTGAGTATCAAATCATCATATTAGAATGATTTCTGAAGGATCATAAGACACCAAAGACTGGAGTACTTGCTGATGAAAATTCAGCTTTGCATCACAAAAATAAATTACATTTTAAAGTATATTAAAAAAGAGAACCATTATTTTAAATTGTAATAATATTTCATAATATTACTGTTTTTTTTGTTTTTTGTTTTTTTAACTGCAGGCTTGATGAGCATAAGAGACTTCTTTCAAAAACATTAAAAATAGTACTGTTTCCAAACTTTTGACTGGTACTGTATATATATATATATATATATATATATATATATATATATATATATATATATATATATATATCATGTTTATTTTCTTTATTTTACGAAAAACTTTTGTTTTGTTTTTATTATGAGTGTACACAGATACAAGAAGACATTTAACAATTTTGAATGATGTATAACACTTATATGTAAGATCAAATCAACAGAGTATTTTTAGTCTCTTTTGCACTGAAAATGAAAAAAAAAATGAAAGAGACTCAAATAACTCCGTCGATTCTTGTCATACAAGCAAGTGTTATATATCATTCAAAACTGTTAAATGTCTTCTTTTATTTGTGTACACTCATGATAAAAACAAAATGTTGAGTTTTTCGAAAAATAAAGAAAATAAACATGATGCGCGTTCTGCCGTCTCTCTCAATGTGAAGTTCATTCTGAAACGCGACAGAAAATGAACTGTAACTCAGCGAATGTTTGCCACAGAGACACAAAACATGTCTTTACAAAGCTTGAAGTCTCTATTTTTAAATAATGTAAATCATATCAAAAACAAATATTCTCTGTTTAAGTAATCCGTATGAAAGCAACGAGAGGTACAGTCTCTTATGCGTGTGCTCTTTATCTCTAATGTGACCACATCGTCCACGTGAAGGAACGCAGACCTGTAAACACCCTCATCACCTCAAAACAAAGCATTAGACTTCAGTCCTCTGCTCTTCATGGAATTTGGAAGACACGTTGTGTCTGTGCTGTTTACCTTGGATTTACCTCAGAAGAATTAGTAGAATGTGATTTGAAGATGAAAAAGAAAACGATTTTTAAGGTAAGCAATTCTCACCCATAATAATAAGCATGTTATTGTTGCATAAACTTCACATTGTAGCAACTAGTTAAACTGGTGCCAGACTAAAATGTATGAAATAGACAGAGACATATTGAAATATGAAGTATAGGCAAACTTTCAATGTTAAATTTATATATATGTACGACACAAGGATGTTTTTATGTTCGATAATAAAACAGCATGATATAAAAGTAGGCTAGTATGAGTGTTTACACTAATATGGTGAATATTATAATGTTTAGACCCGTGTTTACTGTGAAATACTGTGTTAGTGGATATCTGCTCAAACGTAGATATGTATAATGTGGTAACAATAATGTTTCATAGTTTGGAGCGGCTCGATCGCTTCAGTTTATGTTCTCTGCACACGCTGTGAGATTCGGTGCTGATCCACTTGTCCGTGCGACACTTCTGTCGCGCCACACTCCACTTTATTCCTATGGGTGACGTCAAACGACTTTAATGCACCTGCAAAGCATTCCGGGAAGGCGGCGCTGCATTTGAAAAAATGCTGCGCGTCAAAAAGCTGACCGATGCCCATCTTTATGCAAATGAATCTGTTTAATGCAACACAGCTATCCAATAGAAGTAGAGCCCAATGGAGACTGGGGGAAGTCTCTCGCGGGTCCTTTGTTCTAGACGTCCTACTACAACAAATGTTCAGGACACTTAAAGGGGGGGTGAAACACTCAGTTTCAGTCAATCTCATGTTAATCTTGAGTACCTATAGAGTAGTATTGCATCCTTCATATCTCCAAAAAGTCTTTAGTTTTATTATATTTATAAAAGAAAGATAGGCTGTACCGAGTCTTTCCGGAAAAAATTGAGCGGCTGGAGGTGTGCCGTGTGGGCGGTGCTTACGCGCCGATAGCTAACAACACACAGACATTTGAAGCAGTTTTACTCACCGCCTGCGGTTCCAACGCACGACCGTGAACCTTTATCGTTGGGACTGCTCCATCCTTAAGCATTAGATGATCTGCAAATCCGGCGTCGAACTGGGCCTTGTTTATAAAACAATCATCGTCGAAATGCAGGGAACATACAAAGTCCTGTGACTGCAGCGAGCACAGCGCTTTGATGGGCATACTGCTTTCGCTCTCTCGCTCTGGTCTACGGGCGCGCGCGCGCGCCGGGAGAAGTGCCCTTAGGACCCGTATAAGGAAATTCCGCCCCATCTGACGTCACACATGCCCATACTCGAAAAAAACTTTCCGAAACTTGTGACAAACCGGAAGGAGTATTTTTGGCACAGAAATACTCCATCAAACGTACAACTTAATTTTTGAAACTTTGTCCACGTTTAGCATGGGAATCCTCTTTAACCCTCTGGAGTCTAGGGTGTTTTTGGGGCCCTTGGGATGTTTTGACATGCCCTGACATTTGTGCTTTTTTCAGTTATTTATAAACATGATAATGGCAAAGGTGTAAATTCACTCTATATAGCACAAACAGGCCTACCATAATATGTAAGCAGTGTGTATGTAGATGTTTGTATTTTTAAGAGAATAATGTTTATGCATGGTTATTGAAAAAAATAAAAATGAAAGTTACTGAAATAAGACCACAAAACTCATAATAAATATGTGTCAATAAGACTTTTGACTAATGGACTTTGTTGCTACGAGTTCTTGCTTCAAAATTATGTGAAAATAGTCTTGCTTTATCGTTCACATAAAACAATACATTGATTTAAATTGGGTAAGACCGGTTTTGCTTGGAAAGCCAATATGCGAGGGGGGCGTGAACGAGGAGTGGTTTACACCTGAGAATACAATGTCCCACCCACTCTGCATAATTAGCCATGCATTCAGGTGTGACACTGACTGAGCCACAATGCAAGGACAAAAGATATATTTAGAAGAAGACTTATATTGACCATTTAAGATTTTGCTTACATGATCTTGTGAATATCTTTTGCTATTTTATTAAAAAGGTTACAATTACAACAATAAATTACAATTTCAACAATATTTCAAGTGTACTCTTTCTTTGTAAAAAAAATGATTATAGGCCTACATTTTATTATGTATTCATTAGTTTGAATATAGCCAACGTTTTTACTCATCTCAGTATAGCAATACAGTTTGCTAAAACATCATCATTCATTCACACAGAAACACGAGTGTGCGAGCTGTGGTAAACAGCATCTCTACCGTTCATTCATTTACACAGAAACGCGAGTGTGCGAGCTGTGGTAAACAGCATCTCTTCTCTACCGTTCATTCATTTACACAGAAACGCGAGTATGCGAGCTGTGGTAAACAGCGCATCTCTGCCGTTCATTCATTCACATAGAAACGCGAGTGTGCGAGCTGTGGTAAATAGCATCTCTACCGTTCATTCATTTACACAGAAACGCGAGTGTGCGAGCTGTGGTAAACAGCGCATCTCTGCCGTTCATTGATTCACACAGAAACGCGAGTGTGCGAGCTGTGGTAAACAGCATCTCTACCGTTCATTCATTTACACAGAAACGCGAGTGTGCGAGCTGTGGTAAACAGCGCATCTCTGCCGTTCATTGATTCACACAGAAACGCGAGTGTGCGAGCTGTGGTAAACAGCATCTCTACCGTTCATTCATTTACACAGAAACGCGAGTGTGCGAGCTGTGGTAAACAGCACGCATCTCTGCCGTTCATTCATTCACACAGAAACGCGAATCACTTGAGAAGGGAAAAAAACTTACTACAGTATTCCTTAGCTCAGTCGGATCCTTGCTCCTCGAAATACCCGCACTTCTGAGGGACATTTTCCATTATTATTATTCCTCACAGCGCTGCGAGACGGTGTAAACAAGTAGGCTACAATGATCTGAATCAGTGGTTCCCAAACCTGTCCTAGAGTACCCCCAACACTGCACGTTTTCTCTGTCTCCCTAATCAAACACACCTGATTCAACTCATCAGCTCATTAACCCATGTGATAATGAGCTAATGAGTTGAATC
Organism: Vimba vimba; assembly: GCA_022828995.1. Lineage (NCBI taxonomy): Eukaryota > Metazoa > Chordata > Actinopteri > Cypriniformes > Leuciscidae > Vimba > Vimba vimba. Next base: position 13,524,157 of record CM040818.1, on the reverse strand, counting down.
AGGTGTGTATGATTTGGGAGACAAAGAAAACGTGCAGTGTTAGGGGTACTCCAGGACAGGTTTGGGAACCACTGATCTGAATAAACTTGTGTTCTCTTTCATAGGTTCACTCAACGCTGCGGATAGCGCAGTGGGATATTCTCTGAATGTGCCGATTGTCTGAAGCCCTATAGAATCACGCCAATTCATTGGCTGATGGCGCCCGCGCAATCTGGCTCCGCCCCGACGCTCTTACGTCGCATCATTACATATTCGCGCGCGCCATCTGCTCCTCAGATTTCTCTGCCTTCAGAACGAAGCGGTCACGTTGCCCTTCGCTCGTGATTTTTCTGAGCTCAAATCTCTTCTCTAATCTAATCTCTTCTGGATTATTCTCGGCGCTTCTGCGACTGTTCAAGTGGAACTCTGTTTCTCCTTACGGTGAAGTTGCCATGGAATACCGACGCTGTACTCCGCCATGTGCTCGTTACATCGCTAACGACGACCCACACAGTAAGTGTGTTAAATGTTTGGGTTTTTCACATGCGCGCGAGGCAGTCATAGGATCGTCTAAATGCAAATTCTGTGAAAATTTGTTGCTCAAGACCCTCAAATCGCGGCTCGCGGTTTTTGAGAGGGAATCATTCGTCTCCCCCTGTCGCGCTCCCGAGGCCTCTCGAGGATCCGCGACTTGGGGTTCGGATGTAGAGCTTGAGGATGTGGAGTTCGAGCAGACGAGCCCCGCTCTTTCTCTCCCTCCCTCCCCTTGGCACGCGCGAGGCATGCCAGTCAAATTTTCACACGATTATTTGCGCCCCAGCCCGGGAGCACGCAACGCGGTTTCTTTCGGGCTGGAGGATGTACTTTTTACCGAGGCTTCCAACTCCGAGGATTTCGGGCCTACTCTCGCCGACGAGGTTATCCCGCCGAGCGGCCAGGAAGCGCGGCCTACTGCGGCCTACGCGGAGCTCGTTGACGTACTTTCACGCGCTACGGAGAAGCTCGCTATTGATTGGCCCGACGAGCCCCGCGAATCTCAGTCGTCGAAACTCGACGAGAGACTTCTCAGTGGCCCTAATTATAGGCCTCAACGGAGAAAGCTGCCGTTTTTCAGTGATCTGCATCACGAGATTTCCAGATCCTGGAAGCAGCCTTTCTCTGCGCGCCTCACTAATGCGGCAGCTGCTGATTTCACCAACCTAGTAGGTTCTGTGGAACAGGGCTACTCCGCCATTCCGGCGATTGAGGAAACTTTAGCCGACCATCTTGCTCCGTCGTCTGCACCGTCCTGGAAGTCGCGCCCCCTCCTCCCCTCTAAAGCATGTAGGACTACTTCCTCTCTCATTGGAAAATCCTACATGGCGGCTGGGCAGGCAGGCATGACCCTGCACACTATGGCCATTCTTCAGGCCTACCAAGCGGACGTCCTGAAAGAAATGGACGAGGGCGATGGCGTGACACCTGAAGCGGTCAAGGAGCTTCGTAAGGCTACGGATTTAGCCTTAAGAGCCACCAAGCATACTGCACGCGCTTTAGGTCGCTCTATGGCTGGTTCCGTTGCGGTGGAACGCCACTTGTGGCTTAATCTCACGGAGATCAGTGACAAGGAGAAGGTTTTCCTCCTGGACGCCCCCATTTCTCAAACAGGGTTATTTGGTGAGGCGGTCAACACGGTGGTTGAGAAATTCCGCTCCTCCAAATCACAATCGGCTGCGTTCAGACAGTTCATGCCCAGGAGGGCTAGGGAACCTTCTGCTCCCTCCCCTGTTCGACCCAGAGAACGTCCCTCTTTTAGACCGGAGTTCTCTTCCAGGAGGAGCGAACCGGTGCATCCCCCACCTTCCACGGTTTGGGGAGCACGCGGTCGCCCGTTTCCCCGTCAACGGCCTCACAAGCGCCTCCAGATGAAGCGGTCCGACAAACCGACCGCTCCGGCGGCCCAGAGCCGTTCCTGACCCTCCGGTCGGAAAAAGGAGAGCTCCTCTGCTTCCTCAAGGTTGGGACAGACCGCGCAAGCGTTTCTGCCCACCTCCCAGCTCTCCTTTCCTTGCCCTGTCACCTTCGCCACTCAGAGTGTCTCGAAGTGCAGGCCATTTTTCACCATCTCTACTCAGCCCGGCGCGGGAGGAAGGAGACGCTTTTTGCTTTCTCCACTCACCCCCGACACTCTCTATAACTGCCGGTCGCATCCTCGGAGGCACTTTTCGCTTTCCTCCGGAGCGGGCGGACCTGGTCACCATGACCCCAGCATCGATGCCTCCCATCACGTGTCAGGACGCCAAGGGCTCTCCTGCTCAGTCAACTTCTCTACCTCACAAACGTCAACACGGCACCCTCACTCAGGTATGTCGTCTGCATTACAACATCCCTCTTCGTCTTTCACATTTCTTTCAAGAATGGGAGCGCTTACCAGGGGTATCGTCTTGGGTTCTTCGCACAGTTCGGTTCGGCTACACTCTTCAGTTTTGCCGCAATCCCCCTTGTTTCAACAGAGTCTTTCCTACCGTAGTAGACAGCGCCACTCAGGCTTCTGTACTTCAGCAGGAAATTTCATCCCTCCTTCTCAAAGGAGCAATAGAAGAGGTTCCTTCAGGGGAAACCGAACGGGGCTTTTACAGCCGTTATTTCCTGGTCCCGAAGAAGGGCTGCGGTTTGCGTCCCATACTGGACCTCCGCCGACTGAACTTCGCCCTTTACAAAGGGAAATTCAAGATGTTGACGCTGAAAGCTATCATATCTCAGATTCGGCCAGGGGATTGGTTTGTGACAGTAGACCTAAAGGATGCTTACTTTCACATCCAGGTTGTACGGCGACACAGGCAGTTCCTCAGGTTCGCCTTTGGAGAAAGAGCGTTCCAGTACAGGGTCCTTCCCTTCGGCCTCGCTCTGGCCCCGAGGACATTCACGAAGTGTATGGATGCAGCTCTGGCCCCTTTGCGGCTCCAGGGCATCCGTATTCTAAATTACCTGGACGATTGGCTCATTTTAGCCCAGTCCAGGGAGCTAGTGACCCACCACAGAGACATCGTCCTGAGTCATATCCAGTCTCTCGGTTTGAGGTTGAACTCGAAGAAGAGTGTTCTTGCTCCGGCTCAAAGCACCGTTTTCTTGGGGGTGAACATGGATTCCGTTCTCATGCAGGCCCGCTTGGCTCCTGCACGGATTTCCAGTCTGACGTCATGCTTGGCCCGTTTTTCGCTAGGCCATCATGTGTCTGTGGGCACTGGCCGCAGGATGCTGGGCCTGATGGCCGCGGCCTCCTCCGTGCTACCACTGGGCCTGCTCCACATGAGACCCTTCATGTGGTGGATGAAGCTCTCAGGGGTTCGGCCCTCCGGGCCAACCTTTCGCCTACTGAAGGTATCGCGCAGTTGCTTTCGAGCCCTGTCAGTTTGGCGGGACCCTCTTTTTCTTCGGAAAGGGGTCAGCATGGGTGCGGTATTTCGTCGCCAGATGATTACGACGGATGCCTCTCTCACCGGCTGGGGAGCAGTTTTCGAGGGCAGACCAGCGTGTGGGGTCTGGACTGGCGAGACTCTCTCTTGGCACATAAACTGCCTGGAGTTAAGAGCCGTTTTTCTGGCTCTGCATTATTTTCTCCCTCTTCTGGAGGGACACCATGTAATTGTCAGAACAGACAACATGGCAGTGGTGTCTCATGTGAACCGGCAGGGGGGTTCTCGGTCGCGCACCCTGGACAGGCATGCGCGTCACCTTCTCCTGTGGTCTCAGAGCAGATTCCTATCTCTGAGAGCAGTCCATGTCCCAGGGGTTCTGAACCTCGCAGCAGACTTTCTGTCGAGGCAGAAACTCAGATCGGGAGAATGGATGTTGAACCGCCAGACAGTGGCCCTGATCTGGGAGGTTTTCGGAGAGGCGGAAGTGGACCTCTTTGCATCTCAAGAGTCGTCCCAATGCCCGCTGTGGTTCTCCCTGAGTCCCCCGGCTCCATTAGGGATAGATGCGTTCACTCACCCTTGGCCAACGCAGAAACTCTATGCCTTCCCGCCCATCAAACTGATCCAGGCGGTCTTGGCCAGAGTGAGAGAGAGCGGAGTCAGCCTCCTCCTGGTAGCTCCGTTCTGGCCGTCTCAGCCATGGTTTTCGGAGCTAATTCCTCTGCTGGAATCTTCCCCCTGGAAGATCCCGGTCAGGGAGGACCTGCTGTCCCAGCTGCAGGGCAGGATATGGCATCCTCACCCAGACATGTAGAAGCTGTATGTTTGGCCAATCAGAAGCCATTAGCATTAAGTTCTGATCTCCCAACTGACGTTCAGGAGACCATTGCGAGTGCTAGAGCCCCTTCTACAAGGAGGCTATATTCTTCCAAATGGAAGGTTTTTGAGGCATGGTGCTTAGCACATGATAGGAGTCCAGTTAACTGCCCTGTTGGTTCAGTACTGGAATTCCTGCAGGAGAAGTTTGCTTCTGGAGCAGCTGCTACCACTCTCAGAGTTTATGTCGCAGCTATTGCAGCACATAGGGAATCGGACGAGATTCCCCTGGGGAAACTAAGGTTAGTTTCGGCCTTCATGCGTGGGGTTAAGCGCCTGAAACTGGCTCGCTCCCCTAGAGTTCCCTCATGGGACCTTTCTATTGTCCTAGAGGGTTTGACGAAGGCCCCCTTTGAGCCCTTGGAGTCAGCTCCGGAGCGGATTCTGACTCTCAAGGTTTCTCTTTTGTTGGCTTTGTCCTCATTAAAGCGGGTAGGAGACTTACAAGCTCTTTCTGTTAGCGAGTCTTGCTTGGACTTTGCTCCTGGCTTGGTCAAGGTTTCCTTGAGGCCGAGACCAGGGTATGTCCCCAAAGTTCTTTCCACAACTTTCCGCTCGCAGGTGGTTAACCTTAACGCTTTCCACCCTCCTCCTTTTTCTTCTGAGGAAGATAGGAAGCTTAACTTGCTCTGCCCAGTTCGTTCTCTTAAGATATATGTAGACCGCTCAGGCGGTTGGAGGAAATCTAACCAGCTTCTGGTTTGTTTCGGTGCTGGCCGCCGTGGGCTTGCTGCATCAAAGCAGAGGATTTCTCACTGGGTCACAGAAGCTATCTCGTTGGCTTACGAGGTGCATGGCTTGCCTTCACCTCTTAGCATTAGAGCACATTCCACCAGAAGTGTGGCATCTTCTCAAGCTCTTTTTAGAGGAGCACTTTTGGAGGACATTTGTGTTGCGGCAGGCTGGTCCTCTCCGCACACTTTTGTAAGGTTCTATAATTTGGATCTTGACATGACCCCGGGTTCCCAGGTTCTTTCTGTTTGAACTCATCTTAGTCGTTGTTTCTTTATGTACCAGTCATTGAAAGCGCTCTAGCTTGGCGAGTTTGGTAGTCCGTTCCCACTGCGCTATCCGCAGCGTTGAGTGAACCTATGAAAGAGAACGTCTCTGGTTACTTACGTAACCTATGTTCTCTGAATAGGGAACGAGACGCTGCGTTAGCTGCCAAGCTCCTCGCGCTGCTGACAGTTTTTCTTTTCGGCAGAGAAATCTGAGGAGCAGATGGCGCGCGCGAATATGTAATGATGCGACGTAAGAGCGTCGGGGCGGAGCCAGATTGCGCGGGCGCCATCAGCCAATGAATTGGCGTGATTCTATAGGGCTTCAGACAATCGGCACATTCAGAGAATATCCCACTGCGCTATCCGCAGCGTCTCGTTCCCTATTCAGAGAACATAGGTTACGTAAGTAACCAGAGACGTTTTCTTGAGCTGATATGGGGGGCGTTCACACAGGCTTGCCTCAGCCATTTGCGTTTGAATAGCGCGCGCTCTCCGTGGGCGGAGTCACATTACAAGTAATTAGATGAGATGAGAACGACGGACATCTCGCTCTTTTCTTACAGATTACATGAACTGAGAATATTTGTTTTTTATATAAATTACTTCATTTAAGGCGAGACACTACAGGTGAATAGGGTAAAATTGTTAACTTACAGACATCACCATCAAACTTTACCAGTTGATTACTCACATGAATTGGAGAAAAAAATGCATTGCAAGTTTTTTGTAATTTTATTTTTAAATATGCTAATGAGGCTATATCTAATTAAATATGCGCTAATTTGCATAAATTTTGAAGTGACGAATCTGACCATTGAAAAAAACCAGGTTCAAAATTATTTTTGCATTTTGTTGATATATTCAATAAAAAGACATGTTCAGAGGGGATTATGAATATCCCCTTTTGTTACCCTGTAAATCAGAAAATACTGGCAATAGCCTTAAAAAATTGATTTCCGCCCTATTTTTAGGCATAAAATGTCATATAAATCAGGCCAAGAATGATATATCAACAAATCCCTCTGAACAAATCTTCACAATATAGTTAGGAATACGACTGTAAAGTTTGGTGTATGTAGGTGCTACAGAAGCAGAAAATCGTCACTAGGAGTGCAAGAAAAAACTCATTTTGAGAAAACGGCCTTTAAAGATTTTTATGGCAAAATTCCACTAATTTCTATTGAAAGCCATGAATTACAGACAAAATATGCTTTAGGTCCAAGTAAAATCCATCTATCACACTGTTTAACATCCAAAACTCATTATTGCTTCATCCATCACTGATCATAACATCCAAAACAACACATCAACAGTCCATCACACAGGTGGAATGGAAAAACTAAATACTAGTATATCACAGTCCCTCAGGCAGTTACATATTTAGCTGTCAGTGGAGCTGCTGTACCCTCTCCTAGGAGAACTTCCAGCTTCTTTTCTGGTGCTAACTTTGGGAAGTTTTATTCTTTTGGCTATTTGTCCAAGGTGTAAATCACTTAGTGAAGATACTTTTTCCCAGTGGAGGAGGAAGTGCATCTCTGTCTGACCCAGTTGGTGGTCACTGAGCCTGTATTTAGTCAGGATCCGTCTCTTCTTCTCTGACAGTGTGCAGATACTCTGTCAAATAAAAATTTAGTCTACTTTGTTTGCTTTCTCCAATGTTCTAAATATTGATATTTTGAATGATTCATAATTAGTTTTGTTCTGTTGAGTTGTTTTGAACCAGTGCTGAAGGGAGCCTGGTTGGTTAGCTTCACCATCAGCTGACTGAGGCGACTGTTTTCAGGATTTGGTATGTGGGTTTTAAGTGCTTTGAAATGTAATGTGTCTTTTTGACTTGCATTTAGATGTGTTCAAAATGTTAGAGCTTGTTCGTAACGCATCGACGCACTATGGTTACTCATTGCGCGGCTCACGAGCCTCGTGCGGCCGCCAAGCTTTAATTTGTTGCTCGCATGGCTGTAAAAAATACGGCGATATCATGCAGCCACTCACTACAGATATTTCTTAAAAACATTAAAAATAAGTAGGGCTATAACATAACCCATTACAAACTCAAAGTGTCCGCTATATTACAAATAATTTCGATCGGATTGAAAGAGGTGGTTTATCGAGAGAACATGTAAACACTTGGTCGATTGAGAACCGAAACTGAAAGGACGACGTATGGCTCTCCTACTGACTTGTCCTTATCAGTGCGGCTCTCATGAAAAAAAATGTGAAGACCCATATGGCATTTCATCATCTTTTGTCTTCGTTGGTAATCCATTGTGTCTTCTAGCTAATGACAACTGTTTTCGACTTCTCTGAGAGAATTTTACACGCATATTTTTCGACATTTTGAACTACCGCGGAAATGTCAAAGCGCGTCACGTGACGATTTTGGACGAATCACGTTGTCAGAAATTGACATCAGCCAATGAGATTGCGCATTTCGAGTTAAATCGCCTGTTTTACTTTCATGATTGGTTGCTGATAGACAGGAAATGACCATATTTGGATCCGACAGCATTGTACAAAAGAGAGAGAGCTTTCCAACGGTATACGAGATGAAGGGGTACAGAGAGCGATCGCGGAGCAGCGGGATGATTTAGAACGCCAACTTTTGATGAATTTAGGCGAAATCTGCACACTCAAACAGACAAAGTGTAGTAAAATAAAGACCTAAATGTGTATTTTGGACTTTTTTTCAGCACAAGTCTGAAATAATACATGTTATTGAAGACAAATAACCCAAAATCTCAAAATTGACCAGTGAAAAAAAAACTGGTCATGTTTTTGCCTGCCGTGTCTCGCCTTAAAAGAAGAGAATTCAAGCTTCATGCCTGTGTGTCTGTATGCCTGTTTGACTGAGTATTCGCTGAGTTATTGTTCATTTTCGGACGCGTTTCAGAATGGACTTCACTGGCAGAGAGAAGGCAGAACTCGCTTCGTGTTTATTTTTCATTATTTGGCAAAAAACACAACACTTTGTTTTTATTGTGAGTATACACTACACACCCATCTTGGGACGAGGCTCTGGAATGGCGGCGGCTATCTTGGGACGAGGCTCTGGAATGGATATTTGAAATAATATATTTATTTATTTGTGGACTCGGCTGGACTCGACTCTGACTTGGATGTTAAGGACTCGGACTCAAGTCTGACTCTGCCCTCTTTGGACTAGGACTCTGACTTTATTGGTTAAGGACTTGGACTCGACAAAGGTGGACTCAGACCCAACACTAATATACAGTAGTCAACATTTGAAGTGGATCAACAAAGAATGGGTATTGTTCAAAATTCATATATAAGTTTGATGAAAGGTTTTGATCTACTTCAAATGTTGACTACTGTATGGGTCAACAATGAGAAAGAAATTTGGTGTCCGAAGGCCATTCATTTAACATAAAAAGATGTGTAAATATAATATTAAATCACTTAACTCTTACCCTTCTTTTGACCCAGACATATCTGTGTTGCAAACTATTAAATTAAGGGAGCTATTGAGCTCTAAAATGTCAAAATGTCATGAAGTGTAACTGTCTGGATTAAAATTCTAATGACAAAAGTGTTTTTAAAATGTAGAAATTCATCCTAAAAATATAAATGAACACCCATGGCATAATTGTGCTAGTGTTTGCATCAATATATAGAAGAATGGGCAACATACAGTATCTAAAAAAATATTTTAAAACTTGGATAATATTTGTCCGGACTTTTGTGCTTCATCAATGTGATTCTGTATAACAAAGAAAAAAAAAAGACATTTTAAAGCATATCACATGATGTTAATCATGTGACAGATTGTGCCATCACAAAGAAGGCCCAATGAAGAACCTCTATCCATGGGATAAGGCGAGTAAATCTCTCTGAAATATTTGATTTCACTTTTTCACCCTCTAGTAAAAAACTATATTAAATATGTACAAAAAGCTATCTTAAATATGAAAAGTAAGGATAATCTTTATAGGTCAAGGTCATTACTTTATATAGGTGGCCAAGGAACTGCCTGTTAAATATGTTCATGTATGAAAACTGTCCTTCAGTATCACGCTTTTTGTCCTTCAGCACAACAAAAGTTTCATGTTATACCACAATGTCACCTGTTATGCTGAATGACAGTGGCTTTGTTATCCCATGTTCTCAGTAGTTTACCAGCATTTTTTTAAGTGTAAGACTATATTTGTCTTATATTTGTAAAAAAAACCTACGAATTTTGAGCTGTACCTGTGACGCGTCAAATGTTTGGTAATATGTGTTCAAAATAAAATAATTTAATTTTTTGTCTAGGTAGCTATATTTCTGCAGATACTATATTTTCAGGTCAGATAAATCCCATCACATAGAAACTCTTTCTGTCACGGTTCATGAATCCACTGTCTCCCTCTTGTGTGTTTGTGTGTGTGTGTGGGCGTGGTATCCAATCTCAGGTTGATTATTAGCGCCAGCTGTAATCACTTCCCTTTCCCTTTATATGTTCATTGATCACTGTCTCATGTTGTCAGATCGTTGTGGCTTCCCCAGTGTCGTGTAGGGTGACCACCATCAAACAAACCAAATGTGGGACGATTACAAGTTTGTGTGGGACAATCAAATCAAATCAAATCAAGTATATTTGTATAGCACTTTTCACAATACAGATTGTATCAAAGCAGCTTCACAGTATTAAATTAAAATAAAATAATACAACAAAGTTTGTTTCTAGTGGAATTTATTGATTGATAGAATAAAATTAAATATCCCCAAAATATCCCCAACTGAGCAAGCCAAAGGCAACAGTGGCAAGGAACCGAAAAAACTCCATCAAGTGACCTAATGGTGTCCTAAAACTCCACCAGGTGACCTAATGTGGGACATTTTATCAAAACTAAAACATAAACCACCCCTGTGTTTCTGCATCCTTCAGACTGATTATCTTTAAAGGAACCGTATGTAGGATTGTGGTCAAAACTGGTACTGCAATCACTTTAAAAATAGGCTGCGTTCGAAACCGCATACTCAATGAGTAGGTACTTAATTTCAATAAGTACTTACTTAACGAGCGCTAAAAGAGTAGGTACTTTATAGCCAGATCTCGTTGAGTATGAATGAGAACTGGACATCTGCCATGTTGACGTTATCATGTGACCTACGACGCGTTATCACAAGCGCAACAACTTAAAAGATTTGAATGACACGTTTAATTAATCTGTCTGTAAATATCATGATATTGATTAAACTTGCTCCTTTTGTGGACTTTTTGAAGAAACTGCTGCCCATTTATTTTGTGAGTACATTTAGGGTTGATTTAAGTTCTTATACACTCAAAAAAATGCTGGGTTGTTTCTGTAAACAAATTGTTGGGTTGATTGTGCTGGGTCAAAAAGTTGGGTTGTTTGGGGTACTGTAAACACATTATTGGGTTGCTCATGCTGGGTCAAATGAGTTGTAAGGGGGTCATTCACAAATAAACCGCTGGTTGGGTTATTTTGACCCAGCAACTGGTTACTTTTTTCATTCTTTGTGGAACTTTCTGGATTCTTCACTTCTGACTCGAGGAGCACGCCACTCGGAGCAGGCAGTGTTTTATGGTAAGTTAATATGAATGTTTACCTATATTTTTAATAAGTTGTGGTGGTAGCAGCAAGCTAATTTCACTGTTCAACATACAGTCTTTGATATGGAAGTGTGAGGGGTAAAGTATTTATTCTGTGAAACATTCATTAGCCACAGCTAGCCGGTTAGAATTTTTTGACAAAATGCTGCAAATCCTTAGTTGAAATTAAACCAGCTATATCAGCAGCCTTTTTGAAAATTTAAATTCTAAATTCATCATGTAATTATCGTAGGCCTATTGATTGTGGACGTTGCGTATTTAAAAGTGAGAAAAGCGTTTTGTATGAAATCCATACGCGCAGTTTCCCTCACAGGGATCGCACGTAAAATCAGCGGGAAATGAGTCTCTAATGTACGTTAGGCTAGCTAGTGAGTTGTGAGTGAAAAGTCTGCTGGCGTAGTTTTAGAAATACTCGTCTGAAGAAGTGACTGAGCTGAGGTAAGTTCCAGCAGTCTGCGTGTGTCTTCTGTAATGTCTCGAACCATCGTTTCTGCCAAAAAAGGCTTTCAAGAGCTTGATATAGCTTTTTTTTTAGTAAATGTATGACTTGCAATCTTTATAAACATCGACTGAGGAAAGGAGAAATAAATGGACAGGCGCCAGTTTTGAGAAGAAAAGTATACCCGTTTAGTTGAACGAATGATCGTCAATATTTAAAAATTAAAAAATGTAAACTTACATGATAGCCTACCTTACCACCATGCATGTCATCTTTTATTTTATTGTGTGCAAGTTAACATTTTAACGAGGCGATCATCAGCGCTGCCAGTCAGGAGATTAACAAGCAGCTTTGTGGGTTTGTGAGTTTTAATGTTAAATAGCCTACACTATATCAACATTACAGTAATATTTTACTTTTAATAAAATAATGTTTTATTTTAATGCCTTAATGTTGATAATATTTGTCCAAATTACTCTTTTATTACTATTAGTATAATTCAGTTTTTGCAAATACTGAATACACATTTTGTTTGTTTTTCACATTTGGTCATTTGGTAATGTTTGCAATAATTTTAATTGCATATTCAATAATAAATTGATACTTCCACAAAAAAAGCTTAACTTGCATGTCAGTTTTATTGCAACACTCTCTAAGTGATTGTCCGGGAAGCAGACACACTCTGTCAGTTTAAATCTAAACTAAAACGCATCTCTTTTACCTGGCATTCATATAGAACATTATACATTTCTATTATTCAAATCAGTTAAATGATTATTAGGCTGCATAGGTCAGCCGGAACCGGGGACACTTTCCTATAACACCTGATGTACTCATTATTTAATAAGAAGAATGGCATCTATGCTAATGTATGTCTTTCTGTTCATTCTAAAGTTTACTGAAGTCAGCCGGATCCGGGCCGTATCCAGATCAGAAGGTGGACCTGCGCCTGGACCCATCCATGATGCATCCCTGAAGTGCCAGCCTCATCAGCCCTGTGAAGGCCTCATCGACACGACAGCCATCGGCACTGATCCTCAACAAACTCGTCTCCATACCGGTGTGATGACTCCGACTTCCAACCAGATGGAACTGGATAAATATTCTGAATGTTCTTATTCAATCTGACTTCTGACCTGTAATGCTGCCTGGATCATAATCATACACTGTTCGCTCGTTGGCCAGAGGAGAACTGAGCGACTGAGACTGGGTTTTCCCAAGGTTTTTTTCTCCATTCTGTCACTGATGGAGTTTTGGTTCCTTGCCACTGTTGCCTTGGCTTTTGGCTTGCTTAGTTGGGGACATTTAATATTCAACAATATTATTGATTTGCCTTAAGGTGGACGATTTTCTTCTAGAAACAAACTTTGTTGTATTATATTCATGTTACAGTATCACTGTGAAGCTGCTTTGATACAATCTGTATTGTAAAAAGTGCTATATAAATAAAGATGACTTGTGTAATCAACAGGTGAGGACCAACATGGTTGAATATTTACAAAATGAGATGACTGGTGAATTGCTGCACATTCTGTGCCTCAGGGATGAAATGAGGGGGACATGTCAGACCTTTGACATTGATTAACATTTGTATTTGATAAAGAAAAGTATTAAAGAAATGTATAAAATAAAATAAAAAATGAGATTGAAATCATACAGTGGCCTCTCTGGTTTATTGTATTACAGAGATAATAATTATTTTACATTCATAATATAACAAATATGTGTTTCTAATTTTATAAAGGCAATGAGACAAGAAATAACCCAGCACATGAGTAAGACTTAACCCAGCAAGAGGGTTAATTTCACCTACTGATTGGGTCAAATGAATGACCCAGAAATATGGGTTAAATGGTAAAACCCAGCACTTGGGTCAAACCAACCCAGCGCGTGTTCTGTCCAATAGTGACCCAGCGGTGTGGTTAAGGTTGGGTTATTTTTTAACCCAGCAGTTTTTAGAGTGTACCCTACTGACCCACCGTTTTATCCTTAACGATATTTATTTTTATTACGAAATCCCAAAATTGTCATCTCTTGAATGTTGTTAATTTCTTTATTTTATATCCAAATATTTTCATCCATAAGCAAAAGTGGCTTACTGCTTTATGTTTTCCTCTTTTTCTTGTTAAATTTAACTCTCGTTTCATCCCTCAGGCCTATAAATAACAGAAAATGCATTTTTTAAATGTATTATATAATTAATTATTTAAGAAAATATATATTTAGATATTCAACCTTATAGGTTTTTTCCTGTGTATAAAATCTCATGTTTGCAAACCCATGATTGATATATATATATATACATATATATAGCCCTATAGATAGATAGATATACACATATACCTCATAACATCAGTAACTCGACAGCCCTACCTAGAACGGTTTTCCTCAGCGTTTGTAATGTCTGCACAAAGGGCTGCTGTGCGAAGATTGGAGAAAACTGTTGATTTTATACTCGAAAAATTTAAGTATCATTATTAAAAATTAATATTACCCCAGAACGAATTGCATTGGTATCCCACCCCAAAACATACAATAATAACAACGATAAATGCTGACCAATTAATTATATTACTTTTTACTGAAAATGATATAATTCAATAAAACAAACAAAATGTAATGTATGTCATTTGAAATAGCTATGCATGAATACACTCTAGATGTGTATATAGCGAACATACCTACATTTTCATTCAAACAATAAATAAAGCATGAATTAATTGTATTTTATTTACTGACAACAATGAGAAATATTAATAAATTAGTTAAAGAATTAATCAAAGTCACCATCACACAATAAACAAATGCATATACAAGTCAACACATGAAACAAAGCTTTATTCAAACTACAATCATGTATGTAGACTACAGGCGCTGAACCCCACATCCTTCTGCCATCTCAACACAGCGGTTCCTATTCTGCGGCTTTATTCTGATGACTCAGCTGACCGCCAGAGGTGAGCCGTGCCTTCGTGCCTGAGGTTGTTGCGTGATGTGTTGTGCTTCACAATCTGAGGCAATAAGGGCAGGTGGAGTGATGGAGGGTCTCATGAGGGCAGGTGGAGGGTCTCATAAGGGCAGGTGGAGTGATGGAGGGTCTCATCCATGGCACCATCTCCAGGATTCAGCTCTGGGCTCCTCATCCTCAGTACTCACACCAGTCTGCTGACATTTCAGATGCTGCAAAAATGCACAAACATAACACAAAAGCAGTCATTATTTTTAGAAGACAAAAATGCTTTTTTTCCACAAATGCCGCCATCATCTTTCCTTGCAGGTCCTGCTCCACCACAACAGCTGTGCAGCAAATGCACAGAAATCAAGAATCAGAAAAGTGCTGTAGTAGCTCAGTTTGAAATTACAATAATTTAAATAAACTACAACTTAATATTTAAATAGTTGTTGTTATTCATTTCTGTAATGTCACAAAGCCTTTGATGGCAGCATTCAGCTTCATGAGCCACTCTCCACCGGATAAACACACATCTGTTCATCTGTCCCTGTAACATCCAGACCAGACTCACATACCTCTGTGATTTATGAGCTCAACACTACATTTACATGTTGAGGTTGTTTTAACTTTTTATCCTACATAAATGTTCCTTAATTTATCAACAGTACTAATGGACAAATAAAATAGACAACTTATGTTTAGTTACTTTATAGATTGGTTCTACATAATAGCACACATCACTCAGATGCCTATTTCATGTCTATTAGACGTAGTAATCTGCAATTCTTATAGAAGAGTTTCTTGCCAGATATTAAATAGACATTTAGTAATTGTATTTAAGATGTATACGGTTTAAAATGTATGCAAATCCACTTTGGAGACGTATGTGTCCTTACTGGAGCTCCTCTGTTAGCTATATGTAAGCTGCTCATCCTATCCCATAATAAAATGTGATTTACAGCAAAATCACAAATAGCGTCTTTACACCTTCAACAATTCAACAGTTTACTGTACAGTAGTTCAACACATGCGATCATTTGATTTGTAAAACTCACATTTGAAAACAGTCTCGTCCGTCATCCTTTCCGTCACGTTCGAGTATGACCTATCCTTCTTCTTCTTTTTTATGACGTATCCTCTCGCGTGGCCTCCTGGGATAGAAGAGTATCCATCGGTTGAGCACTCAAAAATCTGTCCAGAATCAGTAAGCCATCCGGGAACTTCTCGCCTACTCTTTTATGAATATCGATGTTTCGAACATACTGCTTCCTTCACGTACTGTTTTCGCCTACTATATAGTACATACATGGGCAATATACGGCCCGGGGGCCGGATCTGGCCCGCATATTGCTTCAATCCGGCCCCCGCGATGCGCTCGATGCACTCGCAATTTGGACATTCATTATTTATATGAAAACACCAAATCGCACTAAAATCACACACAAAACACATAATCGTACAAATACTTAAATCGTGCATTTATTAGCTTCTTGTTTCAGTGAAGAAATGTCACTTTAGCTTAGTTATCATGCATGAGAATGAGGAAGTGTATAGCCTACAGGACGCGTCATGAACCACGTGACGTGAGATGATTGACAGGTCAAATCTGACGCAAATCAGGGAGACACATCTAGCTCCGTTCGCTGTTTGAGCTCTTCAGATCGCATAATTCAGTGGAAAATGAATAGAAATGTTTTTCTGTATGACGAAATATTTTACTAACATGTGATAACTAATCATTATTTCTCCAAATATGCGCACCATTGGACTAATAGGCCTGGCGGATGCTGTATTTTTTATGTATTTGAAATAAACCGGAGAAGACGAGAATAAATGTTGTGTGAGTAATGATTTCTATTCAAAATAACGATCGTTACAGATTAATTATTTTGCACTCCTGGCATAAATTAAGAAACAATGTCACTGCAAACCAGTTTAATCATAAACAGTGGTCAAATATCGAAGCTGGAGTCTTAAACCTTTCTGAAGTTTCTAAAATGATGCTCAGTAGATTGTCCAGAAGTAATAGTTTGATGTTTTGACGAGTAATGAATTTTGAACAACAAAATCTGTGATCTTTGACGCGTAAGGGGTTAAAAACAATCCAACAGATGTCGCTGTGTGAAATTACAATTTGCGCCTTTACTTTTCTTCTTCACTCCTCAAAGTAACAAATTCTAAACGGCCGGCGGCATAAAAAAATTGTCAAAATGAGTGCAGTAAAAAAGGGAAAAGTTGACTCTGAATATCGAGCATTCAATAAAGAATGGACGTCAAAATATTTCGTCACGAACGTCGGCTCAAAGGTGATTTGTCTGATATGTCAGGAGAGCATCGCTGTCTTTAAAGAATATAATATTAGCAGCAGGCACTTCAATGCTAAACCAGGGCTGCCAACTCTCACGCATTGAGCGTGAGACTCACGCAATTGACACTTTTCACACGCTCTCACGCCACACATCCATTTTCTCATGCACAGAAAAATTGCGGAGCAAAGAGGTACTTTTAATATTAAACTAATTCTCAGCTCTTAGATTCCGTCAATTTTATTACGAAATTCAGACAAAAATACGTTTGGCGCTTGTAAATGTGACGTGACAGATCGCTGAGCGCCTCCTCAAGTGCACGTGAACCGATCATCTGTTAAGGCCCTTTCACACTGGACGCGATTTTGACGCACAAATAATTCGCGCGATTGTTTTATTTTTTGATCAGCTGTTTGTGTAATGAGTGCTTTCACACCGAACGCGAATGTGCTGCGGCGAAAAAACGACTTTTATTTTTTTCGCTTCGATGTCGATTTTTTTTTCCTTTTGCGGCCACAGAAAAGGCTTCAGCTAATCGCATACTACAAGGACAATGATTGTGTGGCGTAGCATTGCCAACCAACTCGGTCATCACGACTGTGAGTATGTTGTGTGATAGTTTTAGTTGTTGTATAGTCCTGTGCTGTGTAGGCTAGCAGGCTAAACTACATTTGGGATAGAAAGCTAATCGTCAAAGATAGAGATAGAGACCGTGTTTACGCGGCTCATGTGATGGGTTTTGACGCGAACTATTCGCACACGAACTATTCGCTTTTTCGTTACGCATCCGGTGTGAAAGGGCCTTTACTCTTTTATTTGAAGATGCAGTACAACTTACTGAAAGTATACATAATATCGACCAATTAGTGTTTTTCAACCACGGAAAGAGGTCAGTATAACAGCAGGAGAACAATTATGTCACATAATGTTACATTTACCTCAGGAAGGCCATTTAATGACCATATGTTAATTGAATAGAAAAAATGGCTAGAGAGGAGATTTTGCTGAGCACTATATTACATATTTATTATATTTTTTACTTATGTCATTAAATAATTGTTATTATAACAAAAACAGCATTATATTTAATTTAATTTGTTATTTTTAAACTTTAATAATACCAGCAGATTGGGCCCTCTGTTTACAGCATTAGGTGAGATTATTTTTTTAAATAAAATTTAAAATAAACATGTATCCAAACTAGTCAATATTGAACCAAAATCGGAATCAAATCACAAGAATGGAATTTAAATCTTGAAATTTTTGTCAAGCAATAATAAAAACTGTATCCTACCAGTCATTGTACAATGTAAACATTGTAACATGTTGTCACTAAACTTCATAAAATTATATTTAGTTACCAAATGTTTTGACAGTCAAAATTACACTTATTGTGATGCAATATTTGTTTTGCACCCCAGGATGCTCGTTTTATTCGGGTCCACGTATGCGAGCAGACTTTCTCTGTAATGAACTTTAACAAGTCACGCTACAGATCACGACTAACCGACACACACCTGTCGTCCGTGTTGCGCATCTCAACGTCGAACACGACCCCAGATTTCGGTGACTTAGTAAAGAAAGGCGACCGTCTCAATTGTTCACATTGAGTTACAGAACACCGACAAAAAGCTCTTCATCTCAGTTGCATAGGCCGAAATACATTTTTCTAAAGTAGGCCTAGCCAAAGTTCCATTAAGTTACCCTTGATTGATGATGTTATTTTTACAACACTGTTCAGTTTCATTTTGCCATTTCTTATGCATGTCCCGTAGATAGTGATGATACAGCTAAATCAAATTTAAATTTTGTGAGATGCATAGGCCTATATAGGCCCTTTATATCTTTCAAGCAAACATACGTGTGATGAAGTTGATCTGCACTTAAATTGTGTTCTATTTTATAAAAGATTTTAACAAAATATGTGAAAGAAATTACAAAAAAAAAATTAATAATCACAACTGAAAACTGAATATGTTTTTCATTCAGTGATGAAGGTCTCCCTCTGATATATAGCCTCAATTAAATTGGATAATTCCAAGCCAGATTGCCTGAAGTCTGTATGTTAATGTAACTTGCACACATACATTTGCAGTTTTGTTAATAGTTTTCTATCTTGAAAAGCTACAGCTGGTATGAATGACAGTTGAACAATATGCAGGGTAGTGTAGGAAATGAATCCTTGAAAGTAAATCCAGTTATTGTAACCTTAGAGTAGCCTAGGTCAGAGAGGCCTAGCAAAAATAAGTATCAGGCCTTGAAATAGGCTGTCAAAGTAACTGTAGAGTAGCCTTATACATATTTCGCATTGCATTAATTTGTACCATTTAATCATGTAACTATGTTTAATTGCAATTGTCCAAAGTGTGGCCCTCCGTTTACTTTGCCAAAGTAACTGTGGCCCTCAGACTAAAACTGTTGCCCACCCCTGATATAGTAGGAAAGTAGGCATATTCGAACGCACTTAAGTCCGAATCTCGCGATAATTAGTACGTCGCCCAGGTAATTCTCGCCTACTCTTTTGGATTCGTACATACTTTTTCGCTCGCCTACTCTTTTTCCCATACTAAATAGTAGGGAAGTATGCGGTTTCGAACGCAGCCATACTGTAGAGCGGTGTATCCCCTCCCCCTACCCCCTGACTCGAGGTTGCCAGATAAGCGAGTAGGGTATAAACGGAGGTCGGAGCCAGCTGCAAATGGGTGGGTAGCAGCAAGTGGGTGAAGCTTTAGCCGCAAGTGGGCTGTACAAACTTCCAGAGGATTTTGATTGGTTTATTTAGTATCACCTGTGTTGTAGTAGCTATTGGTTTATGCTCCACAGTTGGTGGCAGTAATGTGTAAATTTTGTTACGATCCATCAGAAAACAAAGAAGAAAACCGCTTTCACATGTCAGCGTGCCGTTGAGATGAAGGGGTAAGCTTGTTGTACAGTTTTTAGTTTTGTAAAAAAGCATTATAAGTTCTGAAAAAGACCATTTCATAATGGCGTTTGTACACTGTTTTTAGTCTTGATGTATTAAAAAAAGAATAAGGGTAAAGTGTTTTAGTAGCACACAAATTACAAAATCTGTAACGTGCATGACAAGATCTTTTCTGCATTCCATTTCTACAATTTGCTCTCCAGATTATGGATTGTGAAGACCATAATAAGGTATTGTGGCAGTGTAATTTTTGTACGTTTTAGGACTGCATTGATTTTCAAATTGTAAATGTCTTAAACGTTTTGTAAATGGATTTGATATTAGAATACAACTCCTAACTTAATTGTACAATGCATGCAATTCTTTTAAAACTTGTTTTCATTGTAGTTATGCTTTTTTCTGCGTAATCCACAATGTAATGTAATTGAAACATTTGTTTTAATATCATAATTATTTTATAAAATGTATTACTCATAACAATCAGTGAAATCAATGTGAAACGCATGTTATTGTGCTTCTTATGGCTAGAAAGTAAATATTGACATTAAAAAATAAAATGCATAACAAGAACATCATTGATAATGTCAAATGTTATGTTCATATTTTTTTTCTCACCTCAGGTGTTGCATGCTGGAAAAATAAGTCGTCTCACTACAAACAGCTCTTCTGGAGGATGTACTCAATCTCCACTTGTTTGGAGTGTGGGTTTGAGTACAAATGCTGCACAGCTGGTACGTTTTGTGTAAATTGGTGATGAATAAACTAGTTAGTCTAAAGGAAAACTAAAAATCTAATTTACTTATGTCATCCCTTGGAGTTTAAAAGTTCTGGACACCATTCATTTGCATGGCATGGAGCTACAGAGCTGAGAAATTATTCTTTTATGTTTGTAAATGTTCAATGTCAACTATAAACTCTAG
The DNA here is from genome assembly GCA_022828995.1 of Vimba vimba. Classification (NCBI taxonomy): domain Eukaryota; kingdom Metazoa; phylum Chordata; class Actinopteri; order Cypriniformes; family Leuciscidae; genus Vimba; species Vimba vimba. The sequence goes on along the minus strand of CM040818.1, from coordinate 13,503,787 downwards.
TTCTTATTGTGCTTCTTGTGTATCCACCAGGTTATGCTGGGAAGGGAAAGCGAGGCGAGCTCCAGGGCATTTATTCAGAAACCTTCCACCCTGGATTTTGCAGTTTTCACTGCATGCAGATCAGTTCTAATGAGCTGATATAGTGTCCTTACAAATAACAAAAAAAGACAAAAAATAATAAAATAAAATAAACACTTTTGCAATCAATTCTGAGTGACTTGTACATGATTTTATTCATTGAAAAAAATAATTTATCCACCCTGAGATTTAAATGTAATGTATGTGTAACACGTTCAGAAGAACATTAGTCTGCTATTTAAAAAAATTATGCAGCAAAGATGGATGGTAACTTTGTTTTTGTTTTTTTACATTAGCCAAATGTTTTTCATGTATTTATACATTCACTTCACTGAGTTCGATTGCATCACATTTTAATATGTTCATTTACTTGATACTGTAGAATTGTAGAATATATATCTAATATTCAGAAATATGCTTGAATAAGGCCTACAGCCTGATGAATTTAAAACACCATCACTTTAAGTATGGTAAAAGGTGTAAAGACGTGACTTCATCATTGACAGTGAGTGGTATTGGACACACAATAATAACAAAGCTGTAAGAAATCAGACCATGATGAGGAATGTAATATTTTATCGTTTATTTTCATTACTGTCGCTACTTCCTGCCATACTCATTCACCGCCGTCCTCGGCAATGACAGCTTGGGGATTTCCGCATAAGCTCCTCCCACTTGCGGTGTAAACTCCTCCTACTTGCACATTTCTGAAATCCCTCCTACTTGCGGCATAAGCTCCTCCCACTTGTGGCGTAAGCTCCTCCCACCTGTAGGTCTCCGGGCTGCAGCGATACATACATGAGATAAGCTGCAGGCAGGGTTGCCAGATTGGGCGGTTTACCGCCCAATTGGGCGGTTTTGCAAAATATTTTGCGGGCAAAAATGGGTTTGGGCGGGTGGATAAAAGTTGGGCTGGTTTCGGATCAGTTCGGCGGGTTTTTGTTCCCGAAACACCGGCACTTAAGATCCTTATTCCTGCGACCCAATGTTCAACAGGCAGCAGTCTCACTCACTCACACACGCACGCACACACACACACTACAACTCTGGCTGATGTGCCCCCTAACCTCACAACACCCCCTCCCACTACCTTAAAGTGACGCACGCACGCCAACACAGATTTGAATGTTGCGATATGATTTTGTCAAAGGTTTAATAGACAGACGAAATGGAAGAAGAACGTGTGAGTGTTTGAATCGAGATCACAGACTTTTAAAGAATGGTGCAGCTCTGTAACGACACATTTCATCCTCTGTTGAAACTAAAGTGGCTATAACTTCGGTCAACCTCATCTATAAGCAAGGGCAAAAAAAAAGAAAGAAGCAATTTCATTTGAATTAATATCTGTAATAAAAAAAAAAATCGATTTTAAAATCACTAAAAAAAAATCGATTTTTTTTTTCTCCAAGCCCTAATATGCATGTTTTATGTTGCCATTTGAAATAACTGAAATGTTAAAGTGGGTTATTTTTTATGTCCATATATCCACTGTTTTTATGTTATGAATGCTTTTTTTCCAAGTGACTTTTATTGACAATAAGTTGATCGCATTATTTTCCGTAACATAAGCTTATAGTTTAGTAGAATAGTCTGATTGAGATCAGTAGCCTACTTTTGCGTTCATTTGATTGAATATTGTTTCTAAAATTGGATAGGCTAAGTCGAAAAATGGGTCATTTTAAAGCTTGTTAATGATTTTAATGTGTTTTTAACGAGAAACAAGCCACACAAAAAATTGGGCGGTTTTTGACGAGGTTTTGGGCTGGAAAACCTTGCTGGCACCTGGCAACCCTGGCTGCAGGATTCAGCAGAAACGTAGGCTGCTTCAATGAGCTTCCAATGGCAAGTGACGACGAGACGTACAGTAAGTTTTTTTTTATTTAGCAATTATAACGCGGGACAAATTCAATATCACCAATGGCTATCACAGGGTTGTTTTCAGTCCCATCAGAAAATATTGTTAGAGTAACTAAATTACATTAGCAATGGTCATACAGGTCAACTTGCAGCATGTGTAACTTAGTCCACGTGAAGAAAGAATGATGAATCATTTTTTCTGAGGTAAAGTTAGGCTTCTGTCTCAATTACGTTTCAAATTGCCATAATGGGCATGCTAATGTTGTTTTCCTCAGCGTCTCAGCGAAATGACAGAAACGGGCTCCTATAATGCATTGCTAATGTTAGCATACGTCCATGTGAGCTAATGTTACGTTACTTTGCACGAATATGCATAACTTTGTTCGACTGTCATGAATAGCCTATATGAAATGTCCATTGACATCAAGTACAATTTAGCCAACCCTTGTGAAAAAAAAGTGCACTTAAGTGTACTTTTATAAAGTGTACTTATTACATAAATAATATACTTTAAATATATACACTTAAGTGTGAATTAAATGCCATCTTTTCGGCGCACTTAATGCACATTAAGTGTAATTAATTTCAAATATATCATATATTAAGTTGAAATAAAATGTAATAAGTTGCCATTAAGAGTGATTTTTTGGAACAACTCAATTGGTACTTTATTACAACTTTATATATACTTTCATAATTGCTTCTAGTGTTTTTAAAATATACTTAAAGTGCACTACAAAATGTAATGACACGCAATTAATGTGATTTAAAATATACTTTAATGTCAGTTAACAATACACTTAAGTGTGAATTAAATGCAATGTTTTCGACACACTGAATGCACATTAAGTGCAATTAATTTCAAATATATCACATATTAAGTTGAAATAAAATGCAATAAGTTGCCATTAAGAGTGATTTTTTGGAACAACTTAATTGGTACTTTAATACAACTTTATATCTACTTTCATAATTGCTTCTAATATCTTCAAAATATAGTTAAAGTGCACTACACAATATAATGACACAATTAATGTGATTTAAAATATACTTTAATGTCAGTTAACAATACACTTAAGTGTGAATTAAATACAATGTTACAATCAACAAAAACTGTAAAAAATGTAAAACCCTCTAAATTTACTGACAAAATAATCTCTAAAAGAAATACATAAAAACCTTTCTGTTGATGCACAAGAAAACCCCAAGACACACTATGCATAAACACAAACAGTTTTGGAAAGAGACCTTTGGGTAATGCTTTACAAAAATATATTAGTTACCTACTTCAGTTAACATGAACTAAGAATGAATAATACTTTAAGCATTTATTAGTCTAAGTAAGATAATATTAGTCTTGGTTAGATCATGTTGGCTAAAAAATAAACTAATATTAACAAATGAGACCTAATTAAAAGTGTTACCGAACCTTGTTATTTAGCTCTTAAAGGGATACTCCACTTTAAAATGAAAATTCTGTCATCATATACTCACCCTCATGTTGTTTCAAACCTGTATGAATTTCTTTCGTCTGCTGAACAGAAAGAAAGATATTTAGAAGAATGTTAGTAACCAGACAGTTTTTGGTACCATTGACCATTGATTTTTTTTCCTACTATGGAAGTCAATGGTACAAAAATCTGTCTGGTTACTGACATTCTTCTAAATATCTTTCTTTCTGTTCAGCAGAATAAATAAATTCATACAGGTTTGAAACAACATGAGGGTGAGTATATGATGACAGAATTTTCATTTTAAAGTGGAGTATCCCTTTAAACCTTTACCAGCACCAACATTAAACAGGACCAAATGCTTACTCCAGCATTACAGTGAATCTAAGTTTGTCTAAAAAACAAAACAAAAAAAACTGAAGAACTCCAAAAGCACAAAAACCAAAATTATTTGTCACCCAATTTTTTAAGTTGTTGGAAAGTGCTGTTTATGTCAATGTCCCAGATGCTCTCCAGAGTATATGTGAATGGAAATGTTTCAAAGATGCAGGAAAGTCAGAAAAAATGCCTTGAGGAAAAAAACAAACACAAAAAAACAGAAAATTTGTTTATAATACAGAACCAGTCCATTATTATATTTGGCTCAATTGAATGAAAGAGATAGATATACAGTTGCGCTTTAAAGTTGATATACACCTTGCAGTATCTGCAAAATGTTAAAGGGATAGTTCGCCCAAAAATGATATTTAAGCCATGATTTACTCACCCTCAAGCCGTTCGAGATGCATATGTCAATCTTTTTTCAGACTAACACATTTTCAGTTATTTTAGAAAATGTCTTAGATCTTTCAGTGGTTATAATGTGAAGCAATGGGGTCCAGCTGATTCACGTTCGAAAATGTACATGCATCCTTCTCAAAAATAATCCATCCGGCTCCAGGAGGATAAATGAAGGCCTTCTGATGGTAATCCGTGCGGTTTAGTCGTAAAAATATACATATTTAAAACTTTATAAACTAAAATAACTGGCTTCCGGTGGCGGTCGGTGCGCGTTCACAGAGATGGAAAGCGTCGTGACGTAGAACGAACGTTGAGTTTTGTTTTGCTCTGCTCTCTGGCTGCGCTGTCACGTTCGTTCTACGTCACGACGCTTCCTACGCTACGTCATACGCCAGCATCCATCTCTGTGAACGCGCACCGACTGCCACCGGAAGCCAGTTATTTTAGTTTATAAAGTTTTAAATATGTATATTTTTACGACAAAACCGCACAGATTACCCTCAGAAGGCCTTCGTTTATCTCCCTGGAGCCGGATGGATTATTTTTGAGAAGGATGCATGTACATTTTCGAACGTGAATCAGCTGGACCCCATTGCTTCACATTATAACCACTGAAAGATCTAAGACATTTTCTAAAATAACTGAAAATGTGTTCGTCTGAAAAAAGATTGACATATGCATCTCGAACGGCTTGAGGGTGAGTAAATCATGGCTTAAATATCATTTTTGGGCTAACTATCCCTTTAACAATTTTAGCAATAATAGGGATCACAAAAATGTATCCATTGTATTTTTATTTACTACCCTGATGAAGCAGTTTATTCTGCAAGGTGTATGTAAACTTTTGACTGTTAACTGTTGATGAATGTGTGATATGATTGATTACCTCAGTCACCAGGGCCACATCGTAGTAGAAAGCTGGGCAAGGTTCCTTCTATTTCCCACAAACACCAGGATTCCACTGACTACGCCATCTTTACTGACACTGGGCTTAAAGTGATTAAAAATAGAGAACCTTTTTATTGCTACTTTACAGGGAATTAAGCATAACTTTATCAATTACACAAATATAGATATATGACCGATGCACACCCAGGACCAATGCAAATTAAGAAAGGTATTCTTACATTTTAAGCTTGCCCCACATAGCTATCTTCATGAAGGATGTTCCTGTTCCTGTATTTACCACGGTTGACACAGCAATGCTGCAAGCCTTCTTCCTTTGGTTTGTTACCTATAAAATATATGATGATAGGGGCATGTGTAAATGCACAGGTGGGAATTTATTACTTGCACATGCAAAAGATTCAAAGCATTTAAAAGCTATAGGGATAGTTAGTGACTTGAAAGTAGTGTTTTAGCTTGATCAGGATGTGCTGTCATGATAAATCTTGTAACATCACCTCATCAATACAGGTCTGTGATTCCACACCGCTTGCCCTGTATCTCCAATAACAAATATGAACTGATCCTGCAAAATGAATGTTTAAATCCAGATAAACACAAAAATATTACATATTCCAAAACAAATAGTAATTGAACAACTCCTTAAATACAAAATTAAATTGAACACATTACAAGCATTTTTTCTAGAGGTGGGTAATATATTAAATATTTATGATGGTTATAAGATTGATTATTTGTATTGAATATAAACGTCTTCGAGTGTTACAATATTGTATCAGCATTCAGCAAATGTTTAGTAGCTTAGTAGTAACGTTAGGTTTAGTTAAAAAAAAAAAAATCAGCAACCAAATTCCTCGAACACGACCACACACGCCTTCTTCACATTACAAAGTAAGACATTATTAGAATGCAATCATATATAAATTATTGAAAACATGATTAATTCACCTCCCGAATCTATTGAGTTTATAATATCTGCGATTAAAATGCACTCAGCAACTGACATGTTACGGTGAAAAAAGAATAACTAAAGAAAGCATCAAGATATACTCACTTGACTGATTATTTGCAGGATAACGTCTCATCTGCAAACAAACATCCAAACGTGGTGCTCCTTTTGTTCTCTTGTTTGGCTAGCTTCAGTATCATCACGCATCGCAAACGGATCGCAAAACACAACAGCGCATTTTTCAAACTCTAGTGAAGTAGATGACGTAATGACGTAGTTTTTCTCGCACATGCGCATTAAACAACATATTCATATATCATGCATGGTTAAATGTTATTTCAGCTTTTCTGTTTAAGTTGAAGTTGTTCTAACTCATTGTATTGTTAAACTCTGTAAGTTCACAAAACTTTACTCATTAACCTAACTAAAAGTCAATCTTTTTTTTCAATGTAGTGTAGTGTGATTAAAATTAAATGTATTTTAACTGAATTTAAATGCAAATTCATTTTGTTTACATTTGTTTAACTTTTGCTCGCAATTAATACAATTAAATGTGTTTAATTGACTTAGAACAACATAATGATATTGAAAGTATTATGTTCACAGATGTAAAGTTGCTACAACACATACTATAGGCTCCTCTCATATATTACATTTTATTTTCAAATATTATGTAGAAAGCTGACACTAGTTGAGTTCATAGAGCAAGGGCTGGTGATAAAAATGTCAACAATAAGTTGTACTGGATTATACTGTATAAGCAGATGTATTGGAAAAATACATTTCAACTGCATAATGCACACAGTATATTATGTTATAGACAAAACACATTTAAAATACATTAACAAATTAATTTTGGACAACACACTTGAGTTGGAATTAAAATCAATTATTTTCCATGTTTTCCATTAAAACTTATTTTATTTAGTATATATTAGTCAATACATCAAAATAAATTTCCTTTAATAACTTATAACTTTAACTTTAATAAATTTAAAACACTATAAATCATAATTATTTAAAATGTATAAGTAAAACTTAGTAGACATTACAAAGTGCATTTTTTAAAACATGCACTTAAGTGTTTTTATAAAAATTATGATGAAAGTGTACTTTCTTTAAGTTAAGCTTAATTAGACATTATTACAAAGTGCATTTTTAAAAAGTGTACTTAAGTGTGTTAAGAAATATTGTGATGAAAGTGTACTTACTTTAAATTAAACTTAATTAGATATTATTACAAAGTGCATTTGTAAAAAGTGCACTTTAGTGTGTTTATAAATATTGTGATGAAAGTGTACTTTAAGTTAAGCTTAATTAGACATTATTACAAAGTGCATTTTTAAAAATGCACTTAAGTGTGTTTATAAATATTGTGATAAAAGAGTACTTACTTTAAGTTAAACTTAATTAGATATTATTACAAAGTGCATTCGTAAAAAGTGCACTTAAGTGTGTTTATAAATATTATGATAAAAGTGTACTTTCTTTAAGTAAAACTTAATTAAACATTATTACAAAGTGCATTTTTAAAAAGTGTATTTAAATGTGTTAAGAAATATTGTGATGAAAGTGTACTTACTTTAAATTAAACTTAATTAGATATTATTACAAAGTACATTTGTAAAAATTGTACTTAAGTGTGTTTATAAATATTGTGATGAAAGTGTACTTTCTTTAAGTTAAGCTTAAGTAGACATTATTACAAAGTGCATTTTTAAAAATACACTTAAGTGTGTTCATAAAAATTGTGATGAAAGTGTACTTAATTTAAGTTAAACTTAATTAGATATTATTACAAAGTGCATTTGTAAAAAGTGCACTTAAGTGTGTTAATAAATATTGTCATTAAAGTGTATTCCCTTTAAGTACACATAAGTGGTCTTTAATTTTAATTTTATTATATTATCTGCAAGTGCACTTTTCAAAAAGTATACTTTTATTATTTTAAGCACACAAAAAGTGCGCTTTCAATACAATTAAGCACACTTCTTTTTCACAAGGGAAGCTTAGATGAATCTTACCTGTCCAGGAGAAAATTAGCAACGTTGGCGTCTGTTTTCAAATTCTTCTCCGTTTTCAGCCGTCTCCATCTTTCAAAAGCATCCAATACAAATTCTGGTTTTATTTCGGACTTTGTCACGACGAATTTCTGAATTATAATGAGGTCTTTTTGATTTAGTAACGTTAGACATTTTTATCCGACTAGAGTTAGGGTAGGTTAGAGCAAAGCTGGCAACCCGGATCCAGAAACACTACTGACTTCGTGATTGGTAGATAGGTGGAGGGAGGCGCGTCAGGCCAAAACACAAAATGACAACATCAACATCCGTTGAGGGCTGCAAGTCCACTTTTTAAATGACAATATCCTAGCCATACTACTGTTGTCAGTGATATAAGTATTTGAAATGAACATGATTTCTTAATGTCTAGTGACACATCAGGGCCATTTTATGATTAATTGAAATATATTTCTTACATACAGCTCCTTTAAAGATGGACTTTTTTGTTCGTTTTTTTATTTATTTATTATTACATATGTCTAACTTAATAAAAACATTTGAATTCTGCCTTTCAGCTGATAAAAATTCTTTGTTCTTTAGTCCCTTCCAGAAAACACCATTAGCCTACATCACAATGTAACATAACTTTATTTGACATGTCATTTAAATTCAGCATCACTGAGCCAAAAGGCAGCAGGCATCATGCAGATAACTATTTTTGAAACAGTTCAGACCAAGTCCAATTAAAATCCAACAAATAAACAATGAACAAATAAAATATAAAACAACATGAAATTAGATCATTGACAGTCTTATATATTAAGAATATATCAAACCAAAAACTTTCATATTTTTAGAAAGGATGTGAATTAAAACCACCACAGCAGGCAACAAGCTGATAAATTCTGTTAAATTAAATAGTTTAATTTAATTAATTATTAATTATTTAGTTATTTAACAATTAAGTTCATTTTAATTGACCGAATTATCCATTTGTTTTCTGACAGGAAACACATGGAACGAATCACTGGTCCACATTTTGATTGACAGCTGTCACAACCAACTAGTGACCATGTTTACTCCTTTCTTTTCAACCATTGGATAGGATTTTAAAAAAGGCTGTTGTGTTTGTACTTCTGACGAAGCGCTGTTAAATAGCCTATAGGTGAAAAACTACACCGCAAAAAAGGATAAATAAAATGCTTTCTTAAAAAGGCAAAAGAACGCATGCACGTTTTCTTAGTATAATAATTAAAAACCAATAGACCGATGAAAATGCAGGACATATTCTCAATATGCGACGTGCGGGACAAGGGGTGAAAATGTTGTGCGGTACGCAAAGTGGGACGGGTGGTCACCCTAGTGTTGTGTCCTGTTCTAGTGTTCTTCACTCACCTTCCTTGTGTGGATTATCTTCGTTGTGCATCATCTTCGTTTGGATTGTTTTTTCCCTGGATTCCTGAGCACGCCGATCACCACACACCATCACCGGGTTGCCCGTTGAAGTCCCTGCATCACCTGAGTGTTTGTCCTCTGACCTCTGAGAGTGTCTGTGTCATTACACTTTCACCTAGATATCATCATATAGAGACTGTGTCTGTTCCCCGAACTAGGAAATACAAAAAACTCCCAAACCCATTTAAGGGTAGCAATTTAATTGATGTTCAACAAATAAAAAACAGATATAATACAGATAGACAAATAATAAAGCTGGGGTTGCTGAATATTCGATCCCTTACTTCAAAAGCACTTATTGTTAGTGATATGATTACAGATTATAATCTAGATGTGCTGAGTTCGACAGAAACCTGGCTAAAACCAGACGATTACATTACTTTAAATAAGTCCACAGCCCAAGATTACTGTTATAAACATGAGCCTCGTCTGAAAGGCAAAGGGGGAGGTGTTGCTGTAATTTATAGTGATATCTTCAGGATTACTGAGTAGTCTTGTTTTAAATATAATTATTTTGAAGTGTTGGTGCTTAATGTAACACTATCTAGTGTAAATGATAAATCATGTTTTGAGATTTGTGCTGGCTACTGTATACAGGTCACCAGGGCACCATACAGACTTTATCAAGAATTTGCTGATTTTCACTGAAAAGTTGCGATATATGACAGAGTTGAGAGCGCCTGTCTCTGTCTCAGCGCCAGCCAACGCGCAAAAGCATATTTGAATTTGGCAGTTGATCACGTGATGCACTGACCATACCAATCACACCGGTGTGATTGTACGCTCTAGGAACCAGCCTAGACTGATCACACCGGTGTGATCGTACGTGTGAAAGGGTTAAAGTGCAGTGTGTGCTGTAGTAGAGTCCAGTATGTTGAAATGTGATCGTACGTGTGAAAGGATTAAAGTGCAGTGTGTACTGCAGTAGAGTCCAGTATGTTGAAATGATGTACTGAGTTGAGTGCAATGTATGGCAAAGGATATGGGGTGTGTAAGATGTATCAGTTCCGGCTGTTCATTAACCTGATGATCCTCCGGGCTTTCCTCAGACACCGCCTGGTGTAGATGTCCTGGAGGGATGGAAGCTCACCTCCTACAATGTGGCTGGCAGTTCGCACGACCCTCTACAGAGCTTTGCGGTTGCCGGCATTGCTGTCTCCAAACCAGGCAGTGATGCAGCCAGTCAGGATGTTCTCCACAGTACAGGTGTAGAATGATTTGAGGATGTTGGAGCTCATTCCAAACTTCCTCAGGCACCTGAGAAAGAAGAGGCACTGATGTGCCTTCTTAAGCACATCCTCAGTGTGGACACAGAGAAACTTAAAGTTGTTGACCCGCTCCACAGGTGTCCCATCGATGGTGATGGGGTGTGTTCTTTGCTCTGTCTCCTGAAATCCACCAGCAGCTCCTTGGTCTTGTCGAGGTGGTTCTCCTGACACCATTTTATCAGAGTGCACACCTGCTCTCTGTAGGCCGTCTCATCATTGTCAGTGATCAGACCTACCACCATTGTGTCACCAGCAAATTTGACGATGACGTTGGAGCTGTGTGTAGCTGCACAATCTTGTGTGTACAGGGAGTACAGGAGTGGGCTGAGAACGCAGCCCAGAGGAGCACCAATGTTGAGGGTCAGCGGGGATGAGATATAATTGCTGATTCTGACCACCTGACGTCTGCCTGACAGGAAGTCCAGGATCTAGCTGCACAGAGATCTGTTTAGGCCCAGCACATGGAGCTTTGTGATGAGTTTTGCAGGCACTATGGTATTGAATGCCGAACTGTAGTCCACAAACAGCATTCTCACATACAGTACTGTGCAAAAGTCTTAGGCACGCTAGTATTTTCTCCCCAAAGAAATGGTTTTAAGCCAGTTATTCATATATTTTGCTGTAGTGTTTCAGTAGGAAATATCAGTTTACATTTCCAAACAATAATTTTGCCATTAATTGTAATAATCCAGTGCAAATCCAGTGCTCCACACGGAGATCTGATCTCACCATCATCGAGTCCATCTGGAATTGCATGAAGAAACAGAAAAAAACGGAGACCATCATCAAGTCCGTCTGGGATTGCAATGAAGAAACAGAAAAAAACTGAGACAGACTAAATCCAGAAGAACTGAGAAACCTGCCTGCAAATCTACCTGAAAAACTATGTGCAGGTGTACCTGGACAAAAGCGGTTTTAAACACAAAGGGTGGTCACACCACATATGGATTTGATTTAGTTAATAGAAGTTCATTTAATAAATAAAATCTATTTATAACATTATTATTGAAAGCATCCTCACTACAGCGTTTTAACACAAGGGCGTAAAACTTTTCACAGTACTGTAGCTTTGGAGGCAGGTTTCTTCAAGCGTCTTGGAGACATTGCCACAGTTCTACTGGATTTAGTCTGTCTCAGTTTTTTCTGTTTCTTCATGTAATCCCAGACAACTCGATGACGGTGAGATCAGATCTCTGTGTGGATCATACCGGCTGTCGTCAGATTCCTTGTGCATACAAAAATCGCACTATATTACAATTAACAGTAAAATTAATGTTTGGAAATGTAAACTGATATTTTCTACTAACACTGTTAGACTTTTCTGTAATTTCTACAGTTATTTACTTTAAATCCCCCAGTATTATACTGCTATTTCTCTTTACAGTAAATAACTGTGATTCCCATTGCATCATGGGGATTTTCTGTGACGTCTAACACCACATACAGAAACTTACTGTATTTTTTAAATTTGCTGTATACTACTGTATTTGACGTAACTGCCTCTCTGGCTGGCACCATTCCACCGTGCTTTTTATTTCCTAATTTTTGCCTTACACCGCGTGTCTACAACGCTATAATAGCCAGGAGCCAGTTGCACTAACAGGGCTTTACTAAGCCTGGTCCTAACTGCTAAGTAGGTCTTAGTTAAGACCAGTCTTTAGAGTTGACCTAACGTCTGTTGCACCAACCAAACTTAAGCCTAGGCTTAACTACGCCTGGTCTTAGCGTTGCGCGTTCATGTGCTGTTGACCAGCAGCGTGCGTTGCTAGGTTACGCTGTAAACTATCTTCGCTGTTTGGTTAACTTGTAACGTTAGCCGTATCAATGGAGGAGCAAAGAAAAAGAAAAGGAAATTTCACCGACATTGAAATAAGAAAGTTAATACAGCTGTACAGTCAGCACAGACACACACTGACTGCCAAGCAATCAAATACAATAACAAACAAGAAAAAACAAACAACATGGAGACAGATAACAGAGGCGATTAACGATTGCTCTGACTCCGGCTGCCTTTGGACTGAGAGCGATGTAAGAAAAAAGTGGAAAGACCTCCTGAGCAAAGCAAAAAAAGATTTGTCTGCAAAAAAACACCACCCGACCGGCGGGGGTCCTCCCCCAAAAACTTCTGTGTACAGTACCATAATTGTGGATATCTTTGGAGAGGATTCCCCGGCTTTTATTGGTTTGGTCGGTGCGGAAAGTGGCGGTCCCGACATGGAAGAAAACTCTGTCTCTCCAGAGATGGATGTTGATCACTCAAGCGAGAGTGTGAATTGTGAAGGTGTGTAACCTATATATTAGAGTAGCCTAGAATAACAGTTTTAGTAGTTGTCAGATAACAATAGGCCTATGACAGATTATCTGTATTTTTAGACTCGATGGAGGATCCAGTCACTCCACAAAGTTCTCGCGAACACAGCAGCGGTGCACCGCCGGTGAAACGAATGAGGAGGCTGTATAATCTGCAGCAGACACTTCTTGAGAAGGAAATTGTTAGAGTGGAGATTGAAACAAAAAAATTACAGACCGAGCAGGAAAAGTTGGAACTTGAAAAACAAAAAATATGTTTAGAAATACAGTTGCTCCAACAACAGATAAACAGGTCATCTTCGCCTATTTCTGAAGAGGATGGGCAGTCTTTTGTATTTCTGTAAATAAGCCTAATGGCAAATTGTGTACAATGAATCATTGACAATTATATATGTAAATTAAAACAAAGTTTATTATAGACCTACTGGACTTTCTTTGTGGCTTATTTTTATGGTTTACAACCTGCAGATAATTGGCAGAATTATTTTTAACATTTATAAAGCATTAATAATGCGTGTACGGACTAGTCGTCCACCGACATCTTCATGCCCTGCATGGTCCACAGGGTCGACACCTTCCTCTGGCACCGGCTGATGGTGTTGCCTAGGGAGAGGGATCATCTTGGTGACACAGATGTTGTGGAGGACAGTGCACGCTGCTATTACGGTGCAGACTCGCTCTGGGTGCATCCGCATCTCTCCATGAAGACAATGAAACCTAGAAAAAAATAGTCAATGATTACTGTAAAACCTAAATGTGTCACTTTTTTACTATTAATAAATGAGCAAAACTTGGCCACTAAATATGTAATATTCAACTTTTTTTATTTATTTTTTTGACGATCGCCATATTCGTAGTGAACGCACCTATACAGAGAAATGCACATGGATTACATAATCAGAGAGTAGCCTATGTTTTTTCGTTTTGAATTATTTCGTTTAAAGACAATTCAAGCTTTGTGTATTTGATGTATTTCTCATGTCTGTGTGAGGCATACACTGAGTTTCGTTAACTTAGGATGAGACGCGCTCCCGTTAACGTGCAGTGCAAGTGACCGCGCAGGCGCCTCCATGATTGTCTGCTATATAGGCCTACTTCTTATTTATTAAATACAGGCAATTGTATGCTGAAAAATTGATTAAAATTAAGATACAAATTATCCAAAACGAAATTCACTTTAAAGAAAGGCTTTCTACAAAACAAAATCATGTCTGACCCGCTCCATGTCTCTCGATATATTGATATATCTTTCTCGTGCTGTTCACTTTTCATAATCAACATAGATTAAAAAAAAATAACATTATAATATTTTAACAAATATGAAGCAACTGCTAGCCCCTCCCTAGCGCCGCCCATGTATATAGTTTTCAGTGATCTAGTGACCGCACTACATCAGCACCATGGATAGGGATACAGAGTCAGACACTGTGGAAAGGATTTTACCTGCGCTTGAGGACTCCGATGCACCGCTCAACGAGTGACCTAGTGGTGGTGTGGATGGTGTTATACCGTCGTTCTTGCTCAGTCCTCAGAGCAATTATAGGCGTCATCAGCCAGTGTTTCAGTGGGTATCCACTGTCGCCGAGAAGCAGCCCGTTTACTCTTCCAGCCTCGAAATCCTGGTATAACGCACTCTCCCGGAGGATGCGTGCGTCATGGGTAGATCCAGGCCATCTCGCCACCAAATTAAAGATTTTATAATTGGCGTCACAAGCAATCTGCACATTGATTGAATGGTATCCCTTGCGGTTGACATACAGATACTCATGCTCAGATGGTGCCTGGATCCGGACGTGAGTCCCATCGATGCAGCCCACAATACCAGGAATGCCAGAGGCCCGGCGGAATCGGCGTTTCATCACCGCAGACTCGGCCTCAGTGGGGAGGTGAGCAGATCGCGGAAGGCGACGGCTCAGTGCCAGTGACACTCTGCGGATGGCCCGACATGCGGTGGATTTGTGGACATTAATCATATCTCCAACAGTGTTTTGAAACACACCATTAGCATAAAAACGTAGCGCTATTAACAGCTGTAATGCTGGTGTCAATGCTGCGTTGTGGTCCGATACATACTGTAAGTCGGGTGACAGCTCTTCAACAAGTTCATATATATCCCTCCGACAGAATCGAAACCTCTCTATCAGCTCCTCATCATTGTAAATGTCCAATGGATTGCTTCTGTCCCTAATAACTCTCTCCCGTCTAAAAGCCCGCTCATTGTAAAGTCTGTGAATAAGGCGCGCCATATGTCTTTACTACTGTATTTAGTTATGTGGTTACGAAGTGGTTACTATAGAAACATTATCTATCGGATAACGGCTATTATATGCCTAGATTTTGAATTTAAGCCTGCTACTGACTAGGCGTAAGATTTACGCCCGGTCTTAGCGAGAAGAGGACTTAAGCCTGGATGGTGCAACGGTCGTAACTTTTAGGTCGGACTTAGAATGCTGAGTTAAGACCTACTTACCTTAAGACCAGGCGTACGCCCTGTTGGTGCAACTGGCTCCAGAGGCTTTATGGACACATTGAAGCGACCGGACCTTTAAATGCAAACCTGTTTATCCCTTGTCAGAAATAGCGCGAGCGCTTGGACTCATATCGGACTACGTCAGAAATATAACGGCCGCGGCGCATCACTACACTGTCTGGGATTTGTCGTGTCGCGTCAGAGCATCCAGTGTAGGTAATGGGGTCTGTCTTTTGTTGGATCGCGACGTTCGTGTCTGGCCCGGGGAAGAGACGGAATTCACTTCACCGAGAGAGAGATCAGCAAGCAACGTATAAAAAAAAAAAAAATTCTGTGTGTGTTGACAGGATTGTGCCCAGTTTAACCTATGTTATAACGTTAACATTAGCCTAACGTTACTCATCGTCAACATGGCGGTAACGAACTTTACCATGGTAAACTGAGCTAACGTTTCATTTTACAAACTTTGTTATATTATTGAATTGTCGAGTTAAAATATGCCAACGAGCAACGCGTTTACATTAACAATAAATATGAATAAACTAATGTGAAATTCTGTTTATAGCCTAATGTTGGCCTACTGATGAGAACCTTTATAGTTTTAGCATTAGTTTGCAAACTATACCATATTATATATTTTTTTTAATGGAATTTAATATTTACTTCCATTTTTGTGTTTAAAGGCAACTGCAACAAAGCGCCAATTCGCGCCAGTGACTTCTAGCAAGATTCCAGAGGTAGGCCAGCCCATTTGTGATATATTTTGAGATAAGTTTGCTGAAATGATTAGCATACGCTATGTGAAAATTGCTTTTGAGCCACTGGTGCAGACTAGGTAGCTTACAATATCTTAGAAAATCCCTATAAAATTGGCTAACTTTATATCAAATAAGTGACCTTTGCATTATGTCTAACTTTATTACACAGCAAATGAACCAATCAGAGGATGGACCATTGTCTTTGTTCAGTCTCACCAGATTAAATGTATCCAGGTAAGCACTGCAGTAAAACTCTCACTAATTCATTCATACCAAATCTAGCATTCTAAACAACTTAAGTTTATATTTTTGCATTATTTTGATATTTTATTAGCCAGAAGACTCTACCATTGCAGTCCCACCTGACTAGGAAGGTCCTAATATCAGCACACAGGTGGGTTAACAATATTGTAGGAAGGAGAACGATCATCACACAGTGATTTCTTGCATGTATCTTACTGTGTATTTGTCTCAAACAGGTACTCCTTCACTGCAGACAATCTGAAATGGGCTAAAATCATCGATTTCAGTCGTTCTTTCTATGGATCTCAGCATTTTTGGACAGAATTTAGGATTTGTAAGTATTAAAATTTAATCTGGCATAATTTAATTTAGTTCTTTTGTATGCTATTTATTGACAAAAGCTGTTTACAAATATATATTCTTAAGTTTTTGTGAAAATAATAAAAATGAACAAAAAAGGAGGTTAAAAATAATGTGACACTAATATTCTCTCTCTCTCTCTCTCTCTCTCTCTCTCTCTCTCTCTCTCTCTCTCTCTCTCTCTCTCATATAGTTTTGGAACCGGGATCTCCTCTGTGTTTGTGGGCACACATGCAGACCAGGGAACACTCTGATGTTGTCAATCAAGTTCTGAACAGGAACCAATCTTTGGAGAAGTTCATTTATTCACAAAGGTGGACAAAAACATTGTGTTGGCCTTTTAAAGATTATTTTGATGATGACTTTTACTCCTATGCTGTAGAAAAGATGGAGTAGACAGTCAGACATTGATAATAATAAGAAATGTTTCTTGAGCATCAAAGAGACTTCTTTCAAAAACATTAAGACACTTAAATACTTCTTTTGGCCACCAGTGTACATGAATCCAACACATTTTTGGAAATAAGTGAAATTATTTTGAAGGTTGGGTTATGTGTCTTGTATTGTGAAAAGAACTGTGTTTTGTCCTGTTTTGGACATTTCCTTTTTGAATGCTTAAAAATGTATTTATATTCTGCAGTTTTATGAATGTAATGGTTGATATTTCATTATAATACTTGTATAAGCTAAACAACCAATGACTCTACATTCATTTAGTCAAATGCTAATGTTTTGTTTATGGTTTTATGTATGTTTTCAAAAATGTTTGCAGTGAAGGACAGCACATAATGTGTTAATTTAACACGTTTACACATCTTTGTGCTAACCTCTCTGACATATTTACTTTGTTAAAATCATTAACACAATGAATGAGTTAAAATTAACACAAAAAATGTTGTCTCTAAACTCACCCATTAATGTGTAAAAATTTCACACATCATTTCCAGCATTGGCATGTTTATTTTGTGATATATATGAAATGTTTAAAAAAAAAAAAAAGGTATTTTGTGATAACTTTGTCTAATTGGTTTGTATGTCAGTAGTACTTATATAGGATAAAAATAAAATTAATCATGTATCAAAATTATCAAATCTAATTTATATTTAGTACAAATAAAAATAATTACAGTAGTGTACTGATTAGCTTCGTTTTTACAGTAATGCACTGTACTGATTAGCTTCGTTTTTACAGAAATGCACTGTATTACACAAAACTGAAATACGGTTTGGTACTGTAACTCTTAATTACAGTAACTTACTGGCAACAGTGTTGCCAGTAAGTTACTGTAAAAAACCCTTGAAAAGTCTAACAGTGCACACACTACAGGAATCGATACAAATAAGTATCACAGTACTGTAAGTGTTCTTATTTTACAGGAGGGAGAGAGCAGTGTGAAGGCAAAAAGCAATTGCATCAACGTTCTCAAACTCTCAAAACACTTGCTGAAGATGAGTGACAGAGCAACAGGCTGCCAGTCATTCAAGCATTTGATGTGAGTTTTCTTTGGAATGGGCACAATTGTGGATTTTTTTAAGCATGAGGGAACTACAGACAGAGAGAGGGAGAGGTTGAAGATGTCTGTGTAAATCCCGGCTAGTTTGTCCGCGCATGCCCTGAGTACACGGCCTGGAATACCGTCCAGACCCGCAGCCTTGAGGATATTCACCTGTCAGAAGGATCGGATTACATCCGCAACAGAGACAGAGAGTGCACTGACCTCCTCTCTAATATTGCTGATTACTTACAAAGCACTAAATGGTTTAGCTCCACTGTACTTGAGCAAGCTCTTAACGCGTTATAGTCCTTCACATCTATTGCAATCTCAAAATTATGGCCAGTTGATAATACCTAGAATATCAAAATTGACTGCTGGCGGTAGATCCTTTTCCTATTTAGCACCAAAACTTTGTAACAGTCTTCCTAACATTGACCGGGAAGCAGACACACTCTGTCAGTTCAAATCAAGACTAAAAACACATCTCTTAAATCTCTATAATTAAATGTTAGGCTGCATAGATTAGGTCAGCCGGAACCGGGAACACTTCCCATAAATCCTGATGTACTTGTTACATCATAAGAAGGATGGCGTCTACGCTAATATTAGTCTCTCTGTTTATCCAAGGTTTACCGCAGTCCGCCGGATCCAGGCCATATCCAGATCTGATGAAGGATCTGTGCCTGGACACAACGGCAACGCAGTATTGAAGTGCAAACTAGTCTCTCCCCTGTGAAGGCATCCTTCCCTTCCCTTTACCTCTATACAGATAAAACGTTGTTGGGATAATTCCGGTTCACGTGGCTATGCGGAAACGCTAAATAATTCTGTATTATACATTTTTAAGGCCAGACAAGTAGTTTGTTGAGGGTTGGTTTGTAAAGGAGGACTACATGCCTGCGCAAATATATATTCAAACGCGCATACCTATGGACTAAACACGTGATGCGCATGTGTTTGCGGGTTTGCGTTTTTGAGGTTTACGCAGAGATAACCTTTTTTTTTCAAAAAAAATGTCAAGGCCTGCACCTTAGAACCTATTTCTGGGTTTGCGTTCTCGAGCCACCAGGCTCTGTTTTGTGCCGATGGGCGGCCGGAGCGCGTTGAGGGTTTTCTGTAAGAACGGTGTTGTGTTAGCGGCCCCTAAGCTAATAACTAATGATCTTTGCAACGGAAGTGAATAAATCAATCAAATCTAACTTTAGCTAAACAATAACTTTATTTTAGAGCTGCTGTAAAGCCAAAACATTCTGTACTGTTACTGTAATTAGTAATTACCTATTATCACTGTAAAGCTGCTTTGAAACAATCTATATTGTTGAATGCGCTATATAAATGAAGGTGACTTGACTTGACATACTGAATTACATTTTACTGGGATACATTCATATCAATCACAATACAAATTAACTATTGGCTTTATTCTTGAATATAACTAATATAAGGGCATAAGTGACACTCCAATGAACATAAAAAAAAAAAACTTTTTTGGGAATCGTAATTGCTGTTTTATTTTTTGCTACTTTGAAAACCTTATACGTCTTTGATATATTCAGATGGAACAATATAACAAGTTATTGCTTTAATTGTATGGCTGAATTTAATTATACAGTTAAAGCTCAACAAATATGGAATACAATATAAAGTAAGAGAAAGTGCAAAATAAATCCATTTATTTCATTTTAAGGTTCATTTCTATTCTTCTAAGAATTAATATATTAACATGGGACAAAAAATTTACATCAAGTTACATATGGGTTTATGTAATGGATGCTGTCAACATGCTATATTGTGTTTCAATGTCTTTATGAATGTACTAAAAATATAGTACATTGTAGTACAAATATAGTACATGTGCCAGAACCACACATTTTATGAATACAAATGACATTAGTGACACAGATACATGTTATGACAGAGACTGAAAGCCTCTTGATTTTTGTGTGATGAGAGCAACACAACAGCCCTTAACAAACATCTGATTGCAGCGTTTCTCCTCGACGCAACCTCAGGAAGTCTCACTGGAATCAAGTTCAAACACTTTAGAGGAATGATTTATTTCAAATTCAGAGTTTCGCTCTTAAATAAGAAAGTTTTTGGCAGTTCACAGACAGCGAAGTCAGCGGAAAAGTGCAGTGAGCAATCAGCCCCATTCAAGCCCCATTAAACCCCATTGACTTCATGTAATCAGACTGCTTGTGCCGGGAACTTGTCAGCTAAGTGTTATTTTGCATTTGTGCATTCAACAAGGACAAACACAGCTCGCATCTTCACAGAGGATGGACTGATGAGATGTTTGGAATAACTTCCCAAATGTATGTATTTCCAATATTGTAGGAAGTTTCTCCTCATATTTGTCCCAGAATGTGGGTCTTCAAATGTTATTGAATGTTCCTTTTATCATGAAAGACCTGCTGTACATTAACTTGATAAGTTGATACTAAATTTTATACAGTTTGTAACACTAACCATAAGCATTTTATTAATCAGTAATTTTTATAATTTTGTATTTCAAAGCTTTTAATAAACGAGATACATCTACACTGTAAAAACTATTCTGCAAAATTTACAGTAAAAACAACGGCGGTAGTTGCCAGAAAGTATTATATGATAGCATAATTGGTGTCTGTATATTTTACAACTTATACAGTTTGGAAAATACGTATTTGAACACCCTGCTATTTTGTAAGTTCTCCCACTTAGAAATCATGGAGGGGTCTGAAATTGTCATTGTTGGTGCATGTCCACTGTGAGAGACATAATCTAAAAAAAAAAATCCAGAAATCACAATATATGATTTTTTAACTATTTATTTGTATGATACAGCTGCAAATAAGTATTTGAACACCTGAGAAAATCAATGTTAATATTTGGTACAGTAGCCTTTTTTTGCAATTTCAGAGGTCAAACGTTTCCTGTAGTTTTTCACCAGGTTTGCACACACTGCAGGAGGGATTTTGGCCCACTCCTCCAAACAGATCTTCTCTAGATCAGTCAGGTTTCTGGGCTGTCGCTGAGAAACACAGAGTTTGAGCTCCCTCCAAAGATTCTCTATTGGGTTTAGGTCTGGAGACTGGCTAGGCCACGCCAGAACCTTGATATGCTTCTTACAGAGCCACTCCTTGGTTATCCTGGCTGTGTGCTTCGGGTCATTGTCATGTTGGAAGACCCAGCCTCGACCCATCTTCAATGCTCTAACTGAGGGAAGGAGGTTGTTCCCCAAAATCTCGCAATACATGGCCCCGGTCATCCTCTCCTTAATACAGTGCAGTCGCCCTGTCCCATGTGCAGAAAAACACCCCCAACACATGATGCTACCACCCCCATGCTTCACAGTAGGGATGGTGTTCTTGGGATGGTACTCATCATTCTTTTTCCTCCAAACACGTTTAGTGGAATTATGACCAAAAAGTTATATTTTGGTCTCATCTGACCACATGACTTTCTCCCATGACTCCTCTGGATCATCCAAATGGTCATTGGCAAACTTAAGACGGGAACCTTCCGTGCCATGCATGATTTCAAACCATGACGTCTTAGTGTATTACCAACAGTAACCTTGGAAACGGTGGTCCCAGCTCTTTTCAGGTCATTGACCAGCTCCTCCCGTGTAGTTCTGGGCTGATTTCTCACCTTTATTAGGATCATTGAGACCCCACGAGGTGAGATCTTGCATGGAGCCCCAGTCCGAGGGAGATTGACAGTCATGTTTAGCTTCTTCCATTTTCTAATGATTGCTCCAACAGTGGACCTTTTTTCACCAAGCTGCTTGGCAATTTCCCCGTAGCCCTTTCCAGCCTTGTGGAGGTGTACAATTTTGTCACTAGTGTCTTTGGACAGCTCTTTGGTCTTGGCCATGTTAGTAGTTGGATTCTTACTGATTGTATGGGGTGGACAGGTGTCTTTATGCAGCTAACGACCTCAAACAGGTGCATCTAATTTAGGATAATAAATGGAGCGGAGGTGGACATTTTAAAGGCAGACTAACAGGTCTTTGAGGGTCAGAATTCTAGCTGATAGACAGGTGTTCAAACACTTATTTGCAGCTGTATCATACAAATAAATAGTTAAAAAATCATATATTGTGATTTCTGGATTTTTTTTTTTTAGATTATGTCTCTCACAGTGGACATGCACCTACGATGACAATTTCAGACCCCTCCATGATTTCCAAGTGGGAGAACTTGCAAAATAGCAGGGTGTTCAAATACTTATTTTCCTCACTGTAACTGTATTTCATCACGTGATAATGGGCCTTATTCATGAAACACGAGCAGAACAAATTCTTCAGCACACAAACATGCCAAATATTTAAAATAAAATTACAATGTAAAGGATTATTATTGTGTACATAAAGATATGGTGGAATCCGGCTTGTCCCGTAGATGGTCTGCTTGCGCACTTTTACCTCGCGCTTGAGCAGTTCCGTTTGTGCTCTGGTCTGGAGACGGCTTCGGTCTTTCCACTATCAAATTCCATCATGTAAATAGCGAATCTGCCATGGCGCGAGTGCAACTGGCATTTAAAGGGAATGGGAGATGAGACTCTGATTGATTTAACACATTGGTAAATCCCAAAACATACCCATTACTCATTAAGAGAATAGGGACAACCCTTTTAAACCATACACCTGGCGCGCCGACCATTTTTTCCGTCGTTAAACTAGCAAAAGTGGATTCGGACACGCCCTAAGTGAACTTGCGCCCTGCGCTTTAGACCATGCGCTTAGATTGTTAAAATAGAGCCCTTAATATCACATTAGCCTATATGGAAAAATACTATGTAAAATACTGTCAGATTCAGGTTTTGAAAGTAAAATCTGATTTTCTGTTTAACCACCTTGGTTGTAGTACATTTTAAAATGAAATTAACATTATATCACTTAATGGAATATGGTTATAAGTTGTAAAATATACATACACCAATTATGCTATGTTATAATAAGATGGCCAGAATTTTTTTTTTTTTTTTTTTTTTTTTTACTGTTTAATTTTGGGTAATTGTATTGTATCCAGCTCATCACTGTTACTTTTTACCCAGCCATCCAATCACAGTGAAGGAGGGACGGGACAAATACTACACCGACCAATCATCCTACTTGTACAATGACTGAACAAAAATGGAGAAGTTAATATTGCTGGTTACTTTTTTATATTCATTAATATTCTTTAAAATGAGATACTAGTAAAACATTACTGCCATGTATATTCTGTATCATAGCAACCAAAGTATCTCAGCTGGAAATACAGCACTTGCAAAACACGTTCAAGCGCCACCAACTGGCCGTTTTCAGAAGAGCACGAGGCATTTTTGAGCTGGCTAAAAATGCTTTGGACACACAATCATTTAATATTTATTGATAGGCATATGGCCAATTAGTCTCTTTAGCATTTATGCAATATACTGGTGCCAAACCTAAGAAGGAAATCCAGAAGATTCCACAGCATTCCTGGTAATTTGCGTAGTTGTAACACATGGGCGCGGGGATTATGCTAATTATGAATGAGCATGCACTCGCGCCCTATAAATGAATGTTTTAAATTTACACACGTTTAAATACCGAATCTGTGGTATACAAAGCGTTTGTGAATCCGGATGAGAGTTTTAGTAAAGGTCCATTTTACGCACAAATTACTCAGAATTTGCTTGTATATTTATGAAAGTTTCATAAATGAAGTCCATTGTGCCTACCTGGCTACTACCAACATACTTGAACTAATAAAGCAGCTTTTTTCACCTTAAAATGCACTACAGCCACCAATGATAATACAGGTGGTTAAACAGAAAATCTGATTTTACTTTGCAAAAACCTGAATGTGACAGTATTTTACATAGTATTTTTTTCCATTTCATGTAGGCTTATGTTTAACCTTTATGCCTCATTATATATTTTACGACATTGAGTGCATTAAGGGACAAAAATGTCCACTCTAAACACTGCCATAAAACTATTAGGCTATATATTATAATTTTTTTCCACTTTCACTGAGTTAAATATTTTAACCAACGTCAGTCCTGAAAATAACTACCAAATATTTATTTAATTTTCAGAATTTTAACCCCTTAAATGCCATTTGTTTACATGATGCCACTGTTTTTATTGATGGAGAAAACATAAAAAAAATAAAAACAATTGTGTACTACATGCTAGGTGGATTTCTTGGGAGGGAATTATCACAGCCTGGTATATGTCCATGATTAGCAGCAACATTGATTTTTACGCATTTTATTTTTTTGTGTATGTCAGATTTAAAAAAAAAAAAAAAAAAAAAAAAAAACAGCACGTTAAGGACCAAAAATGGTCACATATTAAACACTGCCTAAAATATTATATATTATTATTATTTTCCACTTTTACTAAGTTAAATCTTTTAACCAGCATCAATCCTCATCATAACTATCAAATATTTATTTAATTTCAGGATTTTAACCCTTTAAATTCCAGTTTTGGTGACGATACCATCAATTTGTATAAGAGGAAAAAACACAAAAATGTAATTATTTTCCATATACTAAATGCAAAGTGAAAACCTTGGCTTTGGATTATCACAGTCTTGAATATGTCAAAGATTAGTAGCAACATTATTTCTGGTGCATTTAAAGATTTTGTGTTATGTCAGATTTTTAAAAAAAATCACACACAGCGCGTTAAGGACAAATTTGATCCTATTTAAACCCATTAAAATGTCCATTTTTGAACCCACTGTCATAATATCATAAAATCATAATTTCTATTCAAATACCCTGTCATTACCAAGCCTTGGGGTAAAATATTGGTACCATTTTTCATATAATTGACATACTGCAAACATCTGCAGTATTGCAAACATTTTCCTGATTTCTACTAGGTGACTATAACCTGTGCCTGTCTCCCTACACATCAAAATTTGCTCTAGAAAGAAAGCAAAACTACAAGATCACCATGAACATGAATTTTAATTTTTCTATAAAATTCTATAAACATATCAAACATATCAAAAACTTCAAAACAAAATGGGGTCATTGTTCAGCGGACCAGCAGGATGGTTGGAATGCGGCAGCAGGGAGCGTGGACAAAATGGGAGCATGCAGTGGACCGCAGAGTTTCATGGGCAGAGCTGTGGAAAGCAGACCCTCATTGAAAACGGTTCCTGATCCAGGCTGTCTACGATGTACTACAGAGCCCATCCAACCTGTTCAGCTGGGGATTGGTGGAGTCACCAGCCTGCAACCTCTGCCTGAAGAGGGGGACCCTGGAGCACATCCTCAGCTGCTGTTCGAAGGCCCTGGGCGAGGGCCGCTACTGGTGGCGCCATGACCAAGTCCTGAAGGCCATAGCAAATACCATCAGCTGTGGAATTGGCCACTGCAAGCGCATTCGCCCAGTGAAGAACACCATTGCTTTTGTCCGGGCTGGGGAGAAGCCACCACTAGCTGCCAGGGCCGCCTCATCTGGCCTGCTAGCAACAGCACGAGACTGGGAGTTGAAAGTTGGGGAAGCAACTGAAATTCCCAGAAATTGTCGCGACCACAACACTGAGGCCTGACATGTTACTCATCTCAGAGACCTCCAAACAGATCGTTCTCCTAGAACTCACCGTACCTTGGGAGGACCGTATCGAGGAGGCCAATGAGAGGAAGAGGGCAAAATACGCTGAGCTAGTGGAGGAGTGGAGGAACAATGGGTGGCGAGCGCAGTGTGAACTCATTGAGGTGGGATGCAGAGGGTTTGCTGGCCAGTATCTCTGCAGGGCCTATAACATCCTGGGCATCATAGGGGCCAGTAAGCGAAGGGCCATCAAGGAGGTCACAGAGTCAGCAGAAGTTGCCTCAAGGTGGCTGTGGATAAGAAGAGGAGAACCATGGGTGGGGTAGGGCTACCTGGACACAAGCTGGGTCCTGACCAACCCCGGCTGGGTCGCCTGGGTGAGAGTGTATGATGCTCGAAAGACCCGAAACACTCTGTGACCCCAGGTAACATCACTGATGATGTGTCCAGGTTGCATCAAGTCGATGTATGTTATAAACATATCAAACATATCAAAAACTTCAAAACAAAATGGGGTCATTGTTCAGCCAAATCAAACCGAAAGAAAACAATGCAGTGAGAAGCGCTTTCTCTTGCTAAATGCACACACACACACATACACGCCTACACACACATCCTACACCACCGACACACACACACACAGACAGAGAGGGAGAGAAAGAGAGAGAGAGAGAGAGAGAGAGTATAGACAGAAAGGGTAAAATATGACCTTCAAGATATTATGATTTTTGTCCCTCGCCTAAACACCATGTATTATATTTAGGCCCTACACTAGGGCTTGCATAGACTAGTCGAGTAGTCGATAGATCGACTACTTCAACCACTAGTAGACGCTGTCAGAAACAATCGACTACTCGAGCGTCCATTAATTAAACATAAATGAATTAAAAATGGCGAACGTCACCAACAGACACCACACGTCAGATGTGTGGATGTATTTCATCAAGGATGACAAAAATATTGTAATTGGCCAACTCTGCAAGAGGCCGTTCACATATTGCGTCTAAAAACGCGTGGAAAGCGCGGCCGTGCCGCTGTCTCCTACAAGCGATTGCGCTTCCATGGCGTCTGTCGTTGCTATGCAACCGTGAACTGCGCTCTCCATGATGACTACGACGAAGAAGTATCAGCAAAGGATTAATTGATTTCTAGCCCTTGCATTAGCTTTACTACTAGTTATATTTCTGGAGATGAGAAGGAAAAACCCACCTGGAAAAACTAGCGCACCACGTTGCTTCCATTATGAGTGCGCTTGCCGCGCGCCTACATTTTATGACGACCTTGAGCGCGAAAAAGACGCGATATGTGAACGGCCCCTAGAAGCAGACGTCTGAAATGAAAGGCAAGAACGGCTATTTATTTGGCTTTAGACTGTTACATGGAAATTTAAAAATATAATGTCATAATTATAATGTTTTGAGACTTATGTAATTGTTGCATTAGGCTATGAATTATGTTTATTGATAAGATCTAACTATTTATGTCTTTTCATTTACAGTAGCATGAACCACGAGTAGTCGAGTAACTCGAGCATTGTTTTGATAAGAAATCGACTAGCAGAAATCAGTAGTCGTGCAACCCCTACCCTACACACACACACACACACACACACACACACACACACACACACACACACACACACACACACACACACACACACACACTTTTGTCAATGCAGACACACATTGCTCTCAGACATCCACACATACTCAGAAACATCATTTTAGACTGTTGAGTTATATGTTCTCATTAAACATATAATTTATATTTTGTTATGTAGCTTGCTGTTATTTTATTTATTTTTTAGATTATACCAACTGTTGTATTGTATCATATGCCAAAAAAAATGTGCAAGAGTTCATTGTGCGCATGTGTGAACAAACGGGACTTTTATTTTGACTCAAGTTGTTGAATGTGAAACTTAGTACTGAGTACTTAGTACGTGTTGCTGCTCCCTCGGGCGCTGATGTTATACCAGCGCGTTGAGATGTAAACGAACAAAATAAATAATACTAAGAAGTTTTATCTGGATTTTCTTTAATGGATGGATGACAAAAACATATTGCATATAGACATGACGGAGAGAAATGAAACCTTAACAGGTTATGGGCCCAGGCGCGCCAATGCTACAGGAGGAAGATGGCAGAGGTTAGTTTTCGACGGAGACGAAAACAACTACGAACTATGGGAAGTAAAATTTCTTGGCCATCTGAGAATAATGGGTTTAAAAGAAACAATACTGTCTACCGGGGATATAGACGAGGAAACAAATGAGGAGTGCTACGCTGAATTAATCCAGTTTCTCGATGATAAAAGCCTGTCACTGGTGATGCGGGAGGCGACTGATGACGGCAGGAAAGCTCTGCAAATACTTCGAAATCACTACGCCAGTCAGGGTAAGCCTCGAATTATCGCCCTATACACTGAACTAACTTCGTTAAAGAAGGAATCTGACGAGACGATAACAGACTACATTATCCGAGCTGAGAAAGCAGTGACTTCCCTAAGAAACGCAAAAGAAGTAATAAGTGACGGACTGATAATAGCTATGATCCTAAAGGGCCTGCCAGATTCCTACAAACCTTTTGCTATCCATACTACACAGAGTAGTGAAGAATTTACTTTTTCCCAGTTCAAAAGCAAACTAAGAAGCTACGAAGAGACAGAAAAATTTGATGATAAACCCAAATCTGACAATGTGATGAAAGTGCACATAGCATCCGTGACCTGCTACGGATGTGGAAACCGCGGTCATATTGCGCGCGATTGCCGCCAAAAAGGCGTACCTAAGTGGTGCAGCTACCATAGAAGTTCAACACACAGTGATGAGACATGCCGCCGGAGAAAGGACGGACACAAAGATGAAGCAAAACAGGCTGCGGAAAAACAAGAGGAGCGTGAGAAAGAACAAACATTTGTGTTCAAAGTAAGTCAGACATTTCTTCCAGATAATATTACGAAAAATGGACTAATGGTAGACTGTGGAGCAACATCCCACATCTTAACAGACAAGAACAATTTCACAAAATTTGACGAGAGTTTCGACCCAAAGTCACACTACATGGAGCTGGCGGATGGAGCCAGGATGAACAACGTGGCATTAAAGCGGGGCGACGCAGAGGTGTTACTGCTGGACGTGGAAGGGAAATGCGTCAGGATCACTCTAAAGAAGGCCTTGTTCATACCATCATACCCACAGAGCATCATCTCCGTTCAAGCTGCTACAACAGACGGGGCCAAGGTGATCTTCCAGGAAGGACAGAATGAACTGATAAGCAAGGATGGAGCTGTGTTCCGCATAGAAGAACATGAAAGGCTGTACTATCTGAAAACGGTAAATAACAACAAACAATGTGTTGATGCATCAGTTACAGATATGATGTCCAGGGACAAAGTGAGTCTAACTTGTGATGTTAAAACATGGCATGAGATCATGGGACATTGTAATGTTAGTGATGTGTTGAAATTACCTGAAGTGGTTGAGGGTATGAAAATCACGGGTAATACCAAATTAGACTGTAATGTTTGTACTGAGGGAAAGTTCATCAACAGCAGAAATAGAAAAAGTAGACACAGAAGACAACAAAAACAGTACAGGTCCAACAGCCACGGCTAGTCAAAAACATTACCACTCAAAAAGAGAAAAGAGAGCCCCAAAGTATTTACAAGATTATCTGACATACTCCAAAGATGACGTAACCAATGTGAGTGTTGATTATTGTTACAGGGCAGTGTGTGGGGTCCCCCAAACCTATAGAGAGGCCCTTATGTCACCTGAGGCTCCCGGATGGGAACATGCTATGAAGGAAGAGATGGACTCACTTAAAGAAAATGACACATTTGAATTGACAACTCTACCAGAGGGCAAAAAGACAGTGGGGGGAAGATGGGTATATGCCCTTAAAGAAAATGCAGAAACAGGAAAAATCTTCAAGGCTAGGTATGTTGCAAAGGGATACAACCAAACTGAAGGCATAGACTACCATGAGACATTTGCTCCTACAGCAAATCTCACCTCAGTACGGGCATTAATGCAGATAGCTGCTCAGAACAATTTCTTAGTTCATCAGATGGACGTCAAAACAGCATACTTGCATGCTCCCATAGAGGAAGACATATACTTAGATCAACCAGAGGGTTTTGAAGAGACATCTGACATAGGAGACAAGTTAGTATGCAAGTTGAAAAAATCTCTGTATGGTCTAAAACAGTCTGGAAGAAACTGGTACGAACTTTTAAATGATCATTTGGAACAAAACAACTTTGAGAGAAATCAGTCTGATCACTGTGTGTATAGAAAGCAGATTGAAAATGAGACGATCATAGTGATCATCTGGGTAGATGATTTGATAATTGCAGCAAGCAGTGAGGATCAGCTCAACAGTTTTAAAGAAATAATGAAGTCCAAATTTAACATGAAGGATCTAGGGAAAATATCTTATTTTTTGGGGATTCAGTTTGAGCAAAAAAGGGGAGAAATTAAAATGAATCAGAAAAGGTACATCCTCAAAATGCTTGAAAGGTTTGGAATGTCAAACTGTAAACCAAAAGCTACCCCAAGTGAGTTAAAAGTGGAGTGTAATAGGAATGAGGAAGGAAACAACAATGAGATTGAGAACCCCAAAGAATACCGTGAACTTGTTGGAAGCTTGATCTATGCAATGACCTGCACCAGACCAGACATTAGCTGGATAGTCAGTAAACTGTCACAAACCCTTGCAAAGCCTAAAACACATGACTTAGTAGCTGCTAAACATGTCCTGAGATACCTAAAAGGTACAGCTGACTACGAGCTGTGTTTCAAGAAAACAGACAAGACTTTAAGTCTAATAGCATTCAGTGATTCTGATTGGGCATCTTCTGTAGAAGATAGGCGTAGCATTTCAGGATACTGTTTCAGCCTAACAGAACAAGGCCCTGCTATCTCATGGAAGTCTAAGAAACAGCCGACAGTGGCACTGTCGACCTGCGAAGCTGAATACATTGGTCTAGCAAACACTACTCAGGAAAGCATGTACCTAACTCAACTGCTAAATGGCATGGACAGTAGTGTTTACACTTGCACCACGATGTATGGTGATAATCAGGGGGCCATTGCACTGAGTAAAAATCCAGTGAATAGATCTAGAACTAAACACATTGATGTGAAATATCACTTTATCCGTGATGCTGTCAGTAAGGGAAGAATACATATTGTGTACTGCCCAACAGAAGACATGGTAGCAGACATTTTGACAAAATCTGTTTCAAAAATTAAAATTCTAAAGTTCAAAGGTTTTCTGTTTGGGAACTAAATATTTGTGATGACATTGTGCATGGCTTAAGGTGATGAGAACAAGTGGGGGTGTTGAGTTATATGTTCTCATTAAACATATAATTTATATTTTGTTATGTAGCTTGCTGTTATTTTATTTATTTTTTAGATTATACCAACTGTTGTATTGTATCATATGCCAAAAAAAATGTGCAAGAGTTCATTGTGCGCATGTGTGAACAAACGGGACTTTTATTTTGACTCAAGTTGTTGAATGTGAAACTTAGTACTGAGTACTTAGTACGTGTTGCTGCTCCCTCGGGCGCTGATGTTATACCAGCGCGTTGAGATGTAAACGAACAAAATAAATAATACTAAGAAGTTTTATCTGGATTTTCTTTAATGGATGGATGACAAAAACATATTGCATATAGACATGACGGAGAGAAATGAAACCTTAACATAGACCATTGAGCCATTAAAATGCTTCATAACACAGTCAATAGTGCCCCTAGTGGAAACCAGGAAAATAACGTGCATTTCCCCTCATAGGGAATACCTATGTAGTGACGTCATCTGGTGGAATACACTATATAATGCAAATATAATGCTTTTGCTTAAAATGAAAGGATGTTTCAACATAAGTCATGATTCATGTATTAAAGGCACACTATGCAGAAATTGTGTTTTTGTCAAACAGCGACCCCTAGAGTCGCTGTGGAATACTTGCACTGTCGTAAATACCCACCCCCACCCTGTACACCAGTATCTGTTTGGTAGGATAGAAGCGTCGGGCATGGAACAGGCACAGATAGACTCCGAAGATATTGACCAGGTAATGTTTCACAATTTCATACAAATATTAGGCTACTGCATATTGCATAGTCTACTGAACTACTGATGATGGTAATAGGATAATAATCATTTTATGTCAAGTGTTAGACTACTTTATAATAATAAAGTAGCCTACCGCGTTTGCTGGCTTATAACGTTTTTACATGATTGCAGCTAAATCACAAGTAAATAGCCTATAGTCTAGGCCTACTGTATAATTTCATTTGTGTTTTTTGATTGTAATGTAAACATTACAAAATGCCAGATGACATCAATAAAGTTAAATGTATGTTGCATTATTTCATAACATTGGCCGTTATGATGTCATTAGACATGATTATTGCAATTTATCATAATAGTTTGTAAATTGTGCTCATTTACACTATTTACAACCTCTAGGCTTATTTATGTCCTGATAATTGTGTGAGATATTGACAACTGTTCTCATGATAATCGCAGGAATCAACGTCAACAGCGTCGTTTACAAATAAGAGATTACTAGTCCATCAACAAGATCGGCAGGTCAGCATCGCTGTTGCATCCAGTGCTGCTTTTTAGCTCGCGCCAACAAGTGAAAGCCTGACCGAGTGGGACTCTTGTCCAGTTCCTCACACGGTCAGATTCTCTCTTCCTTTTCCTACACTCTTCCGACCGCGCTTTCTTTGTTTTTTCCATCGTCGAGTCTTCCAAGAATCACGTCTGAAATGCGTGCAAGTGTCTTCGTGCTTCATGTTGTTGTTGATGTGTGTGACGTCGTTGCCGTAAAGCAAGTCGTGATTCTTGCGAGATTTGTCGGGGGCGCCCCTCTCAAACTTGCATTGCTGGTTTTTCCAGCGGCGTCCCCCCCCAAGCTTTACTACCAGGATGATTCGCCCTACTATGAGTTTGTTTACCACCGAAATGACTTTGAAGCTGTTATATTAAGGTACAATTCTTGCATAGTGTGCCTTTAATGACAGCCCCGGCTTTAAATGACGTTTTAATGGGTTTCAATGGGCAATTTTTGGTCATTATGGTGCTATATGTTCCTAATTGATCTACACAGTGTGTGTTATACATATTATGCAACATGGGATCAAAATTTTAAAATTTATCCAAAAAGTCACAATTTTGCCAAATTACATACCATTTGCATTAAAACAGCCAAAATGGTCAAAGAAATTAAACTGAAAATGACCAAAAATGTCCTAATGCAGCATGAAGGTTAATTCAGTTCTATTCACATTTATTTGTATAGCGCTTTTCACAATACACATCAATTCAAAGCAGCTTTACAGAAAATGCATGAGTCCACATTACAATTTAGAAATGTACATATACAAAAATCACAGTTAGCTAAAAATGTACTAATTTAAATAATGTAATAAGTTAAGGCAAACACAATGAGCTCACTGAAGTAATGAATCACTAAAATGATTATGACATTTAGAAAAGTGTAGCATTTTTCAAAGTGGTGCATGTTGATTCAGAGTTGCGTCATCTGAAGTCTACACAGGAGTAGGCGTCGTTGCTTCATAGGTGTTGGGCATTTGAAGTCTGCCCTTAGTGGACTTAGATATCACTGTCAGAAGCCCAGAGTTTTGTGAACCCAAAGAGTGTGATTGATTGTAAGGCGACAGAAGATTAGTTAAATATTTTATTTTTTCATTCAAAAAATTCATAAAGTCATTACTACTAAACTGTAATGGAATAATTTGTTCAGGTGATGTCTGTTTATTTGTTAATCTAGCTACTGTACTAAATAAAAATCTTGCATTGGTTTGGTTATTTTCTATTATTTTGCTGAGATGCCCGGCCCTGGCTGTTTTTAACCCTCTGGGATCTAAGGTGTTTTTGGGGTCCTTGAGATGTTTTGACATGCCCTGACATTTGTGCTTTTTTCAGGTGCTTATAAACATATTAATGGCAAAGGTGTAATTACACCCTATTTAGCACAAACAGGGCTACCATAATATGTGAGCTACATGTTTGTATTTTTGAGAGAATAATGTTTATGCATGGTTATTGAAAAAACTAAAAATTAAAGTTTCTGAAATAAGGCCACAAAACATGCTAAATATGTGTCCACATGACTTTGGACTAATGGATGTTGTCACCTAGAGTTTTTGCTTCAAAATGATCTGAAAATCATCCTGCCTAATCATTCACATAAAACAATACATTGATATAAATTGTATAAGACACGTTTTGTTTGGAAAGGCAATATGCATGGGGGCGTGAATGATCATGAATAATGCTCTGATTCACACCTGAGAAGACAATGACCTGTATAATGAGCTGCATAATGAGCCTTTCAGGTGTTTCAGTAAGAGGGTAGCCTACCACAAGAAAAAATGTGAATGTGACTTATTTTGTATGCATGCAAATTGTATAATATCCAAGGTAAACATTTCTAGTAACTATGCAGTTAATTCTCATACTGTATTTTCAGAAAGTTTAGGAATATCCTCTCCCCAAATGTGTCACTAATAAAAAACAATAATAAATAATTTAATGAGAAGGCTTATATTGACCTATTAAGATGTTGCTTACATCTACCTTGTAAATATATTTTTTGCTATTTTATTAAAAAGTTTTCACATGTAAATCAACAACAATTACAATTTTAACAATATTTCAAGTGTAATCTTTCTTTGTAAAAAGTATACATTTTATCATACGCATTTCAAAGTTAAGGATTCATTAGTTTGAATATTGGAACAAACACTATAATAACATTGTATATAATAACATTGATAATTCAATATACCTGCTTTATTTTTGACAAAACATCCCATACTACATATTTAACATATGAGCAGAAATTGGCGAACAAAAGGTTATTTAATGTGACAGTAGTCTTTTTTTACAGTAAAAACATTATAATCTATCCAAAACTAATCAACAAAATCTTGTCTAAACATTCATATTTCGTCTGTAACATATCGTTTTTATGATATATTAGCATATAAATGTTAATTTACAGTTTAATATGTTGCTTATACAAAGACATTTTATTTCAACATATTTCTGTCGATTTTTACTCATCTCAGTATAACAATATAGTTTGGTAAAAGCTAAACTAGTAGATGTGTTCCTGTAAAAATAACATGTTCTGTTTCATTCTTACTGACTGCCAGAGGCAGTGTAAACACTATGGATTATCGCAGCGCCAGCTAGATAGGTCGAGAGAATATACCAACAAAGTCACGTGGCGTGACGTATGCTGAGCCCTGGAGGTTTATAGGCTACAGTAGCTCAGCACTCTACCTCTTTCGCTTTCTCACCTGGTTGAGATAGGTTGTTTTTGGTTGAGTGATTATTCGCGCTGTCAAGTGCAGCTTACAAGAGCGGCGAGATTTGTCCTCACAAGCTGTGACAGCGCGCGTCTACGCCATTTCAAAGGATTTGGATTAAATTAACAGTGACTTGGTGAGTTTTGTTTTTCTATTTGAGTTATATTGCTTCGTCGGTAAAACTCTGTGCCTCTAGGTGCAATCCGGTGGCTTGTGTTTTTCCGCGCCTATGAGTTAACGGTCTCCCGTTGACATGTATACTCACATTTTTTGTTCCTCGGTTCAATCCGCCGGCCATTTTAGACATTTTCTCTTTTTCGTGAGATATTTGTTGGTATTACCTGTCGGTTCACCCGAGGTAATTGTTTTATTTTATTTTTATTAATTTTTCATCCCGCTTAACTTAACCTTACGGTGCTATCCGAGGGTTATTATTAGCGAGTAACTATGGCTCACAGCTCGATCGCCACTGGTTTTCCACTGACTTGTAAGCTGTGCCCTAATAATCTTCTCCCGGATGATGGTCATGACATCTGCCCGTCGTGTTTGGGTGTTCAACATCTGCGTGATGCTCTCACGGACCCATGCATGCACTGCAGCCTTTTGCCTATTTCGGAACGACGGCTCCGTCTTGCCGAGTTAGACCCTAATTCAACAGTGAAACTAGGGCAGCCCTTTCGCGCACTCGGAAGCACAGGGTGTCGGCGGCAGCTGGGGCTCCCCTCCCATCTAAGAAGGCCAAATCGTGAGGTGATGAACAGTTCACATGTTGAGAAAAGTTCACTTTCTATGACGGTGTCGGCGCTTTCTTCAGAGATGGCAGAGCTGAAACGCCTGCTTCACTCGCTTCAGCCTGTCACATCTGCTACACCTGTGAAGATGACACAGGAGGATGAGAATGTTCAGAATCAGGGAGCTGGGGAAGAGTCTCTTGATTCCCCTTGTTTTTCTCATCGTTCAGAGTTTGATGTGCTTTCTACAAGTGCTTCAGATTCCTTTTTTCACGGTCATGGGGTTACTATGGATGTTGCTGCACAACCATCACCTCAGGCTGTTTTCACTGGTTACCCAACAGCGGAGGGGTCTAGTGGGGGGTCAGTTCAGTCGTCTGGTCAAGCCCAGTCCTCCTCCGATGATACTTTGGCTGTGCTTCGAATGGCAGTTGCTCGTCTAGGACTTGATGAGTCACCTGTCCAATCTGCCCAAACAAATGTGTTTTTCAGACAGACCACAGCTGCAACTTCTTTTGCCATGCCACCATGTAAGGATTTTGTGGCTGAATTCTCAAATGCTCTCACTGGTTCTGGTCCGCCTAAGCGGCGCACAAAGATTGCTTGAACGCTAGCATCTATGGCTGAAGCAGATTCTATCGGGGTGGGTCGTGCTCCGGAAATAGAGCAGCCTGTGGCAGCTTTGGTGGTGTCTCCTGATGAGGCTCTACGAGGGAATGTGCGATGTCCCAGTGCGCAATGCGGTCGTACAGATTCCTTGCTAAAAAAGGCATATGAGACTGTTGCCTACATTACTCGAGCAGAAAACACAATCTGCCAGTTACTTCTTGCTGCCACCAGTACGCTGGAACCTGCAAACTGTAGATATACTCTACAGTTTCGACGCCGGCCTCCCAGATTTTTAAGAATTGTTCCTACGATTGTCAGAGACGCGGTTCGCGCAGTGGCTCTCTCTCTGGAAATTTGTTCACTGTTAGAGAAGGGAGCTATAGAAAAAGTTAATCCCCTCGTTCAGGGGGACGGGTTCTATTCGACATATATTCTTGTTCCGAAGAAGGACGGTGGTTTCCGCCCAGTTCTCGATTTGAGGCTTTTGAATTTGTTCCTTAAGGTCCTTCCTTTTCGAATGCTGCACACAGCCGATGTTCTTCGGTCTGTGATTGCAGACGATTGGTTTGTAAGTGTCGGCCTGAAAGATGCATACTTTCACGTCCCAATTGCTGTACATCACAGAAAGTTTCTGCGTTTCAGTTTCCTGAATCAAGCTTACCAGTTCAAAGTGCTACCCTTCGGCCTTTCCCTTGCTCCTCGCGTCTTCACAAGGTGTGTGAGCGCAGTTTTGTCTCCTCTTTGGATGAGAGGTATGCGTATTCTTCCTTATTTGGACGACTGGCTTCTCTGTGCCCCAACAGAGCAGCAGGCTATACAAGACTCCAGACTGCTTTTGAGACGTGCAGAAGCTGGGGTTTTCTGTGAACGAGAAAAAGAGCCATCTGATTCCATCACAGACCACTACGTTCATAGGAATGACCCTGAATTCCTGTCTAATGTCTGCCTCCCTGTCTCAGGAATGTGTGACGAACATTCTGCAACTTTTGGCTCGCTTTCGCCCGGGCGTGTCTTTGCAGTACGAGGTGGTCCTGCGACTGATAGGGATGTTAACAGCGGCTACACTGGTGATCCCCCTGGGTTTACTCCACCTCAGACCACTCCAGTTATGGAACAACAGTTTGCGGCTAGATCCCACCAGGCATCGTCATCGACTGGTTATAATTTCTCACCGTTGCATATATGCATTGAGGCGGTGGAGACAGTTAGAGTTTCTGAAGGCAGGACTGTCTCTGGATGTTGTTTCCTCTCGTCGGGAGTTGGTCACAACAAACGCTTCCCTCACAGGATGGGGGGCAACGTGGAATCGGAGGGGTATTTGTGGGCACTGGACATCGATCCAGGCCACAGAACATATCAACCTGCTGGAACTAAGGGCAGTGTTCTTGGCTCTAAAGTACTTCATGCCGGTTCTGGCAGGCCGCCATGTTCTTGTTCGGTCCAACAATACCTCAACAGTGTTCCATCTGAACCACCAGGGCGGCACGAGATCCCGCAGGTCTCTACGGCTGACTCACGAGATCCTGACATGGTGTCAGCCACGACTCGCTTCACAACCAGACAGCGGATGCTCTTTCGAGGGATCAAGTACATCCAGGGGAATGGAGGCTTCATCCAGATGTAGTGCAGGAGATCTGGCTACGATTTGGAAGAGCAGAGGTGGATCTTTTTGCTTCAGAGATGACCACCCACTGCTGATTATGGTTCGCAAGGCCAGAAGTGTCCAGCCCCTTGGGCCAGGATGCGTTGTCTCACGAATGGCCGAACTGCCTGCTATATGCGTTTCCACCTATCCCTCTGTTATGGAAGACGTTGCACAGGATCTCCCTATGCAAGCACAGAGTGTTACTTGTGGCACCACGGTGGCCAGCCAGACCATGGTTTCCTTTGTTGCTGAGACTTCTGACAGGAAATCCATGGAAGTTTCCCCCCAGGAAGGACCTCCTCTCCCAGCTGGAGGCCAGTGTCTGGCACCCGGACCCGGCTCGTCTGCAGCTTTGGGTCCGGCCATTGGGCTAAATCCTTCCCTGGAGCGTTGTGACCCTGCTGTTATTCACACCATCTCTAATGCTAGGGCTTCTTCCACACGACAGATTTATGCTTCCCGTTGGAAGCTTTTTTCTGCATGGTGTGAGGAACAGGGGCTCGATCCTGCAACATGTGACATTCCGAGTATCTTAAGCTTTCTTCAACGTTTACTGGAGGAAGGAAAAGCAGCTTCCACATTGAAAGTGTACGTAGCTGCGATTTCTGCATATCATGTTCCAGTTGGTGGCTCTTCTCTTGGCTCTCACAGTCTTGTCTGCAGTTCTCTTACGAGAGGTTCTCTCGTACTGCGTAATATCTTACGCTATGGGGAAAGTCTATTTTCCGCGAGATACTGAAGCCAAAAAATCATCCTTAATTTTGTATTAATGTAAAACGCGTTGCAGCAGCCCGCAGACATAGGCAAGGCGTC
The DNA here is from genome assembly GCA_022828995.1 of Vimba vimba. Taxonomy (NCBI): domain Eukaryota; kingdom Metazoa; phylum Chordata; class Actinopteri; order Cypriniformes; family Leuciscidae; genus Vimba; species Vimba vimba. The sequence goes on along the minus strand of CM040818.1, from coordinate 13,464,714 downwards.
TCGCGTGCCTATTGGCTGCTCTGTGGCAACTGCACCAGCCTATCGAGAGAGGCCCTCATGACGTCAGATCCAATGAGGGCGCTTCAGTCGCCGTTCCTGCTATGCTATCCGGCGTACCATATTCTTTTCTCTGCCTGTGCCACCGTGACTCACACTCTGATCTAAAAGAGCTAGCGTCTTTTTCAAGATGCCTCGTTCCTTCAGCGGCTCGTGCTGAACCCCACTCAGCGACGGAGACCGCCATGTCATCTGCGTTTCCTGCCTGGGTGAAGATCACGCAGCTCTCGCGCTCGCTGATGGCGGCTGCCCTCACTGCGAGCTTCTGCCTATGGTGACTCTGAGGACTCGCCTGGCGGCTTTCACCGAGACTGCACCTCCGCCCGCTGCGGTGCCGCGCCATAAAAAGCGCCTTAAAAAGCGCAGTACTCAGCGGGTTCCGGAACCTCCTCCAACCCGCGAAAGCTCACCGGTTCGCCCGCCAGCTTTGCTCGGGTCTCTCCCTGACGGACAACGGCCACCGTTTGCCGCCGCTTCCCTCATAGATGACGACGAGGAAGCTTTATCTGTGGAGGATGACAGCTGCTCTATCCTGGCGTCGGGCAGTGAGGATTGGACGGGCTCTGTGGACCCCGCCCCTTCTGCTCGCGAACCTTCCGGGAAGAGAGCCAGCATTGAGTCAGAGCTGATCCGTCGCGAGCCTCGGCCTAGAGTGGTCGGCGCCCGAGGAGCCTGCACACAATCGGCTGGATGGATGCTTTCTTAAAGGGGAACGCGCTTCGCCATCTTCAAGACCCGCGCCCTTTCTTCCTGAGCTTCATGAAGAAGTCGCGAAGTCTTGGAAAGACCCTTTCTCAGCTAGAGTGCGTACCTCTGTCTCTGCTGCATTCTCTGTGTTGGATGGTGCGAAAGACAGAGGGTACCTTTCCATTCCTCCTGTGGAAGAGGCTGTAGCGGCCCATCTTTTCCCGCCCTCTGCTGGACGGCGGGCTAAGACAGCACTGCCGTCTAAAGCCTGTCGCATGACTTCAGCTTTGCACAGTCGTGCTTACACCGCCGCTGGGCAGGCTGCCTCTGCGATGCACTCTATGGCCATCCTACAGATCTTCCAGGCCAACCTTTTACGTAAGTTTAATGAGGAGGGACTGGAAGCTATCAGCGTGCCAGACTTAAGAAGCACCACGGACCTCGCTCTTCGTGCCACTAAGTCTGCTGCACAGGCCGTTGGGCGGATTATGGCTTCTCTCACTGTGGCAGAGAGACATCTTTGGCTGACACTCTCTGAGATGTCAGAGACAGAGCGCACCGCGTTCCTCGAAGCTCCCATCTCATCTGCTGGCCTGTTCGGATCTTCTGTCAAAGATTTCGCGGATAGATTCGCTGAGGTACAGAAAACGTCTCAGGCCATGAAGCATTTTCTGCCAAAGCGTTCCAGCTCTACAGCAAGCCGCCCGAAGCAGCCGCCTGCTCGTAGCTCTAAGCCACCGCCTCCGCCCACTGCCGCCGCTTCATAGCGTCGACAGGCCCGAGACCGGAGACCGCGCTCTCATTCTACTAGCTGCCGCCCCCCGCCGCGTGGGCCCCGGCCTAGGATTGAGATAAAGCCCGAGGCCTCAAAGTCTTCCTAGCCCGCCTAGGAAAACGATGGTGTTCAAATCCCGCTGTGGCCGGATTTTCACCAAAACTTCTCGCTCGTTCAGTTCCAGTGAATGTGATTGTTCCAGTGTATTTTGCAGAAAACAAGCCAGTTCCACAGCCCGTTTGCCTGCACACAAACGCCGTTTTTTACGGCAACCCAGATAAATCTCATAAAGAGTGTATTTTCTGGTGTTCCGGCCACGGCCGATGGTGTTATGAGTGTAGAAAAAATGCCCACGACTCAGTGCTCATCCCTACACACAAACACAGCCCGCCACACAGGGCTCGCACACATAAAATCAACTCACATCAATTGTGCATTAAATGTAGTGAATGTGCCCACGTCCCAGTGCCCACAAACACTACACACTGCATGTCTCACAGTTTCTGTAAAAACGAAACCAGCACATGCCAGCGATGTCTTAAGTGCAGAGATTGTGCCCGCTGTCCCGCGCCCACATGCACTGACAGACATTACAAGCCTTTCCCTGCTCTCTAGCAGAGTCGAGCGTGGGCAGGCTGCCCGCTGTAATCAGCGCGCCCCCCGCCTCGAATGCCGTAAGCACGGCATCAATGTTACAGCATATCAAAGCTCTCCGGTCACCGCTGTGTCACGGCCACAGCCCAGATATCATTCAACCCCTAGCTATTCATGCGAACGCGTGGGCAAAGCTTCCCGGGGTGTCAGAATGGGTGCTGAACATTATAAAGAGAGGTTACTCGCTACAGTTCGCTCGACGCCCTCGCTGTTACACAACACGAATCGAAACTACGGTGGAGAAGGAAGTAGCACATCTACTTTGAGCCGAAATAGCGACACTGTTGAGCAAAGGGGCTATAGAGCCTTTATCTCAAGCTCAGAGCGAAGGGGGTCTATACAGCAGATATTTTCTGGTCCCAAAGAAAGACAGGGGTCTCAGACCCATTCTAGATCTAAGGCAGCTGAACAAAGCGCTTCTAAAGCGTCGATTCAGAATGCTCACAACCAGGAAAATTCTCTTGCAAATTCGCCAAGGGGACTGGTTTATATCGATAGATCTAAAGGACGCGTATTTCCAAATACAGATAACGTCACATCACAGACGATTCTTGAGATTCGCCTTCGAGGGCCAGGCATATCAATACAAAGTCCTTCCGTTTGGCCTGTCCCTAGCACCCCGTACATTTACGATGTGCATGGACGCAGCGCTTGCACCTCTGAAACTTCGGGGGGATGCGAGTTTTGAACTATCTGGACGATTGGCTGATTCTAGCTCAATCACGTTCGGAGCTCAGAGCACAGGACTATACTACTCAAGCACCTCGAGAGTTTAGGTCTCAGAGTCAACTGGGCGAAAAGTTTGCTGGTTCCCAGTCAAGAGATATCTTTTCTGGGCACAGAACTGAACTCACTGTCTATGACAGCGCAATCGCCACAGCGCAGACTGAATATTCAGCGCGTGACGAGATCCTTCCGCTGCGGCACTACAGTCCCGCTCAGGAAGTTTCAGAAAATGCTGGGTCTCATGGCCTCAGCATCATCAGTACTCCAGTTGGGTCTGCTTCGCATGCGCCCACTTCAGTTCTGGCTAAAAGCGCGAGTACCACGTCGAGCGTGGACCTCTGGTCTGTTTCGCCTCAAGGTCGACAGAGAATGCGTTTCAGCTCTGAAACCATGGAAAGCGACCGATTGGTACCGTTCAGGTGTAAGCCTGGGGACTTCCTCGAGTGTGATGTCCACAGACGCCTCCACCTCGGGATGGGGAGCGCTTCCTCGAGTGTGGTGTCCACGGACGCCTCCACCTCGGGATGGGGAGCGCTGCTCGAGGGCAGACCGTTCTTCGGCCAGTGGTCAGAACGGGAAAAGCTTCTGCATATAAACTGCCTGGAAATGATAGCAGTCGACTATGCGCTAAGGCGCTTTTGTCCCCGAATAAAGGGACACCACGTCTTGGTCCGTTCGGACAACATGTCGGTGGTCTCAGCACAATTTGCGCTCGCTCAGGGCAGCGCACGTGCCAGGTCACCTGATTATTGGACCAGACAGACTGTCCAGGAACAATGTTCCGGCAGGGGAATGGTCTCTACACCCACAAACAGTCCAGCTGCTGGGGGACACGTTCGGCAGAGTGGAGATAGACCTGTTTGCGTCTCAAGAAAACGCTCACTGTCCGGAGTTTTTCTCCAAAAACAGGGACACTGGCCCACGTCTGGCCTCGCCGTCTGCTCTATGCTTTTCCCCCAGTCACACTCATGCCTCAGGTGCTAGAGCGAATCAGGGAAAACGGATGTTCAGTGCTGCTTGTGGCTCTGCTCTGGAGAAACCAGTCCTGGTTCCCAGTCCTGAAGCAGTTGGCAGACACTGCCCCGTGGCCGATACCGGTGAGGAGGGATCTCCTCTTTCAGGCCAGGGGCTCGATCTGGCATCCTCGCCCGGAGCTCTGGTCCCTGCATGCTTGGACCATCAACGGGTATCTACTAGCCTCCCGGAGGGAGTGCTAAACACAATCACGCAGGCTAGGGCCCCGTCTACTAGACGGCTCTATTCCTCGAAATGGTCTGTGTTTTCCAGCTTGTCACCCCCGGACTGTGGGGTGGCGGAAGTTCTCTCCTTCCTGCAAGAGCTGCTGGATAAGGGTAGAACCCCATCCACGCTCAAAGTCTACGTGGCGGCCATAGCAGCGTTTACTAAACCAGCGCTTGGCCAGTCACTTGGAAGGAATGATTTGGTCATCCGCTTCCTCAAGAGACTGAATCCTCCCAGACCTCCATCAGTTCCCATGTGGGACCTTTCTACGGTCTTAGAGGCCATGAAAGATGCCCCATTTGAGCCGATACAGTCTATAGACATTAAGCACTTGTCTTTCAAGACAGTGTTTCTTCTGGCTCTCGCTTCAGTGAAGCGGGTAGGGGACTTTCACGCGCTCTCAGTGAGCGTGTCGTGTATGGAATTCGGGCCGAATGACTCGAAAGTCATACTCAAGCCAAGACATGGGTATGTTCCTAAATCCCTCAACACACCGTTCAGGGCTCAGGTGATTTCCCTGTCGGCCCTGCCGGTCTCTAATGAGGAGAAGGACGCAAGCTTCCTCTGCCCGGTCAGGACGCTAAGGGCTTATGTCTTGCTCAGCTGTCTTCAGACAGACAGAGCAGCTCTTTGTCTCGTTCTACGGACGTTCCAAGGGACTTGCCATGTCGAAACAGTGTCTATCCAGATGGATAGTTGATGCTATAGCGCTGGCTTACGCCTCTAAGGGCCTGCAATGCCCATTGGGTGTCAGAGCGCACTCCACGAGAGGCATGGCCTCGTCGTGGGCTTGGTCTAGCGGGATTGCCTTGCAAGATATCTGTATGGCGGCAGGCTGGGCCTCCCCGTCTACATTTATTAGGTTTTACAACCTAGAGGTTCCCGCCATGCAGGCCAGGCTGCTTTTGGTCTCTTCAAGATCAGTATCGTCTGCCCCGATGTTCTTGGCCCAGACTACTGAAACTGCTTGAGCCATGCTCGCTGTTGAATCACGTGACCACTTGGGCTGTGTGTAAGACCCATAACATTTATCAGACTAGGCCGAGTTTTCGCCCTGGCTGTATGTATACTATCTTATAATTGCTCCTTATAAGATGCTGCTTATTACAGGAATGACGCCTTTGTAGCCTCTCTTCCTGGGCTCTCTGTGAGTCTCTTTATGATTTTGCACTATATGAGCCCCGGGCACCTGCCCTTGGGACTTTGGTGTTGGATCTCAGCATGCACGGCGTTTTACACTGTGTTCCCCATAGCGTAAGATATTAGGCAGTACGAGAGAACCTCTCTAGAGAGAACGTACTCGGTTACTAACGTAACCTCGGTTCTCTCTAGAGAGGGAATGAGTACTGCGTATCTTGCCGTGCCTGCATCACGCTCTGGTTCGCTTCGGCGATGAAAAAACAGTTTATCCAGCCCCTTCGAGCCGTATTTATAGGCCCTGGCCACACCCGTTTCGGCGGGACGTGACGCTGAGGGCGCGAAGCTGGCGTCATGAGGGCCTCTCTCGATTGTCTGCGTGCTACTGCAACGCGTTTTACATTAATACAAAATTAAGGATAATTTTTTGGCTTCAGTATCTCGTGGAAAAGAGACTTTCCCCATAGCGTAAGATTTTACGCAGTACTCGTTCCCTAGAGAGAACCGAGGTTACTTTAGTAACTGAGTACGTTTTCTGAAGGGCGCGCTCCGTCTGAACCCTGCTCGGAATCCTCATTTTCCTGTGTGGGATTTGTCACTCGTGCTTGCATTCTTGTGCTCACCCCAGTTTGAGCCCTTGCAAAGTATTGACATTAAATGGTTGTCCTTGAAGACTTCTTTTTTGTTAGCTATTGCTACTGCGAAACGAGTCAGTGAGTTGCATGCGCTGTCTGTTAGCGAACTGTGCTTGCGCTGGTTACCGGATTACTCCGGGGTGGTTCTTCGACCCAATCCTTCTTTTCTTCCGAAGGTCCTTCTTCCTCAGTTCATAAATCAGCACATTGAACTGGCCTCTTTTCAGACTTCTTCAGGGTCTGATTCAAGTGCCAAACTTTAGTGTCCTGTTCGTGCCTTGAAGTGTTATGTGAACTCTACTGTTCAATTTAGACAGTCAGACCAGTTATTTGTCTGCTATGGTGGTGTGAAGAAAGGTGCTCCAGTGTCGAAGCAGAGGTTGTCGAACTGGATAGTAGAGACCATTACGCTGGCTTACATGGCAGCAGGGAGACCACTGTCCTGGGGACTAACTTGCCATTCCACTAGGGCCATCTCATCTTCAGTTTCCCTGGTGGATATCTGCACTGCTGCTACCTGGGCTTCTCCATGCACGTTTGCCCGGTTTTATAAGGTCAACGTTGCTGCTCATCATGCCGTTAGTTCTGCTGTTCTTCTGGAGCAGCCTTAATTTCATCAGGTGGGTGGCATTCCTCATGACTATGTTGGTATGTGTCATCCATAGTGTTTACACTGCCTCTGGCAGTCAGTAAGAATGAAACAGAACGCTAGTTACGCATGTAACTGTGGTTCTGTGAATTCTGGATGACCGCCAGAGTTCTCAGTCACTCGGAATGCGCGAGAAAGGCGTACCGAGGTAGAGTGCTGAGCTACTGTAGCCTATAGACCTCCAGGGCTCAGCATACGTCATGCCACGTGACTTTGTTGGTATATTCTCTCGACCTATCTAGCTGGCGCTGCGATAATCCATAGTGTTTACACTGCCTCTGGCGGTCATCCAGAATTCACAGAACCACAGTTACATGCGTAACTAGCGTTTACTAATGTAAGTGCAAGTGTGAATGAACAGCACAGATGTGTGCTGTTGTTTACTACAGCTGAAGTAAACATCTGCGCCGTTCATTCATTCACACACAGACACCGATTCATATTTAAAAAGTCTTTTTGCGAGCTATAGTAAACAATAGCGCTCATCTGTTCCGTTCATTCATTCACACACAGACACCGATTCATATTTAAAAAGTCTTTTTGCGAGCTATAGTAAACAATAGCGCTCATCTGTTCCGTTCATTCATTCACACACAGACACGTGATTCATAATTAAACAGTCTTTTTGCGGATTACAGACACTATTGCATATCGCGATTAGAACAAAGCACTTAAGAATAAAGAACTTACTATTCACAGTCCTCAGCTGGATCCATTGCTCCTCAAAGTGAAACTAAACCGCACTTCTGAGGTTAATTTCCCAGGATTATTTCTCACAGCGAAGCAAGACCACGTAAAGTGCATGAGTCTGATTAAGGGGGTGTTGAATCGCATCAAGGCTGCAAGACTAACCATCTGCCCTGATAAACATGCCCTCGCTAAACCAGAAACCCAATACCTTGGATTTGTACTGGGTCACAGTGTGATCCGACCTCAGGTGGGGAAGGTGGAGGCCGTTAAAGGAGCAGGACGGCCTGTGACAGAAAAAGCAGGTTAGATCTTTTCTTGGACTTGTTGGCTGGTATTGGAAATTTATTCCAAATTTCTCAGCCAGGGCAATAACCCTAACAAACTTGACAAAAAAGAGCCAGCCCAACAATGTAGTATGGACTGAGGACTGTGAAAAGGCCTTTAAATACTTAAAGGATGCACTATGTCAGGAACCAGTTCTTCAGAGTCCTGATTTTAGGAAACTGTTCACAGTACAGACTGATGCCTCACAACATGGCATTGGTGCTGTACTCCTTCAAGAGGAACAAGGTCAACTCAAGCCAGTTGTATACATCAGTAGGAAACTCCTGCCCAGATAGGTAAACTATTCCACTGTTGAAAAGGAGTGCCTTGCTGTTAAGTGGGCCCTGGACTCTTTAAGGTATTATTTGCTTGGACGAAAATTCCGGTTGGAAACTGACCACCGAGCATTGGCCTGGTTAGGCCACATGAGAGACACAAATGCTCGCATTACTAGGTGGTTTCTGGCCATGCAGCCATTTGACTTTGAGGTGCTGTACAGATCTTTTCTTTTCTTCTTTAATCCTCTTGGCCCCCTTGGGAGCATAGGGCGTCCACCATGGATCTCCACCTCACTCTCCTCTGTGCTAAGGACTTTACTTCTTGCCAGGAGGTCCCCGTCTTGGTCAGTTCATCAAGCGTGGACCGCCTCCAGTTGGATTTAGGTCTCCCTAACTTCCTCTTGCCTTGGGGGTTATAGTCCAGAGCTTGTCTTGCTATGTTCCTCGAATCCTTCCTTAGTGTGTGACCGATCCATCCCCACTTTCTAGATGTGATTTCAATGTGTATTTGTTCCTGGTTCATACGTCTCCACAGGTCAACATTTGATATTTTATTAGGCCACCAAATCTTCAGTATGTATCTGAGACAGTTATGAATGAACACTTGTAATTTATCAATGATTGATTTGGTGGTTTTCCAGGTTTCACAGCCATATAGCAGGACAGATTTTACGTTTGTATTGAAGATTCTGATTTTGGTGTTTCTAGAGAGCTGGGAAGAGAGCCATACAGGTCGGAGCGTTCAAAAGGCATATCTTGCTTTGCTGATGCGAAGCTTGACATCTTTATCAGCTCCACCATCTGTGCTGATGTTGCTTCCGAGGTATACAAACTCGATCACATCTTCCAGGGATTTATCCTCGATTGTGATAGGTTGGTAGGTTTTGGTGTTAAGTCTCATGACCTTGGTCTTCCTTATCTGCTTACTCTGTTCATGCAATCTTGTGGTCTTGCATTGAATGTGTGTATGTGTTTCTGAGATCAAAGCCAGGTCATCTGCAAAATCAAGATCTTCCAGTTGCTCAAAAGGGTTCCACTGTAGTCCTTTCCTTTGACCATCCACTGACATTTTCATTGTCCAGTCGATTGCAATGAGGAAGAGGATGGGAGACAGTAGGCAGCCTTGACATACTCCTGTTTTTATACGGAGGGTGTCGGAGAGCTTACCATTTGAGGTGACTTGACCTGTGAATCCATCATACATGCATTTAATGATGTTGACCAGTTTTATGGGTATTCCATAATGTCGGAGCAGCTTCCACATAATGTTTCTGTCTAGGCTGTCAAAGGCCTTTTCAAAGTCAACAAAGTTTAAGAATAATGATGACTGCCATTCGATGCACTGTTCGACAATTATTCTGAGTGTTGCAATGTGATCTGTACACGAGTTGTTTATACAGAAACCTGCTTGTTCTCTCCTCAAAATCTTGTCTAGTGGTTCTTGTATTCTGTCTAGGATTATTCGGCAGAGAATTTTGTTGGGGACTGAGAGGAGCATGATGCCTCTCCAGTTTTTACATTCACTGAGGTTTCCTTTCTTGGGGACTGTGACAATTAACCCCTCCTTCCAATCATTGGGAATCTCCTCTTTTTCCCAGATGTCATTTAGGAGCCCATGGAGGATATCAGTGGAGGCGCTGAAATCTGCTTTCAGCATATCAAGTGGGATGTTATCCTTCCCCGGTGCCCTGCCTAGCTTTAGTTTTTTGCAGGCTCTCCTTATTTCCTCCTTTGATATCCTACCACAGTTGATGTTTAGGTCTTTTTCCGCATCCTCTATGACTGGGGGGCTGTCTGGGGGGAATCTATTCAGGACTTCTTCGAAGTGTTCCTTCCAGCGCTCTAATTGCTGGGACTCTTTGGTGAGAAGGTTTCCCTGCTTATCCCTGATAGGCCGGCTTGTGGTCTGTTTTTTCCCCCGACAACTGGCGGGTTATTCTGTGCAGTTCCTTGGCGTTTCTTTCTCTGGCTGCTTCTTCTGCTTCCTTTGCCAGCTCCTCTATTCGTGCTTTCTTGTCCCTCTTGCAGCTTTTACGGACCACCCTGTTTTTTTCTTGGTAGTCTTGTCTGAGGCGTTTCTTCTTGTTATTATCTGTCTCTCTGTTGAGTTTTGCTTTGATATCTCGTCTAGCTTCGATCTCACTCCAAGTTGCATCTGTGACCCAATCGTTTCTTCTGGGGTCACTGTAGCCCAGAAGAGATTCACAGGTGCTTATGAAGGCCACCTTGCATCTTTCCCATTTGTTGTTTATGTTGTCTCCTTCTGCTAGGGCTTGGAACCGGTTGGAGAGGTGGATTCCCCATTCCCAGCATATTTTATTATCCTTTAGTTTCCGTGTTTCAAACCTTCTCTGAACCCTGTTCCCAGGTTTCTTCTTCACTGCCAGTTTCATTCTGAGTTCTCCCATGAGAAGATGATGGTCAGAGTCTATATCGGCGCCCCTCATGGCTCTGACATCAAGGAGAACTCTCCTCCATTTCCTGTCTATTGCAAGATGGTCAATCTGATTCTCAGTGAAGTGGTCTGGTGATATCCAGGTAGCTTTATGAATTTGTTTATGTGGGAAGAGACTGCCTCCGATCACTAGCTCATTGAGGGCACAGAAGCTGGCAAAGAGGAGCCCATTTTCATTTATCTGCCCCAATCCTTCAGTTCCCATTGTTCCTCTCCAGTCGCTGTTATCTTTTCCAATTTTGGCATTCATATCTCCCATGATGATCTTGATGTCTCTTTTTGGATTCTGCTGAAAGACAGCCTGTAGTTGTTGGTAAAAGGTCTCTTTTTCTTCATATACGGCATTGTTGGTGGGAGCGTAGCATTGGATAACTGTTATATTACGTACTTTTGATGTAAACCTGGCTGTGATGATTCGTTCTGAAATTGGTTCCCATTTGATGAGGCTTTTACCTGCATCTTTTGAAAGGAGTATTCCTACTCCGTGTGTGTGTGGGTCATCTTCTTTGGGGTTTCCTGAATAGAGAAAGGTCTCTCCAGTTGCAGTTGTTATTTTTCCAAAGGTATTCCATCGGCTCTCACATACACCAACAATGCTTAGGTTGTATCGTTGCATTTCTTTGGTCAGTTGTGCCAATTTTCCAGTTTGGTAAAGTGTTCTGACGTTCCAACACCCAATTCTCGTTCTTGACTTCAGCTTCAGCAGACATTTCCCCCCCTGGGGTCTCTGGTGAGTTTGCCTCAGGCGGTTCATACATCCCACACGTGGGTCGTCAGTTAGGCTTCATTCAGTAAGGGATAGAGTTTCCATAGTTTCGGTTTCTGTAACCAATTTATTTTTTCCGGGGACGGGTAGCTAGCCCATCGCCCAACCCCCAACCTGGAGGGCCAGTGGGATCGCTCTTTGTCTGGTCTCTACCCTTCGACCTGTTCGGCTTGGGTGACCCTGCCAGGAGTACAAGAGAATACAAGACTCCTGCCGACATAGCTCTAGGGGTCATGGAGACGTGCACAAACCGCTCCACCACGATAAGGTGGCGATCCTTTCGGAGCAGTGCTGTACAGATCAGGGTCACAAAATTACACTGCAGACTTTCTCTCAAGGACACCACAGGCGGTGTCTGGAGAGGGAGGGGGAAATGAAACAGTGAGGTTCTGTGACTAGAGACTCTTATTTTGTAAAAAGACTCTTGTTATGACACTGGACTGAGAACATACTATGCATACATACACTTTTCATACTAACATCATAACACATTATCTGTTTTGTGCAAATTTTAACACCAGTGAACACAGATATGTGTGTGTCACTGATTGTGTTTTGTTTAGTGTTGTTCCTGTCCTCACCATGTCCTTTTTCTTTAACATTTACTGAGTCATTAATTTCACTATGTTGATTCATATATTGTGTTAAGGACTCAAACAAGACCGGTTACCGTGTTAAATGTTTATTGTTTTCCATTAACCACTTGCATAATATAAATTGTCATACTTGCGTACTGGAACATTTCCTCATACCAAACAGACAAAACCTGGTCACAGTAACTGCAACCATTTTTGAATATCTCTTTCCCGCCAATAGAAGGTGCAGGTAATTGTTCTCATGTGTGAGGGGGAGATTGGTGTTCTGTTTGATTCTTTGTTAAGCATTGTTAAACATTAATAATTAATAATTAGGGCCCAAGCCCTGAAAGGGCGAAGGCCCTATTGTTTTCGTAAGGATTATTAGGGCCCAAGCCCTGAAAGGGGCGAAGGCCCTATTGTTTTCGTTAGGATTATTTGTTATTATTAGGACCCAAGCCCTGAAAGGGCGAAGGCCCTATTGTTTTCGTAAGGATTATTAGGGCCCAAGCCCTGAAAGGGCGAAGGCCCTATTGTTTTTGTTAGGATTATTATTATTAGGGCCCAAGCCCTGAAAGGACGAATCACAAAACTTGGTACGTATATTGTTCTCATCAAGCCGGACAACTTTCTAATTTACAGTCATTATCTCAGACCAAGAGGAAGTCAGATATTTTGGTTTGAATGTGATTTTTTGGGAGAATTTTCTCTCTCTCTCTCTCTCTCTCTCTCTCTGTCTGTGTGTGTGTGAGGGGTGGGAGGGATTTGTCTGTTGGATGAGATTTGCTTTTTTGTTTTTCAAGGTTTCAGGGGCTTTTGGGGTCCTTAACGTGCTCGAAAAATCTTGAAACTTTGCACACAGGTCAGAACCAACGGCCATCAGGGCCGGGCTGAAGCTGGTACCCGGGCGTGGCAGGGGGGCTCGACAGCGCCCCCTGGAACGGGATCCAAACACGTGTCCATAAATCAAACACACTTGCATGTAATAATATGAAACTCGGTACACACATAGATCTCCTCGGGCCAAACAACTTTCATGCTCTAAGTTTTATGCTAGCCCAACAGGAAGTCGGCTATTTAGCGTTGTTTGGAAACACATGCTGTGGAATTTAATGTACTCCTCCTAGGAAATTCATCCATTCGCCTCCAAACTCGGTCAGCATGAAGTCGAGACATTGAGGATGCTAAATTGCGGACGGATTTTGAATATCTCGAACGGTTTGGCCGTGGCGAGGAAACAAATTTATGGCGAAAAAATGAAACAGGAAGTGTGTTATAACTTCAGCATACATTAACTGATCTTGATGAAACTTCAGCAGTGTGTTCGTGGTAAGAGGCCGATCAGATGGATGTAACTATTGTCAGTGTTATCGCCACCAACTGGCAGCAGGAAGTGTGTCACTTTCAACATGCTTTTGACAAAAGTGGGGGGGTTATTTTTAACTACAGTAAAAAAAAAAATAGTTTGTGTATTGTTTTCATCAAGCCGGACAACTTTCTAATTTACATTCATTAGCTCCGGCCATCAGGAAGTCAGATATTTTGGTCTGAATGTGGATTTTTTTGCAAAATCAGCCTCTGAATTTTTAGCCACTCCTCTTAAACTATTTATTTTATTCCCACCAAACTTTTTCAACATGATGAAAATACATTAAATATGCTAAATTGTGAACGGATAATAAATATCTCAGACCGTTTTGCTATGGCGAGGGATTAAAGTAATGTGCAAAAAGGAAACACTAAAAGCCTCAAATCTTCTAAAAATGTAATTATATACCATTTATTAAGTTGGCTTGAGAAAGCCAACTTACTGAAATCCTATTTAAACTTATTAAGTTGGCTTGGGAAAGCCAACTTACTGAAATCCTATTTAAACTTATTAAGTTGGCTTGAGAGAGCCAACTTACTGAAATCCTATTTAAACTTATTATTATTCTTCTTCTGAGACTAAAATTTATAAATTTAATGCAGCCTAGAGCTTTAACTCTACATACTCCAAACTCGGCTCAGACCTTCAGACTATTCTGACTCGGTATGCTATATCTTTTCTAACTGATCGGACTTACGGTTTTCCTAAAAATGACGATCAAAACTCGGAAAAACTCCCATTGACTTACATTGGGGAGTTCTAAAAAATTCAAATCCAGATTCAAACTGACCAACCGGCAAATATTTAAATCTAAACACCTTGAAGACTAAACCAAACTGCCGTTCTATATACTATATGAGCCAATGAGACTCATTTAAACTAATGCACTCTAAACTCATACACTTATAAACTAATTAACTTATAAACTCATGAATTCATAGACTTATGAACTCTTAAACTCATAAATTAATAAACTCTGAACTCTAAACTCATTTAAACTTATAAACTCTAAACTCATTTAAAACTTAAAAACTCTAAACTCAAAAACTCTTACACTTATAAACTCATCAATTTATACACTTATAAACTCTAAACTCATAAACTCTGAGTGTGTGTGTGTGTGTGTGTGTGTGTGTGTGTGTGTGTGTGTGTGTGTGTGTGTGAACACACACACACACACACACACACATACTCTAAACTCATTTAAACTTGTAAACTCAAAACTTGAAAACTACTTTAAACTTCAAACCACTTTAAACTTCTTAAGTTTAAAGCTTCCAGCTCCCAAGCAACTCCATAGCAACCAAACTTGAGTACCCTAGCAACCGTTTTGCAAGACCTATATCTCTGTATCAGAACATCGTATAGAGATGAGGTTTGGCTCTTTTGACTCATGCTAGCAAACAGCACTTCCAACATGCTACACATGCTAGCAGTGAATAGCTGCATGCTAATAGCGATTAGTTAAGTGCTAAATCATGCCAAGATCATGCTAAGTACTCTATAAAAACTCCATAGTAACCATCTGTGACAACTACCAACCACCTAGTAACACCATATCAACCGCCCAGAATACCTTAGCAACCGCCTAGCAACACCATAGCAACCACCCAGAACCCCCTAGCAACCACCCAGAATACCCTAGCAACCGCCTAGCAACACCATATCAACCACCCAGAACACCCTAGCAACCGCCTAGCAACCACCCAGAACACCCTAGCAACCGCCTAGCAACCGCCAAGCAACCACCCAGAATACCCTAGCAACCACCTAGCAACACCATAGCAACCACCCAGAACACCCTAGCAACCGCCTAGCAACAGCTTAGCAACCACCCAGAATACCCTAGCAACCGCCTAGCAACCACCCAGAATACCCTAACAACCGCCTAGCAACACCATAGCAACCACCCAGAACACCTTAGCAACCGCCTAGCAACATCCTAGCAACCACCCAAAATACCTTAGCAACCGCCTAGCAACACCATAGCAACCACCCAGAACACCCTAGCAACCGCCTAGCAACCACCCAAAATACCTTAGCAACCACCCAGAACACCCTAGCAACCGCCTAGCAACCACCCACAATACCTTATCAACCGCCTAGCAACACCCTAGCAACCACCCAAAATACCCTAGCAACCACTTAGCAACACCCTAGCAACCACCCAGAACAGCCTAGAAACCACCTAGCAACCACCCAAAATACCTTAGCAACCGCCTAGCAACACAATAGCAACCACCCAGAACACCCTAGCAACCACCTAGCAACCACCCAGAACACATTAGCAACCCACTAGAAAACCCCCAACAACTTTTTAACTTTAAACTAGCTAATTAAAACTTTAAACTACTTTAAACTTTAAACTAATTTAAACTTTAAACTACTTTAAACTTCAAACTAATTTAAACTTTAAGCTAATTTAAACTTCAAACTAATTTAAACTTTAAACTACTTTAAACTTTAAACTACTTTAAACTTCAAACTAATTTAAACTTTAAACTACTTTAAACTTTAAACTAATTTAAACTCCAAACTATTTTAAACTTCTTTAAACTTTCTGGTCCGGCTTTCTCAAGCCAACTTAAAGTTTGTCTCGACGAACTTTCGCATCTAGTTATTAAGTTGGCTTGAGAGAGCCAACTTACTGAAATCCTATTTAAACTTATTAGTGGTGCTTTTTTAAAAGCATCACTATTGTTATTGCTCATACTTATTATTAATGGTGCTTGCTGAAAGCAAGGCATCATTAGTGTTCTCTTGCATACTTATTATTATTAGTGGTGCTTTTTTGAAAGCATCACTATTGTTATTGCTCATACTTATTATTAATGGTGCTTGCTGAAAGCAAGGCATCATTAGTGTTCTCTTGCATACTTATTATTATTAGTGGTGCTTTTTTAAAAGCATCACTATTGTTATTGCTCATACTTATTAGTGGTGCTTGCTGAAAGCAAGGCATCACTATTGTTCTCTTGCATACTTATTATTATTATTCTTATTATTCTGGACAAAGTTTGGCGCGTAACTCGCCCCGCACCGTTTGTCTCAGACCCCTGAGTGAGGTGTCAAATCGACCGGCTCATTGAGGAGAGGTGTGGTATGACTTTTCTAAGCGATCGGGTGTACGATGTTCGCACAGCGGACGAAAAAGCGGCCAAAAAAGTCCCATTGACTTTACATTGGGAGTTCTAAAAATATTTGAATCCCAACCGACGTTTTCACACACACACCACTCCAAAGGGCCTGACACCCCTGCGTCTCTCCCTCTCTCTCTCCCTCAGAGGATTTATATTATCAAGCAGCCAATAAATAATGGCCTAAAATCTTCATAGCCACACCCTAGCAACCAGTTACAGCACCCTAGCAACCACTAAGAGCTCCCTAGCAACCACCCTAAACCAAAAAAAAAACATTTTTTAATTTTTATTTTATTTTTTAAAGCAATTTTACTCTCGTGGCCTTGCGATATCGCTCCATGCTTGTGCCTATTCGGCCATAGGCACGAGGCCGCAGGCCGAGTGCCGTACTGAAGGCACTCGTTATTAAAGATTTTAAGAAGTCTATAAAAACTCCATAGTAACCATATTTGACAACTACCAACCACCTAGTAACACCATAGCAACTACCAAAAATACCTTAGCAACCACCCTGTACACCCTAACAACGTCTAGAAATGCTCTAGTAACCACCAAAAAACTCTAGCAACCACCCAGAACACCTTAGCAACTGCCTAGCAACCACCCAGAACACCCTAGCAACTGCCTAGCAACGCCCTAGCATCCACCCAAAATACCATAGCAACCACCCAGAACACCCTAGCAACCACCTAGCAACGCCCTAGCAACTAACAAGAACACCCTAGCAACCGCCTAGCAACCACCCAGAATACCCTAGCAACCGCCTAGCAACACCATAGCAACCACCCAGAATACCCTAGCAACCGCCTAGCAACACCATAGCAACCACCCAGAACAGCCTAGCAACCACCTAGCAACGCCCTAGCAACCACCTGGCAACAGCATCTTGCTAAAAACATGCTAGCAAAATGCTAATCATGTTAGCATCATGCTAGCAACATGCTAATCAAGCTAGCAACATGCTAATCATGGAAGCATCATGCTAGCAACATGCTAATCAAGCTAACATCATGCTAGCAAACATGCTAATCTTGCTAGCATTATGCTAACAACATGCTAATCAAGCTAGCACAATGCTAGCAACATGCTAATCATGCTAGCATTATGCTAGCAACATGCTAATCATGCTAGCATTATGCTAGCAACATGCTAATCAAGCTAGCATAATGCTAGCAACAAGCTAATCATGTTAGCATCTAGCTAAAAACATGCTAACAAAATGCTAATCATGCTAGCATCTTGTTAAAAGCATGCTAGCAACATGCTAATCATGCTAACATCATGCTACCAACATGCTAATCATGTTAACAACATGCTAATCATGCTAGCATCATTCTAACAACATGTTAATCATAGTAAATCATGCTGGAACGTGTTAAATCGTAGTAAATCATCTTAGAAACATGGTAAATCGTGGTAAATAATGCTAAAATGTGGTATATCATGGTATCACAACATGTTAATTGTGTTAGCATCTGCCCAGTGGCAAGTTTTGCCACTGCAAGCACCACTTCACATTTTCTTCAGGAAATGTACATTCTAGTTAGTGGTGCTTTTTTGAAAGCATCACTATTGTTATTGCTCATACTTATTATTATTCTTATTATTCCACACAAAGTTTGGCGCGTAACTCGCCCCGCACCGTTTGTCACAGACCCCTGAGTGAGGCGTCAAATCGAGCGGCTCATTGAGGAGAGGTGTGCTATGACTTTTCTAAGCGATCGGGTGTACGATGTTCGCACAGCGGACAAAAAAGCGGCCAAAAAAGTCCCATTGACTTTACATTGGGAGTTCTAAAAATATTTTAATCCAAACCGACGTTTTCACACACACACCACTCCAAAGGGCCTGACACCCCTGCGTCTCTCCCTCTCTCTCTCCCTCAGAGGATTTATATTATCAAGCAGCCAATAAGTTATGGCCTAAAATCTTCATAGCCACACCCTAGCAACCAGTTACAGCACCCTAGCAACCACTAAGAGCTCCCTAGCAACCACCCTAAACAAAAAAAAAACATTTTTTTATTTTTTTTATATTTTTTAAAGCAATTTTACTCTCGTGGCCTTGCGATATCGCTCCATGCTTGTGCCTATTCGGCCATAGGCACGAGGCCGCAGGCCGAGTGCCGTACTGAAGGCACTCGTTATAAAAGATTTTAAGAACTCTATAAAAACTCCATAGTAACCATCTTTGACAACTACCAACCACCTAGTAACACCATAGCAACTAACAAAAACACCTTAGCAACCACCCTGAACACCCTAGCAACGTCTAGAAATGCTCTAGTAACCACAAAAAACTCTAGCAACCACCCAGAACACCCTAGCAACTGCCTAACAACCACCTAGAACACCTAGCAACTGCCTAGCAACCACCCAGAACACCCTAGCAACTGCCTAGCAATGCCCTAGCATCCACCCAGAATACCATAGCAACTGCCTAGCAACACCATAGCAACCACCTAGCAACGCCCTAGCAACCACCAAGAATACCCTAGCAACTGCCTAGCAACCACCCAGAACACCTTAGCAACTGCCTAGCAACACCATAGCAACCACCCAGAACACCCTAGCAACCACCTGGCAACAGCATCTTGCTAAAAACATGCTGGCAACATGCTAATCAAGCTAGCATCATGCTAGCAACATGCTAATCAAGCTAGCATCATGCTAGCAACATGCTAATCAAGCTAGCATCATGTTAGCAACATGCTAATCATGCTAACATTATGCTAGCAACATGTTAATAAAGCTAGCATCATGCTAACAACATGCTAATCAAGCTAGCATAATGCTAGCATCATGCTAATCAAGCTAGCATCATGCTAGCAACATGCTAATCATGCTAACATTATGCTAGCAACATGCTAATCAAGCTAGCATCATGCTAGCACCATGCTAATCATGCTAGCAACATGCTAATCATGTTAGCATCTAGCTAAAAACATGCTAGCAACATGCTAATCATGCTAGCATCTTGTTAAAAGCATGCTAGCAACATGCTAATCATGCTAGCATCATCCAACCAACATGCTAATCATGTTAACAACATGTTAATCCTGCTAACATCATTCTAACAACATGTTAATCATAGTAAATCATGCTGGAATATGTTAAATCGTAATAAATCATCTTAGAAACATGGTAAATCGTGGTAAATAATGCTAAAATGTGGTATATCATGGTATCACAACATGTCAATTGTGTTAGCATCTGCCCAGTGGCGAATTTTGCCACTGCAAGCACCACTTCACATTTTCTTCAGGAAATGTACATTCTAGTTATTATTATTATTATTCTGGACAAAGTTTGGCGCGAAACTCGCCCCGCACCGTTTGTCACAGACCCCTGAGTGAAGTGTCAAATCGACCGGCTCATTGAGGAGAGGTGTGCTATGACTTTTCTAAGCGATCGGGTGTACGATGTTCGCACAGCGGACGAAAAAGCGGCCAAAAAAGTCCCCATTGACTTTACATTGGGAGTTCTAAAAATATTTGAATCCCAACCGACGTTTTCACACACACACCACTCCAAAGGGCCTGACACCCCTGCATCTCTCCCTCTCTCTCTCCCTCAGAGGATTTATATTATCAAGCAGCCAATAAGTTATGGCCTAAAATCTTCATAGCCACACCCTAGCAACCAGTTTCAGCACCCTAGCAACCACTAAGAGCTCCCTAGCAACTACCCTAAACCAAAAAAAAACATTTTTTTATTTTTTTTATATTTTTTAAAGCAATTTTACTCTCGTGGCCTTGCGATATCGCTCCATGCTTGTGCCGATTCGGCCATAGGCACGAGGCCGCAGGCCGAGTGCCGTACAGAAGGCACTCGTTATTAAAGATTTTAAGAACTCTCTAAAAACTCCATAGTAACCATCTTTGACAACTACCAACCACCTAGTAACACCATAGCAACTAACAAAAACACCTTAGCAACCACCCTGAACACCATAGCAACGTCTAGAAATGCTCTAGTAACCACAAAAAACTCTAGCAAGCACCCAAAACACCCTAGCAACTGCCTAGCAACCACCTAGAAAACCTAGCAACTGCCTAGCAACCACCCAAAACACCTAGCAACCACCCAGAACACCCTAGCAACTGCCTAGCAATGCCCTAGCATCCACCCAGAATACCATAGCAACTGCCTAGCAACACCATAGCAACCACACAGAACACCCTAGCAACCACCTAGCAACGCCCTAGCAACCACCAAGAATACACTAGCAACTGCCTAGCAACCACCCAGAACACCTTAGCAACTGCCTAGCAACACCATAGCAACCACCCAGAACACCCTAGCAACCACCTGGCAACGCCCTAGCAACCACCAAGAATACCCTAGCAACTGCCTAGCAACCACCAAGCATACCCTAGCAACTGCCTAGCAACCACCCAGAACACCTTAGCAACTGCCTAGCAACACCATAGCAACCACCCAGAACACCCTAGCAACCACCTGGCAACAGCATCTTGCTAAAAACAAGCTGGCAACATGCTAATCAAGCTAGCATCATGCTAGCAACATGCTAATCATGCTAGCATTATGCTACCAACATGCTAATAAAGCTAGCATCATGCTAACAACATGTTAATCAAGCTAGCATAATGCTAGCATCATGCTAATCAAGCTAGCATCATGCTAGCAACATGCTAATCATGCTAGCATTATGCAAGCAACATGCTAATCAAGCTGGCATCATGCTAGCAACATGCTAATCATGCTAGCAACATGCTAATCAAGCTAGCATAATGCTAACAACATGCTTATCATGTTAGTATCTAGCTAAAAACATGCTAGCAAAATGCTAATCATGCTAGCATCTTGTTAAAAGCATGCTAGCAACATGCTAATCATGCTAGCATCTTGTTAAAAGCATGCTAGCAACATGCTAATCATGCTAGCATCATCCAACCAACATGCTAATCATGCTAACAACATGCTAATCCTGCTAGCATCATTTTAACAGCATGTTAATCATAGTAAATCATGCTGGAATGTAGTAAATCGTAATAAATCATCTTAGAAACATGGTAAATTGTGGTAAATAATGCTAAAATGTGGTATATCATGGTATCACAACATGTTAATTGTGTTAGCATCTGCCCAGTGGTGAATTTTGCCACTGCAAGCACCACTTCACATTTTCTTCAGGAAATGTACATTCTAGTTATTATTATTATTCTGGACAAAGTTTGGCGCGAAACTCGCCCCGCACCGTTTGTCACAGACCCCTGAGTGAGGTGTCAAATCGACCGGCTCATTGAGGAGAGGTGTGCTATGACTTTTCTAAGCGATCGGGTGTACGATGTTCGCACAGCGAACGAAAAAGCGGCCAAAAAAGTCCCCATTGACTTTACATTGGGAGTTCTAAAAACATTTGAATCCCAACTGCCATTTTCACACACACAGATTCCAAAGGGCCTGACAGCCCTGCGTCTCTCCCTCTCTCTCTCCCTCAGAGGATTTATATTATCAAGCAGCCAATAAGTAATTTCCTAAAATCTTCATCGCCACACCATAGCAACCAGTTTCAGCACCCTAGCAACCACTAAGAGCTCCCTAGATACCACCCTAAACCAAAAAAAAAATTTTTTACATTTTTTTTGTATTTTTTAACGCAATATTACACTCGTGGCCTTGCGATATTGCTCCATGCTTGTGCCTATTCGGCCATAGGCACGAGGCCGCAGGCCGAGTGCCGTACTGCACCACCCAGAACACCCTATTCGGCCATAGGCACGAGGCCGCAGGCCGAGTGCCGTACTGAAGGCACTCGCAACCACCCAGAACACCCTAGCAACTGCTTTTTTAAAAAAAATTAAAGCAATATTACACTCGTGGCCTTGCGAAATTGCTCCATGCTTGTGCCTATTCGGCCATAGGCACGAGGCCGCAGGCCGAGTGCCGTACATAAGGCACTCGCAACCACCCAGAACACCCTAGCAACTGTCTAGCAACAACCCAGAACACCTAGCAACTGCCTAGCAACCACCCAGAACACTCTAGCAACGCCCTAGCATCCACCCAGAATACCATAGCAACTGCCTAGCAACACCATAGCAACCACCCAGAACACCCTAGCAACCACCTGGCAACAGCATCTTGCTAAAAACATGCTGACAACATGCTAATCAAGCTAGCATCATGCTAGCAACATGCTAATCAAGCTAGCATCATGTTAGCAACATGCTAATCATGCTAGCAACATGCTAATCAAGCTAGCATCATGCTAGCAACATGCTAATCATGCTAGCATTATGCTACCAACATGCTAATAAAGCTAACATCATGCTAACAACATGCTAATCAAGCTAGCATAATGCTAGCATCATGCTAATCAAGCTAGCATAATGCTAGCAACATGCTGATCATGCTAGCATTATGCTAGCAACAGGCTAATCAAGCTAGCATCGTGCTAGCAACATGCTAATCAAGCTAACATAATGCTAATCAAGCTAGCATAATGCTAGCAACATGCTAATCATGCTAACATTAGGCTACCAACATGCTAATAAAGCTAGCATCATGCTAACAACATGCTAATCAAGCTAGCATAATGCTAGCATCATGCTAATCAAGCTAGCATCATGCTAGCAACATCTAATCATGCTAACATTATGCTAGCAACATGCTAATCAAGCTAGCATCATGCTAGCAACATGCTAATCAAGCTAGCATCATGTTAGCAACATGCTAATCATGCTAGCAACATGCTAATCATGTTAGCATCTAGCTAAAAACATGCTAACAACATGCTAATCATGCTAGCATCTTGTTAAAAGCATGCTAGCAACATGCTAATCATGCTAGCATCATCCAACCAACATGCTAATCATGCTAACAACATGCTAATCCTGCTAGCATCATTCTAACAACATGTTAATCATAGTAAATCATGCTGGAATATGTTAAATCGTAATAAATCATCTTAGAAACATGGTAAATCGTGGTAAATAATGCTAAAATGTGGTATATCATGGTATCACAACATGTCAATTGTGTTAGCATCTGCCCAGTGGCGAATTTTGCCACTGCAAGCACCACTTCACATTTTCTTCAGGAAATGTACATTCTAGTTAAGTTGGCTTGGAGAGCCAACTTACTGAAATCCTATTTAAACTTATTATTATTATTATTAAGTTGGCTTGGAGAGCCAATTTACTGAAATCCTATTTAAACTTATTATTATTATTATTAAGTTGGCTTGAGAGAGCCAACTTACTGAAATCCTATTTAAACTTATTATTATTATTATTATTATTATTATTCCGAGACTAAAATTTCTATATGAAACTCCTCCTAGAGCTTTAACTCTACATACTCCAAACTCGGCTCAGACACTCAAACTGATCTGACTCGCGTTGCTTTATCTTTTCAGACTGATCGGACTTACGGTTTTCCTAAAAATGACGATCAAAACTCGGAAAAACTCCCATTGACTTGCATTGGGGAGTTCTAAAAAATTCAAATCCAGATTCAAACTGACCAACCGACGAAAATTCAAATCAAAATACCTTGAAGACTAAAAAACAAACTGCCGTTCTATATACTATATGAGCCATTGAGACTCATTTAAACTAATGAACTCTAAACTCATACACTTATAAACTAATTAACTTATAAACTCATGAATTCATAGACTTATGAACTCTTAAACTCATAAATTAATAAACTCTGAACTCTTAAACTCATTTAAACTTATAAACTCTAAACTCATTAAAACTTATAAACTCTAAACTCAAAAACTCTTACACTTATAAACTCATCAATTTATACACTTATAAAGTCTAAACTCATAAACTCTGAGTGTGTGTGTGTGTGTGTGTGTGTGTTCACACACACACACACACACACACACACACACACACACTAAACTCATTTAAACTTAAACTCTAAACTCATTTAAACTTGTAAACTCAAAACTCGTAAACTATAAACTTCAAACCACTTTAAACTTCTTAAGTTTAAAGCTTCCAGCTCCCAAGCAACTACATAGCAACCAAACTTGAGTACCCTAGCAACCGTTTTGCAAGACCTATATCTCTGTATCAGAACATCGTATAGAGATGAGGTTTGGCTCTTTTGACTCATGCTAGCAAACAGCACTTCCAACATGCTACACATGCTAGCAGTGAATAGCTACATGCTAATAGCGATTAGTTAAGTGCTATATCATGCCAAGGTCATGCTAAGAACTTTATAAAGACTCCATAGTAACCATCTGTGACAACTACCAACCACCTAGTAACACCATAGCAACCACCCAGAATACCTTAGCAACACCATAGCAACCACCCAGAACACCCTAGCAACCGCCTAGCAACCACCCAGAATACATTAGCAACTGCCTAGCAACACCATAGAAACCGCCCAGAACACCCTAGCAACCGCCTAACAACACCATAGCAACCACCCAGAACACCCTAGCAACCGCATAGCAACCACCCAGAATACTCTAGCAACCACCTAGCAACACCATAGCAACCACCCAGAACACCCTAGCAACCGCCTAGCAACCACCCAAAACACCATAGCAACTGCCTAGCAACCACCCAGAAAACCATAGCAACCAACCAGAACACCCTAGCAACTGCCTAGCAACACCCTAGCAACCACCCAAAATACCTTAGCAACTGCCTAGCAACACCATAGCAACCACCCAGAACACCCTAGCAACCACCTAGCAACAGCATAGCAACCACCCAAAACACCATAGCAACTGCCTAGCAACCACCCAGAAAACCATAGCAACCAACCAGAACACCCTAGCAACTGCCTAGCAACACCCTAGCAACCACCCAAAATACCTTAGCAACTGCCTAGCAACACCATAGCAACCACCCAGAACACCCTAGCAACTGCCTAGCAACACCCTAGCAACCACCCAAAATACCCTAGCAACTGCCTAGCAACACCCTAGCAACCGCCCAAAATACCATAGCAACTGCCTAGCAACAGCATAGCAACCACCCAGAACACCCTAGCAACCGCCTAGCAACCACCCAGAACACCATACCAGCCAACCAGAATACCCTAGCAACCACCCAGAACACCCTAGCAACTGCCTAGCAACACCCTAGCAACCACCCAAAATACCCTAGCAACTGCTTAGCAACACCCTAGCAACCACCCAGAACACCCTAGCAACCACCCAGAACACCCTAGCAACCGCCTAGCAACCACCCAAAACACCCTAGCAACCCACTAGAAAACCCCCAACAACTTTTTAACTGTAAACTACTTTAATCTTCAAACTGATTTAAACTTTAAACTAATTTAAATGTTAGACTAATTTAAACTTTAAACTAATTTAAACTTTAAAGTAATTTAAAATTTAAACTACTTTAAACTTTAAACTAATTTAAACTTTAGACTAATTTAAACTTTAAACTAATTTAAGCTTCAAACTAATTTAGACTTTACACTATTTTAAACTTCTAACTAATTTAAACTTTAAACTAATTTAAACTTCAAACTACTTTAAACTCCAAACTACTTTAAACTTCTTCAAACTTTCTGGTCCAGCTTTCTCAAGCCAACTTAAAGTTTGTCTCGACGAACTTTTTAATCTAGTTATTATTATTCTTCTGAGACTAAAAATTTCTATATCAAACTCCTCCTAGAGCTTTCACTCTACATACTCCAAACTCGGCTCAGACACTCAAACTGTTCTGACCAAGTGTGCTATATCTTTTCAGACTGATCGGACTTACGGTTTTCCTAAAAATGACGATCAAAACTCGAAAAAACTCATTCAAAAACTCCCATTGACTTACATTGGGGAGTTCTAAAAAATTCAAACCGACGAAAATTCAAATCAAAATACCTTGAAGACTAAACCAAACTGCCGTTCTATATACTATATGAGCTAATCTAATCTAATGAGAAACTAATCTTTCTCTTTCTTTCTTTCTTTCTTTCTTTCTTTCTTTCTTTCTAACTAATCTTTCTTTCTTTCTTTCTTTCTTTCTTACTAATCTTTTTCTTTCTTTCTTTCTTTCTTTCTTTCTTTCTTTCTTTCTTTCTAACTAATCTTTCTTTCTTTCTGTCTTTCTTTCTTTCTAACTAATCTTTTTCTTTCTTTCTTTCTTTCTTTCTTTCTTTCTTACTAATCTTTTTCTTTCTTTCTTTCTTTCTTTCTTTCTTTCTTTTTCTTACTAATCTTTTTCTTTCTTTCTTTCTTTCTTTCTTTCTTTCTTTCTAACTAATCTTTCTTTCTTTCTTTCTTTCTTTCTTTCTAACTAATCTTTCTTTCTGTCTTTCTTTCTTTCTTTCTTTCTTTCTTTCTTTCTTTCTAACTAATCTTTCTTTCTTTCTGTCTTTCTTTCTTTCTAACTAATCTTTTTCTTTCTTTCTTTCTTTCTTTCTTTCTTTCTTTCTTTCTTTCTTTCTTTCTTTCTTTCTTTCTTTCTTTCTTTCTAACTAAACTTTCTTTCTTTCTATCTAACTAATCCATCTTTCTTTCTAATTAATCTATCTTTCTTTCTAACTAATCTTTCTTTCTTTCTTTCTAGCAACTTTCTTCTTTTAAGGAAGTTCTTTTAAACTACTTCAAACTTTGAACAACTTTAAGCTTTAAACAACTTTAAACTTCAAACTATTTTAAACTAATTTAAACTTCAAATTATTTTAAACTAATTTAAACTTCAAGCTAAGTTAAACTTTAA
>CM040818.1:13430383-13432883 GCA_022828995.1 Vimba vimba | reverse complement strand
CTTTCTTTCTAATTAATCTATCTTTCTTTCTAACTAATCTTTCTTTCTTTCATTCTAGCAACTTTCTTCTTCTTTTAAAGAAGTTCTTTTAAACTACTTCAAACTTTGAACTACTTTAAGCTTTAAACAACTTTAAACTTCAAACTATTTTAAACTAATTTAAACTTCAAACTATTTTAAACTAATTTAAACTTCAAGCTAAGTTAAACTTTAAACTAACATACATAACTTATAACATAACTCTCACCCATTTAATTTAAACTAATGAACTCTAAACTCATACACTTATAAACTAATTAACTTATAAACTCATGAATTCATAGACTTATGAACTCTTAAACTCATAAATTAATAAACTCTGAACTCTTAAACTCATTTAAACTTATAAACTCTAAACTCAAAAACTCGTACACTTATAAACTCATCAATCTATACATTTATAAACTCTAAACTCATAAACTCTGAGTGTGTGTGTGTGTGTGTGTGTGTGTCTGAGTGAGTGTGTGAGAGAGAGTGTGTGTGTGTCTGTGTGTGAGCGTGTCTGTGTGAGAGCGAGTTAGTGTGTGTGTGTATGTGCGTGTGTATGTGTGTGAGAGAGAGAGAGTGTGTGTGTGTGTGTGTGCGTGTGTGAGTGTATGTCCGTGAGTGTGTGTGTGTGTGTGTGTGTGTGTGTGTGTGAGAGAGTGTGTGTGTCTGTGTGTGTGAGAGAGAGAGTGTGTGTGTGTCTGTGTGAGAGCGAGTTAGTGTGTGTGTGTGTGTGTGTGAGTGTGTGCGCGTGTATGTGTGTGAGAGAGAGAGTGTGTGTATGTGTGTGAGATAGTGAGCATGTCTGTGTGTGTGTGTGTGTGTGTGTGTGTGTGTGCATGTGTGAGTGTATGTCCGTGAGTGTGTGTGTGTGTGTGTGTGTGTGCATGTGTGAGTGTATGTCCGTGAGTGAGTGTATGTGCGTGAGTGTGTGTGTGTGTGTGTGTGTGTGAGAGAGTTAGCGAGGGTGTGTGTGTGAGAGAGTGTGTGTGTCTATGTGTGTGAGCGTGTCTGTGTATGTGTGAGAGCGAGTTAGTGTGTGTGTGTGTGTGTGTGTGTGTGTGTGTGTGTGTGTGTGTGTGTGTGTGTGTGAGACAGTGAGCATGTCTGTGTGTGTGTGTGTGTGTGTGTGTGTGTGTGTGTGTGAGTTAGTGAGAGTGTGTGTGTCTGTGTGTGAGTGTGTGTGTGTGTGTGTGTGTGTGTGAGTTAGTTAGTGTGTGTGTGTGTGTGTGAGAGAGTGTGTGTGTCTGTGTGTGTGTGTGTGTGTGTGTGTGTGTGTGTGTGTGTGAGAGAGTGTGTGTGTGTCTGTGTGTGTGTGTGCGTGAGTGTGTGTGTGTGTGTGTGTGTGTGTGTGTGTGTGTGTGTTAATGAGCTTGTCTGTGTGTGTGTGTGTGAGTTGGTTAGTGAGTGTGTATGTGAGAGAGATAGTGTGTGTGTGAGAGAGAGTGAGAGTCTGTGCGTGCGTGCTTGTGTGTGTGTGTGTATGTCGAAAATTTAAATCTAAACACCTTGAAGACTAAACCAAACTGCCGTTCTATATACTATATGAGCCATTGAGACTCATTTAAACTAATGAACTCTAAACTCAAAACGTGTGTGTGTGTGTGTGTGTGAGAGAGAGAGAGAGAGAGAGCGTGTGTGTCTATGTGTGAGTGTGTGTGTGTGTGTGTGTGTGTGTGTAAACTCAAAAACTCGTACACACTCATTTAAACTTATAAACTCTTAACTCAAAAACTTGTACACTTATAAACTCTAAACTCATATAAACTCTGAGTGTGTGTGTGTGTGAGAGAGAGAGAGTGTGTGTCTATGTGCGTGAGTGTGTGTGTGTGTGTGTTAATGAGCTTGTCTGTGTGTGTGTGAGTGAGTTAGTGAGTGTGTGTGTGAGAGAGATAGTGTGTGTGTGTGAGAGAGAGAGTGAGAGTCTGTGCGTGCGTGCTTGTGTGTGTGTGTATGTCGAAAATTTAAATCTAAACACCTTGAAGACTAAACCAAACTGCCGTTCTATATACTATATGAGCCATTGAGACTCATTTTAAACTAATGAACTCTAAACTCAAAACGTGTGTGTGTGTGTGTGAGAGAGAGAGAGAGCGTGTGTGTCTATGTGTGAGTGTGTGTGTGTGTGTGTGTGTGTGTGTGTGAACAAAAACTCGTACACACTCATTTAAACTTATAAACTCTTAACTCAAAAACTTGTACACTTATAAACTCTAAACTCATATAAACTCTGAGTGTGTGTGTGTGTGTGAGAGAGTGTGTGTCTATGTGCGTGTGTGTGTGTGTGTGTGTGTGTGTGTGTCTATGTGTGTGTGTGTATGTGCGTGAGTGTGTCTGTGTGTGTGTGTGTGTGTGTGTTAATGAGCTTGTCTGTGTGTGTGTGTGTGTGTGAGTTGGTTAGTGAGTGTGTGTGTGAGAGAGATAGTGTGTGTGTGTGAGAGAGAGTGAGAGTCTGTGCGTGCGTGCTTGTGTGTGT